>VYXD01006823.1:740134-810370 GCA_013397195.1 Hylia prasina
TTTTTTTTAATGCAGCCAGGCAGTTCTCCTTCCTTTCCAGAGTGAGATATCAGTAGTTTGGTCTGAAGTCCAGGTCTGTACTGTTGAAAGGCACCAACATCTGGTGCCTTTCAACCATCCAGCCTGCCAGTGACTGAGACAGCAGGGCTTGTTTGACCTCTCTGGATATGCACAAGGGGAAGCTGACAATGCACTCCAGGATGATTCAAACAGCGTCCTGGTTTGGGGAGCTGGAGACACCACACTAATGGAATGGGGCAATCTCACATTGATTAACTGAAGCTTTTCTCTCCCAACCTCTTTTCTCAACTCAGGCCTTCCTGGAACACAAGAACCATAGAACCATTAAATTGTTTAGGCTGGAAAAGACCCTTAAGATCCTGGGGGTCCAACCATTAGGTTAAGACTGCAAAGTCCACCAATAAAACTGTCCCTGAGTGCCACATACACGTCTTTTAAACACCTCCAGCAAATGGTGATTTGACCACTTTCCTGGGCAGCTCTTCCAGGGCCTGACAACTGTTTTGGTGAAAAAATTTTTCCTAATAGCCAATCTAAACCTCCCCTGGTGCAACCTGAGGCCAAATCTTCTTGTCATATTGTTTTTAACGGAATGATAATAAAAACGCCTAAAAAGGAATAATCTACTTAGAAATTGTGCAAATCTGATGCAGATTAATTCCTTCCTGTTCTGCCACTGTATATTAAACATTATGCATTAAAATGCAAGTAATTTCACATTTTTCTACAATGGACAGTAATATTTGAAACATTTGGATTACATTTTCAGTTTGATTACATCTCACTTCCATTGAATCATTTATCCATATGTTATGAAAAACATCTCTATTCTTATGATGTTCTGCAGCCGTTTAATTTGTTTTCAAGAAAATCACTATAAACTAATTTGCTACTCTGCAAGAATTTGGTGAGATGCATTAATCATGCCAGAATCTAATTTGGTCTTGTAAACCTATTTCTGTAGAAGAGAAAAAAATCTGCTTGGAGTACTGAAGAAGCTCTATTTTCACTCACTTTTAGCAATACCTGGTTTAATACAAACAAAATCATAATTGGTATTTTTAGAAGTCAGTGTCACAGTTATGGCCCAGGTGAGGTTAGTTTATGAACCTCTCTATAGTAATTAGACATGTCTGGATTGCAGAAGTCTCCTCCTGGCATGCTCGAGGTTGCCTGTACAGCATTATTGTACTCTTTGTCTCTACCTTCAGCAAACCCTTTTTACTTGGACCATGGATGCAAATCAGGGCAAAATGAAGATATGAAAGCTGTAAAAAATTGTGAGCCTGAGTTACAACATCTTAAAAGCTTTTTACCCAAATCCATTCATGCAATTGGATGCCTTAACCATTGTGATGAAAGTTAAAGCCTCACTATACATCATGAGAGGGATGAACACCAGTGGGACAGAGATTTATCATCCATATAAACAGAGTGTGATTGGCCATTATTACAGGGCTGGATTATGTTCCATGCAATTCAGTAATCAGAATATCTGTGTGTGTCTGAATATCCATGTACGAGTATCTGGGAAACAGAGCAGGTTGGAACACAACTGAGCAATCAGGAGAACACTCAGGAGACAAGGCAGCAGTAGTCTGGGGTTTGCTTCCCTCCAGAGGGGCCTTTCTGGCAGGGGGTGATTTAAAGCAGATCTCTTTCTGTCTGTAGAGGAAATCTGGGGTGATAAACCTCGCCAGGTGAAATTCAGTTTTTATGAATACCTCCCTAATGTTCCATCTGGGTGATAACATATACTGTCAGATCTGCAGCTTTACTACTCTCCTCCTCAAGACAAAACACACCACCTTAAAGACAATAGGTTTAAGGGCCCAAAAGGGGCCAATTCTGCCCACGCTGGAGATAAAACAATACTACTTACATTACCATTTACTTTTAAGGAAGAAGATTAGAACAATAATCCTCTAAGATCCTTTTTCTCTCTCTTGCATCCTTTATGTTGCAGGTGCCAGGGTTTTTTTCCCCTTGTCAAAAATTTTAGGCTTCTATTGAGGCTTCTATTTGCTATTTATTCAAAAATTGAGGCTTCTATTTCCTATTTAACTGCTGACCCTTTTACCCCTCTATTTTTCCCCATATGCTTTTTGATCACATGTGAAAAACTTAGCTTTGGTTCTCTTATTTCCTGATTTTCTGTATTTCTATAGTAAACCAGAAAGTATTGAATAGGTTCACGCAAAGAAATTACTGTAGTTCACCAGAAATTCAATAGGATTACAGTTTAATCAGCAGTAGGCATGATATCTGCAGTTCTTTTCCATATAGAATTCTCATTTTAAAATTCTGCTTTTGAAGGTTTAAGAAGTACTGGACTTGTTTTCCATTTCCAACATACTGGTGCAATATATCATCACTCTAACCAGTGTTTTGATACCAATTTGTTTCTAGCCAAATAGCAATGCCAATTTTCCAGTATTCTGCTGATGTCCAATTAGACATTTAGAACATCCCCAGCTCCATAGCCAGGAGTCACTCTGACAAAACAAATGATCTTGGAAGGGTAACACAGAATTAAGTCAATGGGACAGAAAGTGTGCTGAGAATTCTGAACCATCTTTTGAATATCACTAAAGTGACAACTTCAGGGTCGTCAGGATCTCTACCAAGGGTATTTGTAGTTGCAGTACTATTAATGGTTGAGAAAAATGAAAAAGAAAAGAAAAAGAAAAAGAAAAAGAAAATCACAAATGCCCTGCTGTCAGTATTAGGGTGGTTCCATCAGCAAATCCAGCATCATCTTACATAGAAATTTGATTTTTAGTAATTTCAGTAGAGAAGCTTGGTGAAAGGCTGAAAAGCTCACCATAAAAAAAACCACAAACATTTTAACCCCCAAAGATTTTGTACAAATAGCTCTACCACAATTATGATCTGCACTGAAAGAAAGTCATTCTGTATGGGAGTCCAGTATGTACAAGTAAGCTACACAGCTACTCATTAATTCTTCACTGAATCTTCTATTTTACATTGAAAACACCATGTTCTGACTATAACAGGCAAAATTACACACTTAGACTTGTCAAATTGTATGGAAATAGGTTTCCATTTTAAACACTTCATTAAGTACATTTACTTGGTCCTGAGCAGTCAGTATAGATAAATATCATTAAAATGATAGTAGAAATGCACTGTTTCTGCTTGTGTGACACATTCAGATACAGCAAATGCCTGAAACTGAGAGATAGTAAAACAATGGCTGCATATCACTGTAAATGTATTATATTATATGTCCTAGGCATATGTCCTAGTTTGGAGAGGAAGAACTGGAAAACTGATAGTCCACAGCCACAGGTTGCCACCTACCTCTATGTGTACTCACAATCCAACATGTAGCACTCATTATCTCATTCACCTATTAAATCAATAAAATTTTTGGAAAAAAACCCAACCCACAACACCACAACCCCAACAATTCTTGTAGAAAAGGATTCCCAAACTATGACTTCAGCCATTTAAAACATTTCTCTACGTGCCTGCGGAAAAAAATGAGCACGATTCTCCTGCACACCAAATTAAGATTCCACATTTCTCCTTTTAGGATCAACATCCTTCAGAGATACAGGAGCTATGAAATATTCCTCTTGGGATCTGATTTGACATAAATCTCAGCCTGATTTGCACACCTCCTTTTAATACAAAAACACTAACTCATGGCCAGTTGAACAGGACTCATGCTACGACATGGATGTGGAAAAAAAAGGCAGAAACCAAGTGAAACATTCAGTCAAGAAAATCTCACAAAGTCCATTTCCCAACAATGTCAGCTCCCTGAAGACACACCCAATGAAAATACACTTTCTGACACTAAAGAGTTACTGCAGTAGCCCATTCTCATCAATATTCATGTGAGTGAGAAATGGCTGAAATGAAACCATGGACAAGAAGAAGTGGTCAGAGATACATAGAGCTTGGAGTTTTCCAGTGTCAGGATGGTTCTTTCAGACAACAGGCAAAATTCAGAGCAATTCTGTGCATTGTTCCTAATATTTTCATCAAAAATGGCCGTGCTGTACAAAGCATCATGCTGTCTTTGTATTTCCAGGATGTTATTAGGAGCTAGTTTTCATTTAAGCATTTTCAAAAAAGCTTTTGCTATGTGATGAAGGAGAAACGAACCTTCGGCAGGACATTAGAACTCCCTCCCTGCAATTGTGCTAAATCTCCCATCTGTTTTTTGAAAGCAGAAATTGCAATGAGGCTTCTATTTGCTATTTAACTGCTGACCTTTTTCCCCCCTCTATTTTTCCCATATGCTTTTTGATCACATGTGAAAAACTTAGCTTTGGTTCTCCTATTTCCTGATTCTCTATATTTCAATGAGACTTTAATGGCTATATATACAGTGATAATGATGCAAGAATGTTTTGAATAAAATCTGTTTTGTACTTCCCAGCTTCTGAGAACTGCCACAATTTGAGAAACTTTCTTCCATAGCCTCTGAAGTGCCATCTATAACATAATTCTATAATAAACCATGAATCTGCTCTCCCTTTGCTGTGCAACACACCATTCTGTTCTCTACAGTGTGCTGCAGTATGATTTGCAACTATAAATAATTATCCTAAGTTATAAAGGTGTAATATAAAACTATAAAGCAATACCATTAGACATCATACACTCAAGACTCTGAAGAAGCCATAAGAGAACACTGATTTTCATAAAGAATAGGAAAAAAGGTGACAATGAAAATCATGGTTCATGCTTAGGATTAGTTCATTACAAGCTTGCTGCAATTTTGGGTGCAAAGAATGAAAATAGCAGGTAATCAGTGCCAAACCACTTTTTTTCTAAAAGGTGGGACACCACATTTTATGATATCTATGTTAAAAAGTGAGAGGAAAACAAAAGCTGTGGTGGGAACGGGACTTGACAATGTGTGAAGTTCAGAATTATAAGGTACTATCCCCAAAAGGGGAAGAGCCAGACTCAAGAGGGATTCATATAAACCTGTGTAAGGTTTGTGTCCAGATGTGTGACCCCATGAGTTGATTTTTGTTTGTTCTGCCTGGTCTGGACAATACAACAAGACGAACATATAGGATTTCTGGTTTTTTCCTACACTGCTTTCCAATGTCTTCCTTCCAAATAGCTGCTCATTTTCCATTCTTATTTTTGCCGCTTTTTTTTCTGTTGAACTTCAGCCAGCACACCATTTAACTGCCTTTACGAAGTATTTAGTATATAGACTTCCAATAATCAGGAATTTACTTTGTGAATCTGGTGGTAACTACTGAGACTACTCTAATTCCTTTCTACTTTCTTTCATTTCTTTGCATTGTACTAGTGTAAGAAGGTGGTATGGTAGCTTAAAAAGTTGCAAACATCCTAAAAATCATTTATATTATTTGTCCTTCTCATGACTTCTCATTTTAGTGGGCAATTCTTTTCTAAGAAAGATACACCCATTACGTGCAAAGAGACATAAAAATAGATGTTCACATTTGAACTATGACCTAATTATTTCTTTAAGGGCAATGAAGTAGATTGTGACCAATCTAAATGCGGCCAGCCTTAATTCATTATTTGAGTCCCACTTGTGTTTTAAGAATATTGACATTCAAGATTTTAAAAACTTGGTGCTAACTTCTCATGTGCACACATTCCTCATGCAACTTTTCATCTTTGATGTGTTTAATGCTGCTTTCTCTACTCGCACTGCAAAAGGGACAAAAGTGTGTTTTCCTCACTGGGGTGGCCTCAAGGATACAGCTATCCTTTGTGCCAGTGTAAGCTGGGCACAGAGATGCTAAATATCCACAGAGGCTGAGGCAGTGGGGTTTAAATCCTCTCCAGATCCACTGGGATGAGTTTCAAGGGGAGGGAAGTAGGGCCAGGAGCTTCTTGCAGGAACAAACAGCCTCCAGAGTGAGGTATGTAATTTCTGAGATTGTTAAGAGATCTAAAGCTTGGTAGGAGAAATATGAGCCCCAAAATCCATGGTCTGACTTAAACAAGTTGAATTTTCACACTTTTTTTCCTCCCCCCAAGCATTAGCTCTTTCAAGTCCTATTTTAGAGCTTTCATTTACAAAATCAATGTTTAGTGACCTTTTCATGGTGGTTTAAAAATGAAGACAAGAGATGCATCCAGGGAAGAGAAACTGTATTAAAATATTGAGGTTGTTATCTCCAAAGTGCTACCCACAAATTAACTAATACATGCTAATGTAGTAATTAGATAGTTTGCCTATGTTTAGTGCAATGACTGTTTCCTAAAGCCACCACTGAATGAGAGATGGGGTGGCATCACATCATAGCCAACAGCTCTCCCTAAAACATAACGTGCTTAACCTTTGTGTATTTCTGTCTGAAATGTGAGTCTATTTAGAGCACTGATATGATTTGCAAAAAACACATTTTGAAACCAAGGTACGTTTTGAGTTATTGAAATAAACCAGAATGGGTTGTTGTTGGCTGGCTGGGATGAGGATGGAGCTACAGACACTTCACCTGGAATGACTCCTGTGTTCTGCACAAACGTCACAGCTCCTTCCCAAGAGCAAACAGCACAGAAAACACTTGAAAGCTTCGAGGGAAGGACCATCCCCTCCATGGGGCTGTCCATAGGCTCCCTCCTCCTCTGTGCAAAACCATAAGAGATCAAACAGACTTTGCCTGTGGCTTCCCAGAGGATCACACTCCCTGGACACTTGAAGGCCAGATTAGGTACATGTTTGGACACCTCTCAGTGTAATGAAGTCCCAGTGAGGACTCTAAAACCTTGAGAACAGAAATGATAAAAAAGCCCAGTCATATACAAAAGTCAAACTGGTGGCATCACAGGTACCCGTGGAGCTTTGGAATAACCACAAGAAGCTGGCACAGTATTACTGGCATGATGTATTCTGAACCAGATTGGAAAAAGCAACCTGGAAAAAAACCAGTATGATTATAATGAATGAGCCTTTATTCCACATGTGAAAATGGTTCTGATGCTGACAAAAGGAGGAACAATATTTATCATTCTAGGATCTAAGGGGACAAAACAACAATATTAAATCATGAAAGGTTTTGTTTGTGAATTGGCATTGTTTTCCGTCCCTTGTGTTACCAGAATGATAAATGCTTTCCTTTGTGTAGGAAAGAAAAGATACTGCATGTTTATAATACATATATTTATGCCATAATTTTTGAGATGGTTGCTTGGATTCTCATTAATAAAAATATTTATATTAAAGGTCCTAATAAACATTTGGGGGTGTGGGGGTGGTGGTTTCCTCCTCTACAGTTTTATTTGAGATTCTCCTTCATGATATTTTAGTTTTTAGGACAGATGAAACAAGATTCAGTTATCACAGTTCTTAGGAACTGGTGGGAATATTCCAGAAGCACAATGTGATCAAAGTGGATGGAAAAGCAATACCCAAATGACTAAAGGCAAAACTGTGCCAGTCCCAGAATTACAGAGAGAGCTGATATGTATGAGACATACTAAACACTTGCATTTGAATTTTTAATATAGAAAATAAATGTCACAGCATTTTCATGAAGAATCTATTAGGCTTGAATGCAGCTCATCTGCTACTCATTGCTATGGTTTATACCTTGTACTTTTTATCCATCTTAACTCCTGATGAACACTCAAGCAATTGCAGTGTCTGACAGGAGGTTATGGATTTTTTCATATTATCATATTTTTCTTACGTTTTATGTTTTCAATGGCTAGCACAAAGCATTCCAGCGAGCGCATGACAGTGAACACACTTTGTTGCCAATATTTTCAAATGCAAGCAGTATCTCCTGGTTTGCATAGCTCATGATGAATATGGTGCATCACTGTGCCATCTAAAGTGACTCAGCTCTGAGAGCTTCAGGGCTTGGCTCTGCCTTCAGTGCTCTGAGAACACAGGGCTGAATTTTTTAGACAGTAAATACTGAACATACAAATAAATATACAACTAGTAATCTGGTCTCCAAAGATATATATGAGCATGACTCCAAGAAGGATTACTTTTAAATGGTGTAATTCTGTGCATGCTCTGTGCGCTGGGTGAAAGTTCCTAGAGCACAGCCAATTTTCCTGCACAGATTTCAATTGCTAGGTTAGATGCACTTCAGAATAATATTTAAAATCACAGAGAAATGTGCCCTATGTCTGTTAGATATTACAGCATGCATGGATAGAATGGCTCTTCAGGAGAGCATGACGGTTTTCATTTTCTTTTTGGGTGTAATTGGTGTTCCTGTTACTCAGCCACCTCCTTGTAACCTCCATCAGGGACACAGCTTCACTGCCTTGCGTGTAATGTCTAACACAAGTAAAAAAGATACTGCTTGGTATTAAAAACTGTCAATATAAACATTTCATAGATCCATGGATCAATAAGACTGAATGACTCAATTGATTTGGATTGTTTGAGGCTTTTTTAACAGAGAGAATTGGGCTAAATTAATTTGAAAGCTAATATGTGAGTAAGCTGCAAAATTTAATTACTTGAATTAGCACAAAATTTCCAGGGAACTTTTAGCACATGTGCAAAGTTTTGTGTAGAAAATGGTATGTACAGACATTACAATGAAAAGTCAGGCAGTTTCCAGATTTTGATAGATTTCAGGTTGGATGTGTCAAAAGATAAACCCTGATGCTGGCAGGCAGTCTCCTTTGAAAATTTAGATTCCATATACAGAGATCTTCAGGTAAACCAATTTTTACTTTCACCTCTGCCTCCAAGTGCAGGTCTCAAAGGACTTCATTTCAGCCAAGACCTGTCAAATCCCCAAATGCTTTTCATTACTGGATTCCTTCTGTATGTTCTGTCAGCTGTGTTAAAATAATAAATTCACAAGCAATTGATTTTTGAAAAGGGAGAGAACCACTCAAACTCATTTTCTGATTTTGTTATTTCATCATGTAAATTTTTTCTTTGCATATTTAAAATTGTAGTTTGAAGTCTTTCTTTTCTATGCCCTTCATGGGACTTAAAGTAGCAACAGGTTCAGAGAACTTGTAATAAAAAAACCTTCTCGGTACAATGACTCTGAGACATCAGGGGTGTACTCCAGTCACTGCATATCCCCTCAAATCATTAATATTAATGAGAATTCACTCACAAACATCCAGCACATACTAGGAGGTGTCCTGGTGATCTTAATTGGTGCCATGAAATAATAAAATGATTTCTTACATTCTGATGCCTGTGGGGAGAAAATCATGACATTTCTAGAATTCCTTGCAGATGTGATTTTGTACAGATTTTGTCATTATCAAGAAAGGATAATACACAAAAGCCATAGTGATGGATTAAGAAAGCTACAATGGCTATTTCACTTAAGAAGTTGAAAGGAGTCTTTCCAAATTGTGTGTGTTTGGAAAGGGATCTTAGTTTGGATGAAGCAGTTGCAAGAACACCTTAATGGGGGACAAGAAAGCAATTAACAATGAAAAGTCACTGATGCAAAAGATAGTCCCAGAGATTAAAATCTTATTGAAACAAATGCTTCTCCATTTGATCATAATGAATAGAGCTGAAAGATCTGCAAAACCAGCTCACTGAACACAAGAAGAAAATAATAATTTTTTACCCAATTATAGTACAAAGCTTTCTGCCCAACATGCTGCTCTACAGCAAGACTTAAATAGAAATAAACTGAACAACACCATAGTAGAATTAGATGCAATATTATTTGCAATGGCAATGTGATAATTAAGAAAAAAATATATACAGATGTATTACTTTTTACAGGACTCTAAAAAAACGAGAATATGCTTTGTCCTAATGGAAAAACAAAATATTCAAGGGAACAAGCGATGAAATAGGCACAGCAGGGATAGAGGAAGCAAAAAGTGCAGGGAAGAAAGGGGCAGTGGTGGAGCTGAGCTGTGCATGGGGCAACAGGGGAATAGACTGAGATGAGATAAATTGCAGAGATGGACGTGGGAAAGGTAGGGAGAGAACATTAAAAAGTGAAGATTGAGAGAAGTACATTACAGTGCAGGAACAGATTGCTTAAATTAGAGAAATCCATCAGCTCAAGGTAGATTGGATTTTTGTGATGGGGATGAAGATCTCAAATTCATCCCACCTGACTTTAAGCACTTAGCTGAGACGCCCAAATGTGGAAGGGTTCCTGTCAAAATTTGAAAAATCAGCAGAGAGGCCTGTCCAAAGAGGAATCAAAGCTCCAAGTGGGTTCAGCTGCCCTTTGACAGAAGTGGTAAGAAAGGACAGGAGTGATCACATTAGTAACAGTTAAAATAATATGCACAGATAACATGAAATGTTTGGATTCAATGGGACTACTACAAAAGAGATTAAAGAAGGACAAAATAAACATAAACAGCTGTCACAGGAATTGTTACTGAACAGGTTCTTTAGAGGTCCCATATTTTTCAATCTTGCCATTTATGGGGGAACGTGGCAGTGACAGAGGTAGGCACAACAGAACAGTCAGCAGTGGAGAGGATGGCACCCATAGGAAAAAAAAAATCTCTTAAATTTTCATTTTCTTACCAGCTGCTTTGCCATTGGCACAAATATGAAGTCTCATGTCTGGGACAACAGTGTGGGATATACCAAAATCAAAGCAATGGCTTCAAAAAGGCTCTCCACTTTATGCTCAGGGAAGAGGAGAGGATTTGATTACATTTTAGAAGTTCTGAGGAAGGAAAGACCATGTGCTAAAAAGGCTCTTTCACCCTTTCAGCAAGACAGGTTTAACAAACACTTCTAAAGCCTGAACTCAGAAAACCTAAAGGATGGGAGGTTAAAGGAACTGTGATAAACAAATCATCTGAGTAGGTAAATTAGCAATTCACATCCTAAACTCTGTGAAAATAAGGAATCAAGCAGACAACCTGGAAAGACAAAGAAGTTGGAGTCAGGTTGTCAGAAAAATCAACATGACAGAAAGGCACTGGAAGGAGCACAGAGGTGTGAGCAATTATAAAAACAAATTACCTGAAAATATAGATTTCTTCACTGTGTAGTAAGTAAAGTAATTTTAGCACATGAAACAAGCTTCTAGATGAGAAAAGCAAACTGAAATCAAACTGTCTATGTATTTTGGGTCTGTCAGTCTGTAAAGAACCAACACAAACCCCATCTGAAATTAAGCTGTAAATATATATTTTTTTCAGATCATCATCTACTTGAATTTCAGTAACAAAAACTTTGAAGAAATTCAGCTGCATGTTCCCACTGCAACAATGTTTTCTAATACTCCCAGTGATGTGCTGAAAGCTGTGAGCAATTAGGCCTGATGAATCTTGTCCCTTAACGGGGACAAAACCAATGTTTGAAACTTAAGTATGAACAAAAGACAGGGTAAAAGGAAGCAGAGAATGTATTGCCTACAATAGGTCTTCCTAGATTTAAAATTATGGAGAAAAATACATCAAAAGATGTTAAAAAAAAAAATATTGTCATTCTTGTTGAAAAGAAAAAACCCACAGGACTGCAGCCCTTCTGAGATCCCTTACCTTACTGAGTGTGCTGCTGTGAAAAAAGCAGTTCTGCTGTTCTCATGCCAGGAGGGTACAAACCCTGCACAGGAACCAGACAATGCACATATAGTCGGACACTCTGGTTCTTACTGCCATAATGAAATTATGCTTTAGACGTTTTCTGCATGACTAACCTCTCTTGATTACATTTTGAAGCTTTGTAGTGAGTTGTGAATTATGGACATACAAGGCCTCCTCTTTGTGGTTCTGCTGTCTCTGGTACAGAAGTATCACTGGACTTTGGTGCACAACTTCTGCTGTCTCCACTCATCCCTGTTAGATCATTTCCACTCTTCCCTGGGAGTGATATGATGGATCCAGAGAACCTTCACACTGGGCTCAGTGCCCTCTGGAGCCCTCCCAGGTGAGCTCCATTTCCATCCTTGAACAGGGAGCTTTGAGGGAAACTGGTGCTGTCCCAGGGTAACACCACCCCCAGCCTGCCAGACCAAGCATGGAAGAGAATTGGGTTTTCAGCACTGAAGGAAAGGACAGGTCTCTGTAGATTTCCTATCTCTCCAACTTTTCCCTCTTGATTTCCAAAATATTCTTCATATTGCCAAGCTTTTCCTAAGGTATCCACACACATGCCTACCCTCACATCAATGCACCCACTGCACACTTCAACTCTTGTTCAGGTGTCCAGACTAGAACTTCACAGAGACTCATCCTGTCAATAGGGAAGGGTCTATCCCTTAATAGAAGCTTAGAACTCTTAGGGGCTTCATGTGATTTTTTTTCTTTCTCCATAGCTGTCTTCCACAAAAATACTTGTGGAAAGAAAAGATGTACTCACAGGTTTCAGGACACTAAACACCAGAAGCACAGAAAGGCTCTCAAACAGAGCAGGCATTGCTTCAAACCAATTTTCCATCAGCCTTAATGCAGCCGTGCACACAAAACATTCTCTTTGCAAATCTCTTTCACAATCTGAGGCTAATACCTGTAGCATCTAGACCAGAGATCTGCAACAAGGATGTGAAGCTTTTTATAAAATCTGACTGACGGGAAATCAATATTACAAACAAACCCATAACCAGGGATCTATTACTGCTACAATATATAAACCAGCTCGGTGCTATTCAGCAAACACTTGCAAAGTATGTGTCAGCAGTGGGAAATCCTTTTTGCAACTCTGGGAATACACAGTGACACAATACCCCTGAAACTAGGAAATATTGTAAACAAACCCACAGGCTCATAACCTTAAACAGATATATCCACCACAGTATATTCTCCTGTGCTTTGGTCTCATTATGGTAAGGTTTACTTTAGTCTTTTAATCTGATCATGCACACCCCAAATTGTTTAAACTATAATTATAGATGTAAAGTTGTTTTGCCTTCTACAAAAAATGTGGTTTGGAAAGACCAAAACAGAAATTAAATGCATGGAAAATAATAGAACTATTTCAATAGCACTAATTGCAAAGCAGTTTAAGAAAGCATCTTTTGATTAAATAATTGTTTTAATTATACAGTATACTTAGGTTTACCAACTATAAACACTTCAGCTTTTAGCATTAGGATAATTTCACGTGTACAGTCTAGCCACACTTTTTTTCAGAGCATGAATAAACTAGAAATAGAAATCACTGTAAAAGTACATCCAAACAGAAGGAAAAAGGGTGATTTCTCTACAAATAACAGGCATCTATCATAGTACATTGTTAAAGGATACAGCTAAATTCAAATAGTCAATTCATTAATTGCCCAGGAGAAACCTCAGTACTGGGGCAGCAGCAGGGGAGACCAGCCCTTAGGTCATTCAGAAATGGTCTCTGCCCAGGGCTCAGCAATGTCCCTCTCATTTGTAGGACTGCACCAGGGCAGCTCCTCTGCCAGGGAATTTTCCAAGTGGAAGTCTTTGCAAAGGACAAGGTTCCCATGGCTGCCTGCCTTGAACTCACAGATTCACAGAGGGTTCCTTCCATGACCAAAATGAGATGCTTCTTGCCTGCACACTGTGGCAGACCATAAATTCACCATGGTACATTATCCACCATCTCTAGAAAAAATAAATTCAGTAATTCTTATCTATATGGCAGCAATTTTCCACTGGTTTGGTATTAAAGCTTTCTTTGAGAGCAAGATGACTAGTAAAGGTGTTAAAAATCAGGTACTGCTGTAGGAAAAAATGATTTAAAAATTACTATTAAAGGTAATTAAATTATATCCTCAGACAAAACCTTCAAGTTTACTATTGTTTTTATTGTCAAGGGGATACAAACAGTAAATGTGTTCTAGCATTTGGTAGGAAGGGGAGGAGAGATATTTGTGATACAGAATGGATGAGGAAAGATGATAGTGAGGCATTGCACATGTAGACATGCTCTGACAGAACTGCAAAGATTTTTACAGCTATAAAACAGTCAAATCTCTCCTCAGTTTAAAAATATGCCTGTAAACAAGTGCTTTATATCATTCTGTGAAACAATGACAGTAACAACTGCTTGTACAAGTGAAGGGGTTCCTGCCTCAGTAAAAATCACAGTATTACCCTTATGAAATTTCAGAATTATTGGTCCTTCGCAAGACAAAGAAAAAATCCTTGCGTGCACTGACTGCAGGATCAGTGTAAATAGAACAAAACCAGCAGAACTGCTTGGCAGGAGTTTAAGTAGTCTCTTATCTCTACACTGCAGTTCTGCTTGTATTGCACCTCAGTACATGCACAAGACTTTTGTGCTGGTCTTGCTCTCACCTTGTAATCCACCAATCAAACTGGCTGAAGGCTGCCAGAAACTTAATACATCTGTTTAAACTTTTCCACCTGGTAATTGCAATTCAATTATTTTCTAGCTTAAAAGTCCATCCATTGATACTATTTTAAATAACATTACTGATTAATTCGTATTTTAAACTCAACAAATTTCCACACTGCTCTCCAAATTTGTTCGATCATGAGGAAACGAATTTTATTTTGAAAGATAATGTTGAAGACTTCAGAAGAGATGTGTGTCATATCTTCAGCTGGTGTTAATGAACAGCCTCTTTCACATGCAGTGGGTCAATCCAAAATTTGGTTATCTGGGGTCTTGGTTCTCTTTCTGCCTGGCTAGCAAATTATGCCAGTCCAACTGACATTACTTACAGTATGTTAGTATATAGAATTATGTATACACATATATATGAACTAAATTTTGATAAGAAAATGGATCATTGCTGCCTTTCACCTGTTTTCTTTAAGGATTATAATCTCAGAGAATTTGTGCCCCTAAGCTTTTTGACCTTCCTTCCACTGCCTGTCAAATATTCCTTTTCTGAAATTACATAACTCTGGTCAAAGACACACAACAAAAATTTTGAAAGAGAAAAATGTCAGAAGGCTGATACAATGTCTTTGCATACACAAAGGCATCTGATCATTATGGGGCACATTTTCCCCACTAACGAAAGTTTATTGGCCGTATCTTTACAACTGTCAGTGTCTTTCAGGATCTATCAAATGTATCATAACATAAGCTATCAAAATAAATAAAATATAAAGTGCATACTTCTTAGGGACATAATTTCCAAGTACATAAACTTTTATCTTACTTTTGAAAAAATGTCAAATCACTCAGAGCAGCACTTTAAAAAATATGATTTATGGAAAAGGCCTCTTTTACAGGCTCTGAGAACTCTATAAAAAGTCTTTCAAACAGCAGGGCTACAAGAACTTTTAACAGAAAAAGTTATAAAGCAGATTATGGCTGAGAGCAGGTGAGACAGAATCATGGTGGCTGCACTCAATCAAATGTATCTGCATCTGGCAAGTAGCTCTAAGAATTAAGTGTGTTACAGCTGAAGAAAGACTCCTGCAAGTTCTCAGTCTGCATCCCCCAGATCTTTGCTGATCTTTGCAGCACAATAGATGCTGCCACACTGCAGAATCAGCAGTAACCTCAAGCACAGAAGATGCTTTGGGTACTCAGGTGAGGACCTCACAAATTAAGCAAAGAGGTTGATATGAGAACAGTCAAGCAAAAAAAAAAAAGAAATACTGCTCTTTTAAATAAAGCCTCTTCTTTATGTCAGAGTCACAGTGTGTGAGGCTATTAATTATTCACACAGCACTCAACACACGACATTGGGGTTGCCTCACGCCAAACATTTGAGCTCCTCACGGTGATTTCCTGTTACAGCTCCTGGTCACTGCTAACCTGGACAGCCTTGGAGCCGTGAACCTGCCAGGTTAACTGATGCAGCTATTCTGTCCTGGCTCACACAGACTCTCACTCTCCCCTGCCTTGCTGAGCAGAGATATGTCTGTGAACTGCAGCACCGTGCTACCTTTGACAGCCTGAAATAAAAGGCAGTTCAGCTCAGTTTCAAAGGTTGTTTTTAATCTCCTCCAACTCCAGCTGCCTAGAGTGAGGTGAGGAGACTAAGCTAACCATCTAGGCTCCCTCTGTAGAAGAGGAACAGATATACCTCAAGAGTGAGATTTAAAAGATAAATTTAATTTCAAACTCATGTAATAGAACAGGACAAGATGTCCTGTCCAAGTGTTCATTCCTTCTGTTGACACGCAAGGAAACTTAGATTAATTCTGTTTAGAAACCTAACTTCTGGATGAATGTGAGACAGCTCCTGGTTATTTTGATATAGAATTGCTTAAGAGCAGCTGTGGGAGCAGCCTTATACAGACAGCATTAAGGATAATTCTTGCTTCTGGCAATTCACAAATTAAGCTAAACTAAAATCCCATTTCAGCTATAAAACTATTTTAAAAGATGCTTTTTGGGTTCATATTATACATCTTAATGGGAGAAGGGTGCCATATGGAGGGGATTTCATTCTGTTGAGAGATACTCAGTGCTCTTATCTTCTTTATATACTGCACAGAAATTGAAAGCAAACAATGCTTATATATTTTTTGCAAGCAATTTTCATTTTAAACACAGAAAACTTTGTTAATAAAGCAATGGGATACTGAAATACTAAAATGAGAGATCTGAGAGTAAAGGCTATTTTAACTCAGTCAACACCATCTAGCTGTATGTAGTTATCTTGCATTTATCCATTTGCATATATGGACCACGGCAATTTAAAATGTCACGTATTATTTTCCAAGGATCATTTTCAAAGGGAAATTGTAATTTGCCAAATACAACTGCCATATAAAATAATAGCTAATGTAACCATAAGACGAAACTGCTGTCAAGTTGTTTACCAACTGTCCAGTATAATCAAACATGGTCTTATGATTATTTTTCTGTTCTGTTTGAGAAAAAAAAAATATTTTACTTCCAAATCCAGGCTTTTGTTTCAGTAGTCTTTGAAATCTGGGAGTTCAGAAGTGTTTCGTAGCCTCCATGCCCAAACAAAGTATTTTATGGGTTCAAAAGTGAATCTCATCAAATTCTCCATGGCCAAGAAGTGTCTGCTGATATGGGGGGGAGAAATCCTTCAGTGAGGATGAGAGGAAGGAGCATTCTTTCCATTCTTCCTCACTGACAAAGTGGATCAAAGGCACGCAGCTTTAGCTCATTCCTACCTACACAGAATGCTGCTGCAAAAAAACCCATGTACTTATCTAATATTTGTTGTGATGTCGCCACTATCTGAGTGTTTCCTGCTTTATTTCCCACTTTACATGCCCTAAAACACAAAGTGTTTGTCTTTACTTGCAAAGCCCTTCCCCACCAAACTTCCTCATTCTTAGAAGGAGTTCCCTACAGCCATCTGCAAAGCTGTCTTAATTATCTCATTTCAGATCCTGCCTTTGATATGTTGCTTATAGAAAACTCATAGCTGGCCTGCTGCTCTCCCTCCAACACTGACTTTTTGGCTGCCCAGTGCTGTCACATTGTTTCCTTATGCTCCCCCGTCTGTCTAGACCCATCTGTTGTCTCTTGTTTTCTACTTAGATTATAAACTCCGTGGCAGCAGAGCTGCCTCTTTGTTCTGAGTTCATTTAGTGCCTAAAACAATGCAGGCTTGACCCATGATTAAGGCTTCCCAGAACTAGAAAAAAACCCCCACAAAATAGCAAACATTCTAACAAATAACCCAGCTGGAGTGCCGGAAACAGGCTCTGCCTTGCAGACATCACAACACAGAGGAATCAAATTCCACCAAAACTGAATTACTCAGCAATACTGGTCCATTTGATCGTCATTGAAAAACAGCCTGCGTGTTTCTTTTGGTTTTCAATCTAGCTCACAGTTGTGGCTTATAGCTAAATAATATCTTCTCTGAATAAAACTTGTCAAACTATTGCATTGTGTGCTTTAGGTACCCAGGTGCTGCTTCCTTTGTCTTGGCTCCTCTAAAATAAGCAGGCTCAGAACCCCTGTTTCTCTCTTTTATCAGAAAAAGATGGAGTTTGAAACCAGTTTCCTTGAAGCCAACTTGGGTGCAAGGAGATGTTCACTCACAGCTTCCCTGGTTTAAGGCACCATAGGCTTCTGGGGTGTTTTACTCCGCTGGGATCCATAGCTCATTCAAGAATCACAGAATATGCCGAGTTGGAAGGGACCCACCAGGATCATTGAGTCCAACTCAATGGCCCTGCACAGCGCCAAGAGTCACACCACATGACCAAGTGCTCTTTGAGCTCTGTCAGGCTTGGTGCTGTGACCCCTCTCCCCTGGGAGACTGTCCCAGTGTCCAACCACCCTCTGGGATAAGAACCTCCTTAGGAAGGAACAGCCTCAGCCTTGCCTGGGGTCCTGCTCTTTCTGCTCCAGCTCAGGCACTGGTTTCTGTCCACCTCTGGCCAGCCCAGATTCCAAGCCAGCCCCTCAGGTTCCTCTGTCTAAATCCTCACACCAGTGCAAAGAACGCTGGTGATCACCCAGCCAGCTCTCTGCTGTGTGAGAGGGGACACAAGGACTAAGAAACCAATGTGGGCAGATCCCAGAGGAAAACAAATCACCACACACATTCCTCTGGATGCTACAACATCTCCAAGGCTTCACAGATGCAGAATCTGAATCCAGTGGGACTGACCAACACAACAGGGGAAGGTCACAATGCCCACAGCATCCTCACAGGTCCCTGCAGGTTCTGGCAAGGGACACAGCATGGTTATGTCCTCATTCCCATTTCAAGGCTGTCTGTATGCGGAATTTGGGACAGGATTTCTCTTGTGGTTCTTGGAGTGCTGATTAGTTTAATTAACTTTTTCATGAAAGTAAAATAGGGCATAAATTTTAGATGTATTCCTATGAGATTACTAACAGACTTCTTCAAGCACCTCTCTTTCATATTGTCAGGGTTTTTGCTGATTTGATTACATAGAAGAGGTGGCAGCACGATGACTGCTAATTAGAACTCTCAACTTATTAGAGCTCCACATTTCTGTAAGTTTCATATTTGCAGATAAATACAAAAACATGATGTGTGTACAGCTGCATTTACCTCTAAAACTGAAATCACTGTAGTTCATACATGTCACCTTTAAAATCTTTTAGCCTGAAGATTTGGTGTGAAAACAGGAAAAGGAATATAAAAACCCCCAAAACTTTAGCTCGAAAGGGAGGTTTTACTACAAATAAAGTTTTATAACTCAGGAATGTCCTTGAGCTGGAATTTTTGATGATATCATTAACAAGCAGTGGCATTACTTCTATGCAGGCATCAGCTATAAATTATGTTTTACATATAGTCACTGTGTATTTCCCAGGGATTCAGGACCTCATCCAGGAAGTTCTGGAGATACTCAGCACCAATGGACTCCAGAATGAGCTGAGAATACTCAGCACTCTGCACTACTATGACCACAAACCATAACTGTGCAGAGCATGCTGAAATAATCACGAGGTAAGTACCTGGTAATTTCTCTTTTCTAGCCAAAGTGCACATTACACGTTAATTACAGTTAAGCCACCTAAGCATAATTGTCAAGTATTCTACAGAAACATGCAATTTCTATGCAGATTGCATTTGGCTGAAAACTCCAAGAATCTACTGTGTTATTCTATCTTGCCATGTATATGTGGACAATGCAAACCAAGCTATTAACAAACCAAATAACTGAAAGAACATTTAATTTTTATTGCTGCCACAGACTCATCTTTTAAGAATGCCAAAATAGCTTAAAGTATGGAAAAGAGTAGATTATGAAGGACATAAGGATACATTTCTTCATCTGAGAAGCACAATGCTTAAAGAAGCCAACTCCAGTACTCTGGTTTCCCATCAGTTATTTCTGAATTTTACAATAAAATGGTAATTATATATCCAGGTGGCAAAAATTCTGTTTTAACAGCTGCATCAACTGTACAAAACTCAAAAGCAGCATCTTAACAGATTAACAGCTCTCCATAATATTATCTTCGTAGCATGCAATTTGTTCCCAGTGATAATTAGGTATTTAGAGACACAACTAATTAGAGAGAAATGACTGGATGATTTTTCATTTGCTCAGAAATGTACAGTCAGAAATGAAGATCCACTATGGGGACTAATGTAATTCTGGTGCTAGAATTAGTGTCACAAAGGTAAGAGGAAATGCGGTTTAAACTATGTAGATGGTAAAATAATGTACCTACACAGACCTCCACACTGTTAATGTGTGCATTGATACACCCTTCTCCAAATGGAACGAGTCTATTCCTAATATGCATTTCATAGGTGTGGGTGCTGAGGAGGGGAATATACAAGGTTTAGTAAAAGATGGAGCAGAATAGTTTTTTTCCATTAAATAGATCTTTCCCAGTCTAATTTGGGATAACAGATAAAAGATTCAAGGGATCATTAGTTCTGGAAGGCATTTGTTTCCTCCTATTTTCACGTACTAACTGCAGGAGTCTATCTCTGTTTTCCTTTGCTGCTGCATTGCCTGTCACTAAAATACATCTTTAACGGTGCATCATTTTTCCTCTGGATTTTATTTACCATGTCACTCACCAGCTAGATTCATATAAGTATACCTCAAGCTATTGGAAAAGAGCATTCTCCACATTCACTACTAATATCATTCCACGGATTGAGTGGAGTGCTTTATGAGAGATGCTGCTATCATCCAAAGACAAATCATGTCTATGACATATTCAGCCAGCTTTTACCCAGGGCTTAAAGCCATACATCTACAGCACTAAAATGTTTAAACTGGCCCTACAGCATTCTTCTTCTGGGAAATTGATCATTCTTTTTGTGCAGCAACAGAAAGCTCCTCATTTTCCTCAGTTCCAGGTGTACATGCATGTCTTTGCACACACACATCCCCCACCCTCAAATGTGCATCCAACAGCATCCACATTCAGAAGAAAACCTTACGATATATGTAAGTGGCAAGAGCAAACATTCAAACATCCCAGCTGTTTGTTCAAACATAATTTTGTCCTTTCTTATGGTCCAGCCTGTGCAAAGAACATTGCAGGGGTTCTGCAGAAACACACAACAAGATCACACTACTGAAGGCTCTATCACAATGCACTCACCCAGGGGAAGGGAGTAAGTCAAATCTGGCAAACCATTACTTGCAAAAACTTGGCTTTCTAGTTTCATTTATTTCCTCTAAAGTAACCCTTGAAGCAATTACCCCCCACCCACCCATTTCTCTGTTTGTTTGCTTTAATGAATAGACTTTAAAGGTTTGCTAGCTCAACTGCAATGCTCTCCCCAGGGCCCTACTGCTTGACATTGGACAAATCAGCTGCATCATACAACCCTTCAACTTTATGTTCAGGACCAAATATATGAATTATCAGCAATAATCTAATGGGTGAAAATTATCTTTTCTATGGCCTCCCAGATGTGGCAAAGGGATAATGCCCCGTGTCAGGTCTGGAGGGTGTGGCTGAGGAGCAGAACCTTGACTGTTCCTCCTGTTTCCCCACTGCTCCAGCAGCACCAGCACTTCACAATGCAGCTGCTCTGGTTAGCAACCTGGACCTGAATCCTTAGTTCAGCTATTATTTTGGCCTGCCACCAATTTTTCCTAGGAAATGAAACTAAAAGAAAGAAAAACGTAATATTCTACAGTTTATGACTTCACCAAACTGGACTGAATTCAGGGAACAAAGAAATGGTACTTCTTCAGTTTGTCTGAATATATGTTTCGTATCTAACAACACAAACACTTCAAAAACAAGCTTATAAATAGGACAAAATGGCCACCCATATGACAGCAGTTACATTTAAATTTGTTAATTGCTTGAAATAGCTGCAGACACAGACAGCCTTATGTATAAGTACTAATGCCTGATACACAGCCTGACTGAATCATTAACAGTATTAGAAAATAAATGTCTGATTGGTCTCTAAGCAATCAGAATTTAGGTATAATTAAACTAGATCTTTAAATAACAAGGATAATTCCCACAGCAGGTTCAGATCAGCAAAGTTCACAGCCAAAGTGTTTCTGACCACTTATTCTGAGCATTTCTCTCAAGTCTGTAAATTGAACTGTTGCATGTCTCCAATTTCTTCATTTCTACCTAACTCCTATTTAAAAGACCAGCATCACAAAGCATTTCTATCCTTTCTTCACAGTGTGGAAACTTATTGGCCAAGTTTCACAAGTCTTTATGTACTGTGAACTCAACTAAATCCTGCAGCACTTAGATAATCAATGTTCAATATTTAATGACGCATCACAGTGATACATCATTGAATGACATTGGGGTAGGATTTGTACAGAGAGATGGTACTGACCAGTTGGCAAATTTGAAAAAACACGGATTTTTCTTAAACAGCACCATTTCTACAGATCTGAGCTTTCTAAAGAGAGGGTTCCCAAGCATGTTATATTCAGCAGACCAAAAAAACATGAAGTTTTATGCTCACACATGTACATAGAAACAGATTTAAAACACACTTAAATGTCTCAACATTTCTAAAATATAACAAGTTACTTTGCGGGCAGCAAAAAGCATAGAAGGAATGGCACAATGATGTGGAAATAATTTCTAAAGCATCTGCTTAAGAGCTCTTAAAACTTCATAACATTTTTTAGGGCTGCATTTTCTATTGTGCTCTCAAAAAATGCATATGCAGTTATATGCAAAGGAAGGCTGAATATGTGGGAAGAACAGCTAACTCACTAATACCAAGTAACACTGTAAGAATCTTTTCATTTAAATAATAAAAATAAGTGCTTCCACTAGAAAAATGTAGTAAATTACATTTTGCCATATGTTTACATGCAGCAGCATCTACCTCCTCAGAGGAGCAGTCATTTTCTTGTCATTTTCAAGCAACATGGCACACCGAACTTGCACAATCTCCTGAATGTTACTTTCCATAATCACACCTTGAAGTGTCCTAAAAGTCTGGGAGAAGTCAGAATATTCTGTGCTGTCATATCAGCACACCACTCTATATGCAGACAGTGAACAATCAAATCTGCTCATAAAGGAATGGTACATATTGTTAAGGTTGACTTCATTTTCCATTTATGTTTCTGGTTTTGTTGTCAAGAAATAGGAGAGGCATTAGCTTGAAAAATATTTGTGAGTGCAGGACAGGATCAGAAGTTTCTCTCCAATTAAATATTTCTCAATACAACCATCACATTGAATTTGAAAACCAACATAACAACCTACTACTTTTGATTGCATTGTTACACTCATGGGCAACCTCACAGTTAAAAAAGCTGTCTGCTCAAACAATTTGATCTCGTTTCAGCACCTCAACCTTTAAATGGGGTATTTGTCTTTCCACCCTCATCTAACAACCCCTTTTCACCGAATCAAGGAGATTCAGGAAATCAAACTGAAGCATATCTGTCTTTCTTTGTGGAGTCGGTGTATGTGAGGCTGGAGGCTTTTTTTAATCTTGACTAATAGGAAATAAAATTGGCTCCAACTGTATCTAGAATGAAACAAGCTACAAGCAGACCTGCAACTTCAATCAGGTTCATTTCTTTCCATTCCACCCGCGCCAGTCTGGAACAAGAGAACGTTATTACAGCATGCTCAGAGTTTACAAGAAAGGCACATAACATGGAGACAAAATCAGCCAGCTCTTTCATTAATGGCTGGTCTGGTCACAAAACAAGTACAATTCACAATTCACAAATCCTTGCTTCCAAAACAAAGAACATGCTAAAGTAGGATTCCAGATAATGAATGGCCTGATCTTATTTCTTTAAATAGAGATCTATTCCTCTACACAAATTGTTTGGCTTGAAAGGCTGAAAATAT
Organism: Hylia prasina; assembly: GCA_013397195.1. NCBI lineage: Eukaryota > Metazoa > Chordata > Aves > Passeriformes > Sylviidae > Hylia > Hylia prasina. The sequence continues at coordinate 763,698 of VYXD01006823.1, forward strand.
TTTGAACAGGAAAAAATGCTTCCTTTTCAAGCTCTGGGAAAGCAGCCTTCCAGTTTGCAGGAAGATGGTATAAGTGGCATCCAAGAGCCAAGATCAGAATGCACTTGATGAAGCACTGCCAATAAGGTAGCATCCCCACCTTTTTAAAGTTGTTTCATTTCCTAACAGTTGATTTCTTGAGAAATCAATATTCCCTTCTCTTCCCTATACTTTGGAGAGTGCTTAAAACTACTGATTTGAAGTTGAAGCTTTTATTCACTACTGATTTTTCAATGAGCCCTTCGTATTGCAATTCAAAAGACATAAATAATACCAAAAGGAAAACAAAGCCAACCCACAGTTAAGAGCTCATAACTTGAAGTCATGCTCAGTTCAATCTGACAAATACAAAGCAGGTTACATGCTTGGACATGGATCTCCTCTTCATCTACAGGTCATCACCATCTGATTAGGGGCTTGGTGCTCCCTGAAATGAATGTGGCATTTTTTTCATTTCATTCTTACAGAAAATACATTGCAAGAACCACAGCAGCCCTCACCAACTTCCATATTTGCTAGCATTTTCTCTAGGAGCATTAAGGAAGAAGTGGGAACAGCTCCCTTCAAAGTGAGGGAGCAGGCACTTCAGTGAGCCCTGCTGGGAAAACTGCACCAGCCCTGCCAGTGCTCAGCTGAGTAAACAAAGTTTCAGCTCCCAGAGCAAGAAATGCAGCATTAGAATTCAAGCATGCAATTTGATATCAAAAGGAAAATAATTTGGGGAAACAAAATGTTTCAACTTTGGATTTTCAAAATGTAAAATGCGCACAGTGGCTACTGAGATTAGGCAGGGAAATTTGAAGAGGAGAAGGTAACAGCTACTTTTATTAAAAGCACCTAAGCAACAAGGTAACCCAGCCAGGTACTGGGATAAAAAGGATGTACTGAAAACATGGAACAAACATCAGGAAGAACAGACAGAAATAATTTGTTTTGTGAAGTTTCTTGAGACTTTTCTAAGACCTTTCTGTCTTAATGGCACTGGCATCACTGGTGCAGTTCCTCACATGGAATAGGATCTGGAGGTGTGTCCATAGATGTTAGTGTGGCCATAGCACAATATTCTACTTCTGAAAAAGAAAGCTAATACTTTTTCTGAGTATATGGTGCATTTGCACACTTTACCTCTTCACACAAGCTGCACTGCAACAGGTGAACAAAGATCTTTTGATTGGAATTAATATTTTCAATCATAATTGTTTTATTAATTTATTGACAGTGTCCATGCTCAGCTTTCATTGTTTTTTGGGGTATTTTTCTGGTACCACTGGAAATGAACAACGATTTTCTTATAACTATGTTCCATCTTTTAGTCACCTACAGGAGTTATAAATGAAGGGACATCAGCTGTCACTAGAACACCTGAAATAGGCTGAAAAGCCACTCACAAGTACACCCATAAAGCGTGTTTAGAAAATGAGCTTGGGAACTAATTTCATAATTTTCAGGTATCTAGACATCTTTCATCTACTGAAGGCACTGATTTGATCTGAGAACTACCCTTTCCATTTGGATACACTCACATTAACTTAATTCAGGACTGAGAACTAGAATTTGTAATGTAAATTATTTTATCGGTAGATGGGAATTCCTGTCCTTTGTGGATTGTAAATTAACTCTGCTGCACTGAGGTGTTCAAGTTGCACCTTTGTGTATCTACACAAATAAATGCACTTGGAACATTTGAGGATACAAAAGCGCAGAATACATGGAATGTAATGACATGGGGCAGGGCACTTGCTGAAGTGAAATATTTAATGTTGACTGTACCTCCTAGAAATGTACATCCTTGTATCAGTGTCCAGCTTGATGGCTAAGTGACTGACAAAGCTACAGGCTTTGTGCAGCAAAAGTCTCTCTTTGTGTCAGAGAGACACTCCAGATGAGCATTTCCATCCTTCCAAACTAGCATTTCTACATTTGGACATTTTGGGTAGGATCTAATGAGGGAATTTCTGCCCAGCACCCTTCAGAGCTGTTGAGTGGGATTTGACAGTGTAATTGCTCTGGTACAAAGGATGGAGCTGCCTCCTCCTTGAGCTTTGTGTCAGGATGTCCTGTGCTATCAGCTGATGCAAACTCTCCCTGGGAGTTGGGCTACACATTCTGAGTGGGACAGGCTGATCAAGGTCGAGCTTGTTGATTGTTACAACCTTCACGCTCTAATCCTGCTGTAGCAATTTGTCTCATTTGGGATATAAAATCCTGCTTGTCTTGAGCTTTTCATTGGGTCTGTCACAGGCCAGAAGTGCAAAGTGGCTTCCCATAAGTGTAGAAAAATTACCTGCGCTGAAGATGATGAAGAAAACAAAAATCTGTATCCAGTGAAAAAACCTGAATCTTAAATGCTTGACATGGTTTCTGATTGCTTATTTGACCATCTGGAATATTTTTATGTACCTACCATCAAAATAAAAAATAATAATTTATGATGAGAAGATGCAGGAGAATGGTGCTTTCTAAAAATCTGGTTTCATATCACCATTGATCGATGGAGAAGAATCAGGAAAAGCATTGCTGAAGCATAATATCAGGGAAACAGCATTTGAGTAAAGCTCTAGTTGCCCAATAACAAGTAGTGAAAGTTTATTACAGAATTCCTTAGTATGATCCTGACAGAATAAATTATCAGATTATATAGTTATATGAGCTTCTTAGGGGACAATATTTATCCCACAGGTAAGGATTACTGGAATAATTTACAGATTCCCTCCTGAATGAATTATGCATCTTTGTAAGCAAAACGTACATCACAGACCCTAAATCACCATGCATCACTTCTGCTGGGATGCAAGCCACACTTGCTTCCCAAGACAAATTTCTCTTCATTAAAAGGAAGTTTCGTTGCACCTTGCTACAAAGTGCCACAACCCTACAGGAAGAAATCACTGATCCCTGCTGGCTGAGTGCACCAGACGTGAGTCACTGAGTTGACTGTGGATGGAAAGAGATGGGCATGTGTGTGGGAAGAAGGAATTAAAGCTCAGGGCCAAGAACTCTGCAGGAAATCCTAAAAATAACCAAACTTGGAAGAAGCGTGGAGTAAGCTTTCTGGTTCCAGTGTCAAGTCACTTAGTAAAATTAAGGTTTGGGAAGGAGAAAATCTGAATCTACCACAGCTTTGATTTTCCTGTTACTCTGCAGATCTTGAATATTGCCCAAGTTCAGAATTACAGTGTCCCATTTCACACACCTCTCCTTTTAGGCACACCAGCCTTTGACAGTAGCAGACAGCAGTAATTAACAGTGTAGGAAGGATGGATATTGTGCTTATATAAAGGGCAAACTGAAGAAGAGGATGAAAGATAAGGTGGTACTCTAAAAAAAAAAAAAGCTGCTGAATAATTAGTATAATTTCAGTAACATTTTCTTGTAAAATACTCAGTTTCCCCCTCCCTCCCTCAGTATTCTACCCTCCTGCTGTACCTGTTTTTGCACAGGTATAATCTAGGGGATTATACAAAGCAATAATACAAAGCAACCAGAACATGTCTAGAAAACATGACCTTAACCAATTTGGATGAACTAGGATTATTTTGATACAGAGAAAGGTGATAGAATGTAAACAGAAAAATAGAAATATCTGCAGAGAAAAGGAAGGAAGGAAATAATCTTTTTTTCTGTGCTCATTTCAGGCATGATAAAAAGTAATGGGCTTAAACCACAGCAGTGGAAATTTAGGTTAACTATTAGGAAAGATTTTTCTAACAGGAATGCATGAGGGAAAAAATTTCCTAGGTAAGAAGCAGAAAGTCCATTTTTGTATGCCTTTATGAACAGGTTAGACAAACATCTGCCAGAAATAGTTTACATGCAGCTGATACTGCCATGAACAGGGGAGATGGGAGTAAATGATCTCTAAAAGTCCTTTCCAGCCTTATTTTTTTTATGATTCTGTAATCAACTTTGAAAGGAGCTTGGCATCACTCCTGTTGAAAATAATGGGAGCTTGCAGAGTTTTCTGTAATGGCATTCCAGATTTCCTCCAGTACAAACCAAGGTGGAACTGTGTGCATTTCAGTGGAGGGAAGTGGGACCTCGAGCTCCAGTAGCTACAAGAAGGGTGGTAATTTATACCTAACTGCATTTGTCACACCCAGTATCTTGCATTGCCAAGGTCTTTAAAAAGCAGAATAAATTTGATGCCTCTTTCAGGCCATTCTTCAGATTCTGTTCTGAACTGAAGCTGATGAGTAGCTGATAATGTTTCTTAGGTGGATGAGTAACTGCTTTTAATGCACTGTTTCACATAAATTAGAGCTTTCTCTACTCTAAATATTATTCCGAGCATATATTCTTAAATCATCAGAAAACAGTAAATGGAATGATAGATTTTAATTTTAATCTAAGACACCATTTAAAGCTACACATAATTCTTCTCCCATGTCAGTCAGAAGAATGCTCTGGCACAGCTCAGGATGTGGCTCCCTGTGCTGCCAGCCACGGTTTGCTGTTTTCTGAAAAACAACCCCCCGTTATTTTCATCCACTACATGTACAAATGCAAATGGAATTTATTCAAAGGTTATTTCTTCTGCACTCAAATTTGAAATTTAATAATTACAATCTCCATAAATTGTGAAGAAAATTTCATCTGAAGTTCACATTTTTACTTAGATAATATTTTACTTTATGACTATCATTCTTTTGTTGCTTCCCCAGGAAAAGATGCAGCCTATTCTTGAATTTAATGTGTTATGCTGTATTAGTTGGTAGTGTAACTTGTTATGCCTTTTGCATATTAATAGATTTTCAGGTAACCAAAATATCTCTACAAAAACTTCACTGTGAGAAGTGCAATGTGCTATCAAAGATTCTTTATCTATTCCATCATGATGACTAATCAGTTTTTCTCTATTGTAGACAAAGATTCCTGCATGAGTATATTTGACAGGAATCATTTATCTGCAGAAAGAATAACAGATTAATCTGCTCTTCCCTGAGAAAAAAACAAACAAACAAAAAACCAACAAAACAGAACAATAGAGTATCTTATATATTTAGATACTGATCTGAAATTTCATCAAAAAATAGTGAAGAAGAGTCCTTACTCTTGACTCAAACATTTCTGCTGAGACAATGTAGGGATCTGGGAATTAATGAATGGTATTATGCACTAAACCATGCCATGAACTATTGCTTGGATTCTTTTCTATTACACTTACAACAATGAATCTGAGAACAACTCAAACATTGTTCATTTATTCCCACAACATCCTCACAAAGTAGCATTCCCATTTTACAGAGAGCACAGAGAAAGGCCACGTATCCACGACACACGGGGATCTGGTTAGCAGAGCAAGGGCTAAAACCTACTCTGGCTGCAAATTCCAGTAGATGCAAGTCCCCACATGGATTTTCTCACTTTTTGATATGATTAACTGCAATCAGCCACCTAAAACTTTCACCTCCAGTCAGTGAAACTGTTTCACTACGGAGCAAGTTCTGCTGAACCCACTGTTGAGTGAGAGGCACATACAGCTGCAAACACTCAGGAAGGGGAAGGGCTGTGGGGGAATGGACAACACGAGCCTGAAGCAGTTTTGTACCTGGAAAAGTGCCCTGAATGATGCTCCCAGGGACAAGTCTGAAAGCCTGGCACTGCAGTTATGGGTTTCATGCTGCTACATCACTGTCAGAGGCTGAGGGCAAGGAAGGTTACCCTTTGATCACTGCAATCCAACTATGCTGCCTTCCAGGGTTTGCCCTGTGGCAAGGCACCAGATATTTTACATCCCACTTACAGTCAGATGCACTCAAAAGAAGCTGAGGACACCGAGTACTTGATAGAAGACACTTCAGACTGTGTATCACTGAATCGTGAATTAAAAGTAATAAATATATATATAAATAGTACAAATTAAGATAGATAGATACATTGTCATTCTAAGCTTGATCATTTCATGTTGAGTCACTCTCAGACCCTAAATATAGTTTGCCATTGTCATTTTCTTTTCAGTTTTTCCCTTACACCCTAGCATGTTTTTAGCACTCAAGACAACTTTCTTGAAATGAAAGACTTAAAGTAACAAGAGTCTTTTTCAGCTACTGTTCAGATCCATACTTCCTGCTTAGACGTTTGGAGGATTCACTTAATACTAATGTTTTTCAGACCCAAACATTTTAGAAAGAGTAGGTTTATAAAGAGGGATTCTTTTAGAAGTGATTCACATACAGGTACTAGTTTAAAATGTTCCTGTTTTGGATGGATTATTTTGCCTGCCATTTTCCTATATTAACTAGCTATCAGTCATTTTCAAGCTCATTTTCTCCAGTATAAAAAACATATGCAGTTTAGTGTGTGACTCACTTGCCAGATCCAATAACATTCACAGAATCCTCTTGTTTCATCTCATGTTTTAATAGATTTAACTGATCCTTGGATTTTTAGTTTGGAATTATTTTTAAATAATTCTTTTCAACAGCCTGGTTTTACTTTATGAACCTGCTAATTTTGTATGCCCAAACTCATTCCTTCTCATTCTTCCTTCAGCACTTAATGCTTACTGTATTTTGCAAGAAAGAGCAGAAAAAACAACTTCCAACCTTTTTCCAACCTGTTTTTTGTTGTTGTTGGTTTGGGTTTTTTTTATATTATTATTCTTATTTTTTTTAACCTAAGAAATTGCAGATGTGATATGAGAGAAACCCACCACTAGTGCTAGCACAGAGTAGTGCATCCTGCAGAAATTTTTGAAGTAGCTTTGCAGTCAGGCATGATTCACCAGGCTGTACAAGTTCTGACAGCCTTGCTAGGCTCCAAATCATTCCCAGAACAGCATTTGGTGGTTTCCACACTGTTCCCCATTTCATGTCCCACAGACTTAGTCATCTGGATGCACCATTTAGCTGGTGCTGTGTGTAGGCACAGTGCCATACTTAGGTGCCAAAGGATGGTGCAGGGAGATGCAGAACTGAGCCTTGGGCTTGTACAGGCAGCACTGACCTGGGTCTGCTGTATCCCTACAGGACAGGAGCTGACATGTGGATCTCTCTGGAATATATTCCCTATACCTCTCAGTTCCCAAATTAGGAAGCAGAACTATGCAAGGCGTACAAATAAGAGAAGTTGAGAATTTATCACAGTAAGAGATTTGTCACATCAAGGAACAACCCTTCTCAAACAACTGTGACCTAACTGACACAAAGCCAGGGCTCTTAGCTACCTGTGGGTGCTCTCAATTAATATCTTTGCTGGGTTCAGACAAGTTCCTTCAAAAGGACATTTCCAGTGATTTCAGTGTTACAGAGCAGCTCATCCACAAACACAAAGGATGTGGGCAATAATTGAGTTCACTGTTGCAAACTCATGCTTGCTACTGGAACTAAAATATCCCTTTAAGATGTATTTCCTCATTTTGCTATTCTGTTTTACTAATAGAAAGATTTGAACTTTAAACCTGATTTCTTTTTGTTTGTACTTACAACAGTAATTGAATACACAGAGCACGAGAGGAGTTCATTCCACATCCCTCATCTTAAAAGCGTTTTATACTTACTAATATTAGCTTATTTGTGCCCATAAGCTTTAAAGCCTTCCACAATAGTTGTGCAATATTGATTGAAAGGGGTTAGATCAAATTATTTTAGAAACTGAGCAGCTCCAAACTTTTAAGAGCTACTTTTAAGTAAGAACCGTCCCTATCATGCTTTTAAACTGCTAACAACAGAAAGCCCTGACATTCTTCTGTCAACATTTTCCTGAACCACAAATTGCTCATGCATTAGAAATTCACTTGAAATGGCATAAAAAGGCTGTGAAGTAAATGTATTCCTGAAGCCTGGGTCTGCAAGCCACTGTAATTTCAGAAAACACCATACAGGCTGTAAAGACAGCAGATGCAAGAACTGAATTTAACTACATATGATAACTCAATTTATTTTCTCTGTAGTCTAGTAACTCAATAAGTCTTTAGCAGTTTTGTAAATAAACAGATGGATGCCATCAAACGCCAAAGAATGATAAATCTGATTGGTCTCTGTATAATTTTGGACAGCTTTATCCCAGAAATAGGCAGTAGAAGCATCTTGCTCCGAGTGTGATAAAATAAACATGGGAAGGTAGATTATGGGCAATTGCATTGTCCCAGTAATGAATGAAACTTTCCATGGTGCCAGGACTAAGAATCAGGACAGATCTCAATGTAATTCTTCTTAGTTGAAGATTGACTTCTGTTGATTAAAGAAAAAAATCTGCTTTTCCAGGGATTCAATGTTAGAGTAAGGAGAAATAGGTGATGGGACCCCTGCTGAAAGATTTAATTCATATACAACTTCAACTTTGAAAGGTTTATGGTTCTAATTTAGCTGTAAGCCATCTGCTCCACATAGTATGTGTTGACTGAATATAAAACCAGACCACCAATTTCACACAGGAAGGACACTTATCATCCAGTGTGTCACTTGCATGGGGATTTGTTCACTTTACCTAATTTTGCACCTCTAACTAGACATCTGTTGAATCCTCAAAGTTTAACAGCACAAAATTTTTAAAAAGGTGCTCTGTACATTTATATGGGCATCACTGCTGCCTATTTTCCATGTAAAACACTGTGTCTTTGTGGTTGGAGAAGGAGAACAAGATGCTGCTTTACAGCATTATCTGATCATCAAGGCTTGTGTAAAACAAATCACACCATTAAAAAGTTGGGTTTTTTTCCATGAGGTTTCCATTAAAAAGTACATAAGTATTGTATTGTATAACCTCTCTCAGCAAAATTCTGAAGTGAGAACTTCCCATGTTTGTTAGTTGCCTTTATCATTTTTTTTTTCTTTTCCTTTGTCGATGTCTGTATCATTCATATCAAAAGAAGAAAAGCACACTATGATTTCTTTCAACCAGGGAAAGCTTAGCCTTGCAAAGGGCTTAAGGCTCTGCCTGGGAGACAATCAAATTTGAAGACCTAAGTTTACAGCTTTTTAAATTCAGAAATCCTATGAAAATGGCTAAAAAGCATCAATCAACGAAGTAGGCTGTTGTTTGCAGGCAAAGACCTGTAACAGCCAAACAAGAATTGTCAAAAGTCAAGATGAGTTAGACGTTGCAAAGGGTTAATAAAACAAACATCCAAGGATTTTCAGTGTATATAACTAAGAGACCAAAACAGAACAGAGTCATTACATAGAAAGAATGAAGCAGAGATCAGATATTTTCTAGATATTGTCCCAGGAGTGAATTTGAAGGTTTTCAAGGAGGGAGATAATGTTTATCAAAGACGGTGCCATCAATATGGATAATGGAATGAGGATATGGAAACAGAAGAAACAGAAGTTTTATGAAATAACATTAGAGTAATCAGAACACTAATTCTGTAAGAATACCAGAAAACAAAGGCTGGTATCAGGGAAATTTAATAATCTGTCATGTCAGATGCATGCAAATTAAGAACAGTAACTGCTGTTTCTTTCAAACTAAATATTGTCTAGATTCAAGGAAAAATATATTCAGTTATTTACTGGTCTATTAATCAGACTCTGCTATGAGGTACTTTGCTAGAAGGAATAATTAAAGGCAGGTAAATGGAAAACAGGTCAAAATGCAACAGCATTTCATCAAAGATTGTGCCAGAAGACCCTGATAGTTTTATACAATAAAATATATACAATATATATACATAATACTATACAATAAGTTAGATGATTTTCTGGGGAAGACCGTGCAGAATATTTTCTAGATTTCTGGAATCCTATAATGTGAGAACTTATCAACAGATAAAATATCGAAAGTGAAGACAGAGAATTTATAGAGAATGAATAATGGCATGAAGGAGAGAAAACAAAGAATAATTTTGAAGAGAAAGAAGACTGATGAAGGTATAACATGGAAACAAGAGTCATAGTTTTTACTGTTAAATTTTTGTTTCCATTAAAGAGCTTGTCATTAACATAATTAAATTCAATCATGGCAAACATCACTATGCATCATCAATACAGAGAAGGCTTAGAATATAATCCAGAAAGAGATGCACGACCCCAAGGACTTGAAGAATATGCACGTACTCAGATTGGACAGCTAAATTCAAAGCCGTGTTTTGGAAACAAACAGAAACTTATACTCTAAAAGTTTACAGTTCAAGGAAGAAAATAAGTTGGCTGCAGAAATATCAAGTTGAAAAGGGGAGGGAAACGTTTTTAAAAAGCAAATGTTAAAAGGAATACAGCAGCAAAATGTTAATGCCATTGGGCAATGCCATATGGGCACTTGGAGTACAAACCTGGTCATGCAAGGTAAAAAGAGATAACTGAGGCTAAACTGGGACAAAGCACTACAAAGGTGTTCAGAAAACTGAAGAACAGGTTTAGAGCAGACCTCATTTGCCTTGGCAAAATGAGAGTGGAGACAAGATCTGATTGTTAAAACACTGTGGGTGATGGATGAAAATAGCAGAGCCCCAAGTACTGCAGCTGATGGTGGCCAGGCAGATATGGTTGAGGGATGGGGTTTCTTTCCAGGTTAGAGGTATTATCTGAAGGTTTGGACTCTAGTGCACCTGTTTTTGGCCAGAAGCTTTGGACCATGAGCATTCATCATTGCTTCTCCATTGCCATGACAATAGGAGAGAGGAAACCACCAAATTGTCACCTGGATGCAGCCTGGGAATAGCTCGGACAACCTCCCCACAGAGGGGAAGAGATGGACATGGCTGCACTTACACTTCACAGTGTTCAGAATTTTACACCCTCTTCAGACATTCTTTCAGTTCCCTTTATGCAACTAAAGCTGCAAAAGCCCCAAAAGAAAAAGGCATTTCTAATACTCTGGAGAAACAGTGACAGTTTTGGATTGAAAAATGAGTAACTGGTTGTCAAAGAAATGTTCACAGTACTTAACAGTTTTTATTAATATGTCTCATTTTATTGAGTCCCTCTAGGGCAGCAAATCCAGTGATAAAGTTGTAAAACAACCATCTCCACCTCCTCTATTCTCCTGCTGTCTCTTTTTTTTCTTCTCTTTTTACTTTTTTTCGGCTGATGGCTCCACACGTTTTACTGTCCAATCAATAAGTTACTTTTGCCAAGATGTGTAGAAGACACATTGCTAACATTATACTGCATGTTCTTCATATTAAAATGTTTATATCCTTTCCAAGTATATTCTTCAGAATTTAAAGAAATCAAGTTTCTATGGATAGAACAACGTAAAAGCTAATTCATTACAGAAACACCTAAAATTCTGTAAAAGCAGACAAAATCAATACCCCATTCTTCATCACGTACAAATCTTTCTGTGCTAAGAACTTCTGTATTTTTCAAGTAGACTTTATCCTGCATATTGTAGAAGTAACTGCTCTGGGTTTGGGCTGGAGTAGGGGTGGTGGTGGCTAGCAGGTCTTATTATTTACTTTGTTTTTGCTATTGCCATAAATATTTTTTAAGTAATCATCAGCACCATCTGCCACTTACCACTGTGTTCTTTTCACAGTGTCAATACTATAAACACAGTCTGCTCCCTCATTTGATGCAGTGCAGAAGGATGGCATTAGGCAGAAAATAGTCACTCCAAAAATAGGCCTTGCTGCTCAAAAGGAAGACACTCCTTCAGTAAAATGATCTTGGGAATAGATGATTGTAGTTCACACCAAGTCTTAGAGCTATTTTGTTAAGCATCTCCAGCTAACTGAAAAGAACCCTGAATTTTACAGTCTCTCAGTGTCAGTAAGTTGAAGTTACTGCTTCATATACTAATTAGGAGTTCAGCTTTAGTTGTAGTCATTAAAACTCTTACAGAGACCATTTTGATTTTCTCCCACAATGTTAATGTTTTCTATTTTTTGGAGCATTCAACTAGCATCATGTTGGTAACTAATATGGAGTATCCCTCAACACAATTACCAAAATTACATTTCTATACAAAATGCTCTAGTCATGCCTTAGGTTGGAGAGAAGGATTAAACTCAGTCTTCACACAGCCTCAACAGTAAAAGGAAACTCAAATATTTCTGTTCCTCACTGAATCTTTTATAATATTTCAGTTTATCTGTAGAGCTTCTGGTTAAATGAACATGACTGTGCAACTTTGCATAATAAATAAAATGTCCGACTCACCCCTGTGTTTTAACACAAGTTCTAGACATATGCACTGTTTTTGTGTAATACACAGTTTCACTTATTTCCAGTTGCATGTTGGGACTTCAGAGGAAGTAAGAGAACTGAGATGTTGATATTTCATTATTTGAAAAATCTTGCTAATCCTGATGGGGGGAGTCTCTTCTAGGGGTGCTGTATACTTAGCTCTGCTCAGTTTTTTATAATGTTTTCTCTGCTTACAGGCCACTTTATCCTACCTAAACAGTACTGTTAGATTACAAATATAAAATATACTTTGGTGAATCAATGTCAATATAACAGCAAATAATGAAAACAAGCCAATATTCTGTCTCCAAAATTACAAAGGAGAGAAAACATTCAATCTAGACAAGTGGATTGATACAGAACAAAGAACTGGATGATGCAGAAATACGTTTGCTTAAACAAAAAGTAGGATGTTACTTTGTAGGGTCTGATAAACCAGCTGGGAAAAACAGAATGCAGAACTATGTTTGTTCTTATCTAGACAGCTATCATTTTTCAGAGCTCCTTTTTCCTTTTGCAATATCAATTTTAGGTTTCTTTTTTAGATGCTTAAACATCTAAATAATCAGTTGTGAATATCTTCCTGTTTCTATGTCTACCCTCACTTTTCTTCTCCCTGCTTTCAGTATTCATAGTTTTTCTTCACTAAAGCAGAGATTCAACCCTCCTCTCTGTGTCTTAATGACAGTGTATTTTCTCCTACATCTTTTACTTATATTTTTCTACAGGAAAATCTCTACTCATCTTTGTAGCACTACTGACTTTATTGGGTTGTTTTGCAAGTAAGAAAGGACTGTGCAAAGGAATGCATTTGTAGCAGGTAGAAATTCATGAGACTTTCATGCCCCAGTGTATGTCTGCAACCAGTTCTGCATACTGAGATAGGTACACATATGAAGCCATTCTAGAAATGAAAAGCCATAAGCTATGGTTTTGTTTCCAAGGGTCAGAAAAATTGAGCAATATAATTAAATATAATACTCTACAAAATCTATTAGTTAATTCAGATTTATGTTAATGCGCCTCTTATGATATGCATTAGATTTTTTGTGTTTTAATCAGAGAAAATTATAAATACAATCAAGAAAGCCTTGTTACTGTTTTCAACCAGAGCTAATTGTCTTGTAGAACACTTAATGAGTCATTATTCATTATGATGGTGAGGACAGGGAAGGCAGATGGCATGGTAGTTTTATTGATTCTGTGATCCTACTGGAGCTTGCTGATTAAGTAGGATTGAACACCACAGTTAGCACAGCCAGAATGACACAAAATTCTGTTTTGAGTCAAGGATATCAGGAACCTTCAGATAGCACTGTTCAGAGGCCTGCCATCCTCATTTGTACTTCTAACAACAGGATATTGCATGCAGTCTTCCATTTCAACTTACATTTAATTTCCAAGTGTTGTTTTATGGGTTAAGTTAGATTCACGTCATCCAGTCATAGCCATGGAGATGTTAAAGATCTACTATGGTTTAACAGAGACACTCATTTGTGCACATCTGCAGAGACCAGCTCACTGCCTCAATAGGGCATTTCCTCTACTGGGTTCTCCATCACTTTTACCCACTTGGTAGATAGGCAAATGCTGCTGCATGAAAGTAAAATAACCTGTAAATAATTCAGAAATTACACCCCTTGATTCCGAATTATTTTGAAATGGTTTAATATTCTCATTTCTCTTTGTGCTTTACAGCACGAAGTGGCCTTATCTCAGAATGATGCAAACATTGTTTTGTAAACGTATTGTACAATAACTCAATACCTCAAAGCATGGGATTTAGCTGGCCTTAGTAGTAATGATGACATGGTCACAGTTCTTTTAACAGAATTTATGACATTACCAAGCTATTCTTTCTGTATTGCCCAATATATCACCGGAGCTGTATGAAGACCTTGAAAGAGTTACTTGGGCCTTCCACTGCTGATAATTCATAGGCACCTTTTTCTGCATTAAGTTATCCTCTTTTTTCTGGTCTAACTTGTTTTGTTCAATCCCCTCTGTGGTATTTAGTTCTTTCTAGAGAACTGGTTGCAGCTGCTCTCATTATTAGATCTGCTTTGATATTAAGAAGGGTTTAAGCTATTTAAATCATGGGGTCAGACGTTACAGCAATAAAAGATGATCTCTAGCTTCTAGTGTATCATAAAACTTGTAAGTCACGTATGCACTACACTGAAGCATTTGTACTGACATTTTAACCCTACAGACCACTGCTATTTTTTGGACCTTCTAATTTTGTTCTGATTCCACAGGTACAATGCAGTGAACAAGATAATTGAAGAGTGAAGAAAGCACGCATTCTATCAGTCAATCCAAACTGAGAAATTTACCTCCATGTTTTGCATTGATCATTCTAATTTATACTTTGTCTCTAATTTCTTTCACTCAGGAACAGTTACTTCAGTTACTTCAGAGAAGTATAATTGAATTGTTAGCTTACACCCAGAAGAAAATGTTAAGGTCTGCTGTGAAACACCTAACCTACCATGATGGCAACATTTTGTGACTTTCCAGATTTTCAGGGTATTTCATTCTACAAATAGCTGCTTCATTAAAAAAATCCCTCTTTAAAACACAAATCACAATGACTAGTGTTCCTTTTAATTTTGCAATGAATTCATTTTTGTCAATATTTTGACTGAATCTATGTGACCAATCTGTATAACATCTATCTTAAATCACAGATTAATTTTAAGCATTTTAACTGTTTAACTTACAGAATTAGGACTGAGCGCTAAAAATGTTGTTGCAAGTCTGTAAAGTTGTGAGTATTTTCTGCAGGAAGCAGAGAACACACAGATCTGGGACATATGGTCTCTCCTAGAGAAGTTTTTTGCTGTGCATAGCCTTTGGCCAAAGCCCACCATCTGTAGCTTCAGCTTCTCTTCCAGCTGCCAGTAAAGGTGAAGTATAGAACATATGCCGCACAAAGAGTAACCTTTACATTAGGGTTTAGTTTATTCATTGGTTTGTTGGGTTTGCTTTTTGGGGTTTTTTGGGGTTTTTTGGGGTTTTTTTTAATATCCAGAGACTTTTTTCAACAAAATATTTGTTAATGTAAAACTCAGAAAAGTAAAAGTAAAATTCAGAGCTTAAAAGATTAGGTATACAACTAAGAACTCCAGTGGAACAGAGGTTAGTTATTTATGTAAAGAATTTGCTTCCTCAGCTTTGGAGAAAATGCAGGACAGTAAAATACAGGCATCCCCTTCTTATGTTTGGGACGTATGTGTAGAAGGAATGAATCCCATACTCTCCCAATGTGAACTGGGAATGACACATCATTTAAACAAAGATGCTTGACACAGTGTCAGTTTTACCCTAGAACAATCCCAACGAGCTGGAAAATGGCTGTGTGCAAGTAATAGAGGATTCTAATATTACTTGGTAAGACATAATTACTGAACACACGACTTCCACCTCAATATCTTGGTTTTGTCTAAGTTAGGCCATAAGGGAAACCAACTGCACAGAGAACGTGTGTGCTGCTCGAAGTTTCCACATCATTTCCAAAAACTTGGCAGTGTTCACAGCATCTGCTCCCAGGCAGCCCAGGGAAGAAGCAGCAGGACAGGAGTGGAGTGAATTAGAAAAGCTACAGGTGTGCCAACAAACTTGCATAATAGCTCCTGCCTGGCCTAGGCATGCTTACATCCATGAGTACCAGAACTCATCATGCACAAGAAAAAACAATTTTAGCCACATAATCCAACACACCCTAATGGTTGAACCAGCATGGCTGAACACCTCAAGCATTTCTATTCACTTGTGATCCTGAACAAAGTGAAAGTTGTAGGACTAAATCATTTATATATTTTGAAACACTAAGTGGGTGACAGGTAGCATAATATCAAATGGAAGAATAGCATTCCAAACATATGCCCACAAAGCTGGTGGAGGGTAAAGTAATGAGAAGACAGAACATAATAGGAGGACAAAACATCTTTAAAAAAGAGGTGCATTCTTTTACAGGTTGAGAAACATGCAGAACAACACATCTGATGTGCTGTTGAACCCAAGTCCTGTTTCAAAACACGTATACTGTCTGTGCTTTACACACAGCAAAGATCAGCAATTACTTTCGAAGATTCCTTTATATGGTAAATAGAAGCTGATTATGAAGAAACTAAATGAATACATTTTTACTGTCAAGATGCACATCATAGGTAAATTTGAAAGCAACAAAAAAACTCCCACCAAAAACATTTTAAGCTTCAATTTCAACAATTACTTTTAATTTCCTTTCATAATGTTTTTTCTTGTTGCAAGACTATAAACACCTTCATTTCTTTTTCATTTCCTTAAAACATGAATAGGGAATAAGCTAAACATCCTTCCTCTCTCATTGCTCTCTTCAGAGCACTTATATTTATATATTTCTTCCAGGAAATGTATTTGACAAAGCATCAGTAACACTTCTATTTTCATAGCACGCCAAAAATGATATTCTAAGCTATAAACAGCATTTTAAGAACTAAGTCCTCATCTCAGAACTCAGAGGGAAAAAATATAACACCCCTCACCCTCAAAAAATGAACTAAAACTCCCAAATAAATAACAGATAGTGATCAGGCCAAAAGAAGAACACCCAGCTGAGCTTATTTCCAACATAAGTCAACTGAGTTTGCCCTCATCATTACTCAATACTTTTTAATCTCTTAAATGGATTTTTGAAGGTTAAAAGGATATATTTTTTGGCTCTTAATGATAAAAGTTAGCCTGAAAGCATATTTTCTGGTTTATTCCTGCATTTTGGGCACATACCATGCAGGCTGCTATTTCTTACAAAGGTGTTCCTTTTGGCTCCAGCTCCACTGAATTCTGAATGAGGAAACTGGGCACGTGTGCAGTGTCACATTACTGTCTACGCTTCTTGTCATGGCTCTTTCACATCACACCATTGTAGGCAGTTATTTAAAGGGTTTTAAAGGTGCAGGTAGGTACCTCCTGTTTAGGAAGTGTTTTATGAGAAGGTTTTTGTACAGTGATCTAGCAGAGAAGGTCGGTCACCACAAGAAGTGCCTCCAGATAATGCAAGTGCTACTTTAAAATGAGCTGGGATCACGTCCGAAGTGAACACCTCCCTACAAAACCATTCACTCACACAATTCCAGGTTTTATCTGACAGGCATTCTGGGAAATACCGGTATTTTAATTGAGTCCCAGCCAGCAAAGTGTTGGGATTTATGGTGTAAACTACACTGCACTAAATTTTAGCCTGAAGTGAAAACACTCACTGGTATTCCCCATACAGCCTCATTTACAGCAGCTTGAACTGAAACCATGGAAGTGGCTGCATATGATTTTTTTTTCCCCTTGAGAGACAGTGTTGGAACATATTGACATGCAGGCTTCAGGAAGTCCTAATGAAATGTGGCTGGCTTAATCACTGGGCTTTTTATTTGGACACGACACCAAATTCCCAAGAAAAATGAAACACTGGGGCCAAACTTAACATCAGCTTGACCGAGCAGCTCCTCGTATCCATCTGCTGTGCCATTATTTTGGATCTGTGAGGGTGATTTTGCCCAGGCAGAGGATGCAGAAGGAGACAGACACAACACCCACCACAGCAGCCTTACCTGACTGCCCAGGTGGTGGAACTCCTGACGCTCCCCTGGGCAGACACAAAAACACCGTCAGGACGGCGGCTCTGTTTCCTGAGCACGGCTCGATGGCAATCGGCTTAGGAGCACCCTGGAAAAGGAAGACACCCAGGTTAACCTTTGAGATTTCCATTCCATTTTCACTTGTGCACCTTTAGTTTTATTTTAAGGCACAGCGTAATGGTGGGAAGGTATTTTTTCCTAATTAGTTCTTTGCATTCAGATTGTCCGAACCATGTTGATCAACTTAAAAATGGGCTCTGACAGCCCATGCTGCAGATCTAACCAAACAAAAAAAGAAATCATCATAAAGACAACAAAGTTTTATGGAATTCTATAGCTTCCTAAATGTAGTAATATCAAATTAAAGCGTATTAAACAGCAAAACCTTTTGATATAAACATTGCTATCTGAGAGTAGCCAACTTCCCCATCTCTATTAAGAAGTATCCATGTGAAAGAATTCTGCTTCAACAGCATCCATTACCTAGCCTGCCTAATGCCAAAATGATAAAATGAGAGCAAATCTATATTATATCCCAATAGCTAAAGATAGTCAATCCTTCTTGAGATTCCCCAGACCAGGAATTTTGCCTTCTCTCTGTCTGTCCTGCTAAGGGAATTTTTTCAAGGCAGGACCTTCCTGATTCTTTTTGCATGTGCAAAAAATAGGTGCAGTGCTCCTATATTTATATATGCTTACAAACTCTCTGAAAATGTTGCCTGCATGATAATCACCTTGCTTTATTTTATATAAAGCTATGATAGAAGTGGTGTTGATGGCAGGGGGCTTGTGCTGTTACCAAACTCTCACTAACTATATAGATAATTTCATTTGCAGTTAGCTTTCAACTAAATGGTTGCTACCATATTGTTCTGGATTTACTAAGTACAATAGGAGCTGGGAAAAAAAGCAAAGCAGTCCTCAAAGGCATAGAATAATAAGCTTTTAAGAAGAAAATTTACAATGCCTCCACATTTCCATGTTTCCAAGTTTTGTGTTCACTTAGAGATAGGCATTTCACTTTTGAGAGCTTAAACATTTAGTCAAGCACTAAAGATATTTCTTAAAACATTAGGTCAAAATCAGCATAAGCATTTCTTTCTTTTTCTGTTTGTAAATTTTCTAAATGTCTGTCTTGTTGCAAGGCAAAATATGAGTTTGACATTTTGATTCAAAATTCAAAGCCAGAAAACTTTCTATTTACATAAAAATTGCAATGTATACATAAATGTCAACTGATTCCAGTATTCTGAGAAAAATGATAGTTTAGCCAAGTTAAATACATTGCAAAGTACTTGATACAAGGAAAACAAAGGCACTTCCATCATGTAAAGCAATAATAATTTTCTATTTTTCTACCTCCAAGTAACCAACATTTATTACCGCTCAGTGAAGAAAAGATAAATATATATATATATTTTACTTCATGGTCATATTTAAAAGGTATTTCTGTAGATTCTTTTAAAGCATAAACATTAAAGAACTTGGATAAACAATGACATCTAATTTAAAATTGCTATGACATAGGGAATGACAACTTACATTTACCAAAATCTTTATCAAATTATGAAATAGAAAACTAAACCCCCAAAAGCTCCAGTTGGTGTTACTAATGCAAGCAATAGAGCGTTTAAGTCAATATTCCTGACTTGTCACAACAGCAAATCAAACAACTGTTTGAAAACACAGAGAAAATGAAATCTTCATTTTAAAATGTAATTCAGGACACTTTACGCAGACACACAACTGAAAGGAACAAATTTACCACTATGACTTTTAATTTGGTGATTACTTTCTTATAAATCCAAATGATAATATTTTCTTTTGCTATGTAATATAAACCCTTTGATCAATGGGCCCCATCCCTCTGTGTTTGAAGTTTATACTAATGCTCTTCAAAACACAATTGGAGGAGATGACTTCTGATAAATACTCTTTCAAAGCACTTCATCCAAAAATAAAATACAGTAAGAATTTTGTGCTTATTTATTCTTTATAAAAAAAATTATGACTGCAAAAGCAAGATGTCTTATCTTACCTGACATCATTCAGTTTCCCTAGCAAAATAACACAGTAGCATAGAGCAAATGATAATAATTTAGATAGCCTAAGGTTTGTCAGTTGTTTAAAGATAAATACATAACCATGAATCAAAGTTAGTTCACAGGGACATAACATGTTCTCTGAAATGTGCCATTTATCATGCATTTTCCACGGGTTTTTTGGAAGAGATAAGGGACAAGTTTGTTTGCCCAAAGCAGTAAGCTACCATGATTTACTTGCTAGAATTATCTTTTTTTCTTTTCCCCTTGTACAGAAAGTGACTTACATATTTTGCTAAAACCCCACATGACAATCATAGATTAATAAAACTTTATCAGTGGAATACATTATAAACAAACACGTCTTTGATAAACTTTTACTCCTATATTTCCTTTTTTACACACGCTATGACAGAAAGAAGTATGTCAGCTGAGAAGCTGAAAAAGAAAGTGGCAGAAAACTATGAAGGAATGAAAGGATCAAAGAACATACATTATTATTGATAGGGGAAAAAGAAGAGTAACCCAGAGGATATAGAAAGAAGAAATAAGTGGAGAGGGTAGGGATTAAATCAGGCAATAAAAAAAACAAACAAACAAACAAAAAAAACCAAACAAAACCAACAAACCCACAACAAAAAAAAACCCTCAAGTCTTATACACAATTTAAGTGTGTATTCATGCCTTTATTCACAGAAAATAATTATCAGGAGTTGTCTCCACGGGTTCCTAGATTTTTATTAGAGAAAAGATTCTACATGCTTCCAATGTTTTCCTGAAAGTCCTAAAAAGCCAAAGTTCAGCTGCCTGGTGAGTTTATGAGGAAATACTAAGCCTTGGGAAGATTCTTTTGGATCTGTTTCTGTAAGAAATAAATTTGGGCCCACCATTGCTGGCAGGAAAACACATGGCAGTGCACGCCATGTTCATGCTTTATAAAAGAAAGCAGCAAAAGAGGTGAGTATGTTTATTTAAGTATCAAAACCCCTGCAAATCTTGCATTATTATATTTGTCTGTTTGGGAATAAAAGAGTTGAGCAGCTTTAAGGGTGCAGAGCAAGGAGAAGCTGGGAAGTGGATTCTGTCCCCCTTGGTGGGTGGGATGGGCAGCAGTGGCCTGAAGAGGTGAGAAGAGCAGGAGAACAATGACTCAGGGAATGTTCATGGAGCTGCTCTAAGTGTTCAGCATCTCCTCGGGCAAAATGCACTGGAACTTCAGCACCAATTTGTATCTATGAAAATGTTTAATGTTGTGAATATGAGAAGATGAAAAGTATAAAGTGTTCCGGTTCCATCTGTATTCCAAGAAGTGGTGCCTCTCAGAAGTGCTATAAAACTTTTGATTTTCAGTACTAAGTAATATCCCTCTATATATTTTCTTCCACATTCTAAGTTAGGTGCATCCAATTTTTAAAAGTGCATTATTATACCATAAGACAAATACTTCATGTAAGACTAAATGGCTCCAAACTCATGCCAAAAAAGCAATTAGAAAATTGAATCAAGGAATTAAGGATTAATGTGAGCATGTTACACCTGTCAGGAGCAATAAGTATTTTGACAAGAACAGAATAAAGTTTGACAGTGTGCACAAATACAGATCTGATATATAAATCAAGTATTAAAATGCAAACAGCTATGCATTAATCACTGTAATGTTTCCTAACTAAAATGGTCTTAGTAGTACTTACAAGAATTCATAATAAATAAAACTTCAGTTCTTCTTACAAAACAGCTTGAATTATACTTTTTATTGTATTAATTAATTATGTCAATGTAAATTTAGTTTTTAATCATATTATTAAAACAGCATTAATCTGGTGAATTCCACATCAACTAAGCTAGATACCTTGGCAAATAAACAATCAAATCTGTTGTTGCAACAGGATTAAGACCAGACTCTGAATGTAAACAGCCATTTTTTCTGGATCTTTAATGTGCATGACTTCAGAGAAGGGGAAAAATGAAAAAAAAAAACCACAAAAAAACCAGCGTCCTCTGAAGAGGTAAGAGATACAGAAAAGAAGGAAACATAAAAGTTATATCACAAGTATCCACATCTTCATTTGCTCTCAGCCTCTGGTGCTTTTCCTAAATTCTTTGGTTATTTTCTGGATTACTTGATTTATTTGGCATACACAGGTCTCAGATTCTGAAATGCACTCTAGTACCCAGGTTGGATTTTGGTCAAATTAAGATGCCCACATGCAAATTCAAAAGCCTCAAAAACCTGTTAGTCTTACTAATAGTGTTAAAAATTTTCCAAGATTTGAAAGTCATCTCTACCTGCCAGGCAGGTTTTGGTCTCTTCAATGCCCCCTCAGGATTCACTGCAGTTGTCCTGGATGTAGAACTTGATCAAGGTAGCTGTTCCCAAAACATTTTTATCAAATTAGGTTTTTACATTGCAGTTGTGGCTACTTTCTTTTAAAACACAGTTGAAAGCAGAAATTAACTCTGTTTTTTATGGTAGGAGGATGAACCCTGGTTACCCTGTTCTGCTTTTACTAAATGCATGTTTGAGGTGAAATTCTCTGACTTATAATTAAAGATGAAGTGTCAAATGCTGTGCTTGTTCTGATCATTTTCAGTGCAGTAAGGGCAGACTTCTTAGCAATGCTAAGAAAGAAAAGAAATTTCACCCTCTCAAAATCACAGCATTCCACTGATGTCATTTGGCTGGGGCTTTTTTTGCCTATTTTCCCGAAGAAACTCCACATGTCCATTGTGCACCTATCCTTCCAGGAGAAGGAGATGGCAGACTCCCACCTGTAGACAACCTCCATCCTATCTCCACCCGATTCTTTCCATGGTTATTCACCAAGAGAATCAAACCCAGCAGCAATGTCAGAGGAAAGAAGCAACACTGCCTCCTCCTCCCAACAAAATCCCACCACTTTCACAGCACCTGCTGCTGCCCCAAGGAGAACCTGACACTTCCAGAGTGCTGGAACCAGGGGCAGAACCTTAGCCAGAAACAAAGCCTGCCATCAGCAGTGCTGGTTCTGTACACTGTCAGTGCTACACCACATTACTATTCCAAGTGTTGGGTGAACTAATGAACTAATGCTCATTAACATACTTTTGAGTATGAGCTTCCCACCCACAAGTTTTGACAATTTTCCCCACAGATTTATTCAAAGAGTAATGAGCTTTAATGATAGTGCAACACACACACACACACACACACACACAAAAAAAAAAAAAAAAAAAAAAAAAAAAAAAAAAAAAAAAGCTTTCACAAAACATCATTTATGTGAAGGAGAAATATACTTCAGGAAACACAGAAACCAAATAAATAAACAAGGCTGGGGTACTGAACATTGCTTGTGGCTTGTAGAGGAAACACCAGTTCTTCATGTGACTCCAGGGCTTTACAGAAATTCTGAGCATCTACTGAAGACTTCCATTTAATACATCACATAAAGTTCCTCTCTTGCAATTAGTGAGTGGAAAGCTTCACCTCATTTAAACCTGCAACAATGGCCCAGAGCCCGAGTGTCCTCAGCACTCTGAGTTTCTACACTGCACCTTCTTTTGCCTGAGGATTTCTAAGTGATTTTAGTTTTGGCTAATGAGGTCCCACTGACCTATGAGAGCTACATAACCACATTACCAACAGCAGCAAAACTTTTTGGTGAACTTTTTGTTGTATCTCATAATTCTTCTACCTATGCTGGAAGAGACTCGAGGCAACTGCCTTGCTTCTGTGATCAAGTCATCCAGCTGCTCCAATGTACTGGGAGGACTCTACCAACCCTACTAGCCCTTCAAAATGTACAAGTTTTCCCTGAAAACTTCTATCATGTCTAATAAAGCTGAGATCAATGGGTTTATTGATAATTAAATGCAACCCAACCAAAATTACACTAACATTTCTCATTACTTTTTAAACAGCAAATTATCTTTCCATTGTAATTCTGTCCCACTGTTTTTTGCAGAACACAAATCATTAATTTCCTTGTTTCAAAATAGAAATGGCAAACTCAGACAGTACTGGAACATTAGTTTCCATAAGAAAAACAGTGGAAATGAACAATAAATAGAATACATTATGATTACCAAGCTGTTATTATGGCCCCAGTGCACAAACTGCATTGTTATCCTTCGATTTATTGTCTTGCTTCTCTATGTTAGCTCTAACAATGACAGACTGCATTCTTTCATGCAGTCTTTTCTGAGCAGAATATGGTTGCTAGTTCTGTACTGATCTGAAATTTATATATTAATCTTAAAATGTTTATGCTCAGAAAAGTGATATTTTTATTATAAGAACTATGTTTATTTGCAACAAAGTTGCTCTCAGTTAATCTAGTAAGTGACTTCATTTCAAAACCTAATACTATGTCATGTAGCGTTTCATTAGCAAGAGAGTTGTGAATTGACATTCTGATTAAAACTGATTTATTAAGACCAAGCTATGAGAAACACCTGCAGATGCATTTATTTTCAAAGGGGTTTCCAGAAAGAACTCTCTGTCAAGTTTGCTATTCAACTTTTGTCCTACTGCCTAGAGGTTGCTTTTCCTGAACTGTGACATCAGTGGGCACCATCCTGGAATTTTCTCGATTTTGACGAGTGGCTGAAGAGAGCACAAGTCATTGAAGCCAAGTTAAAACATCAGGTGGCTGCAAGGAACAGTGACTGCATTTCTTTCTCTGTGTGCCCATGTATGCAGTTCCCTGTGTCTTCATACTGTTAAATAAACTTGGATTTACTTTACTATTACATCTTGCTCATTAATGAGGGTAATTCCAGGTTAATATGGAAAATATTGAACATAACTTAGAGCGGATGGTGTGTGTAGCAGCTGTACTGGATTGCTGCCAGAGATATACCCTAGAGTTTCCAGAATATTCCCCTATTAAGCTCTATGAGTCTGATTAAAGGCAGACAGTGACAGCGTCCAGTTTGTGAGAAGAAATTTATCTTGGCAGCATCCAGGTAGATCCTGTTGGGAAAAGCACCTGAGACTCTGTGTCTGTGGCATATACCAGGAATCATGTATCCCCAGGTGCCTTCCTGTAAATTCTTCTGACTGCCATCCTGTAAGTCAAAGTGGTGCTGTGCAGTGAAGTGATGCTAATGGGTATTTGTTTCCCAGATGGGCATACCTGCTGGATCTCCAAGGATTAGAAATGAGAAGTAGAAAATTCTATTATTCCTTTACAATTCAGCCTTAAAGACTCATCTATGAAAACTCATTTCCCTGGGGAATGAATGACTGACAGTCCATCACTGTTTCAGCTTGGGCTGATCACTTAAGAGCAGAGAGTCACTCCCATATGTCACAATGGGTTAATCTTGCCCTAGAGTGCCTGTAAAAGAGAACATGGTCACCTCAGAGCCACTACTAACTTTCCAGGGTTGGGAAAGATAAAGTACAAGGCACAATTTAAATTCTGCCTCACTTTCAGGCTGACAATGTGGCTGTGGTAATAGGCAGGGCTGAGTGTGAGCACTGTTCAGGTTGCTTTCACAGGGAACAAACAAACTGAACCAGCTGAAGGCTTTTGAAATGTCCATGTGGAGCCCAGAAGGGCTGTCCTTTGCTCAGGGGGGGATCATAAAGTTTCAATCTGTCATTGTGACAATGAAACTCAGACAGAAGGCAGAAGTTCTGACTAACAGTTACCTTTTGTGATTGCAGAGACCTTATTCCTGTAGCTCTGCAGTGCCCTAGAGTCATAAAAGATAAAGTTTGATCACCGTTTAGGAGATCTATGCCAGACGTGAGGGTTAGGAAAGGCAAGTGTCCTGAAAGGATTGTGCTGTATTTTGCATTTCTTGCAAAATTGGGAAGAAAATATAGTACCCAGTATGTCATCCAAAATACAGTGTTAGTGAACTTTTCCTCAGCAATGCCTTTTCTAGTTCTTTTTTAACCTCCTGGCCACATGCAGGATGCCTGGTGAATGATAAATTAAAGCATTTCTACCTGGAATCGTAATAATAAAAAAGAGAACTAAATCAAGACATTGTGAAAACTAGCTGTCAGCAGAAGGGATTAAAGTGCGAACTTGGCAATATTCTTAATACAGGAAAAAAATGTTAATGGCACCAGAATAACAAATTACTTTCTATCATGACAACTTACACAGATCACAGACTAGGGAATGAAGGGAGGACACAAACAAATGTCTGAAAGCATGACATGGCTTTTATTTTCATCGTCCTTGCCATGACCCAAGGACAGCTGTAAAGTGTGCACACCAGAGCCAAAACCATTCTGAAACAAATGATCCCTATTTAAGATTTGAGACTCTACAGAAGTTTTCATCCCAGTGACTGCATGAGGACATTGTGGATCCCATCATAGCTGCTCCAGCTACAGGAAGAGCAAGAATAAATAAAAGATTTCTGTTATCCAAGGAAAAAGTACAAGATAGCAGCAAAAAGGAGCCTGGTTTTGCTGAGTTATAAGGTGGTAGCAGCAGCATGTGTTAAACTGCTTTGGCAGTGATTGCTGCCAGAGAGAGGGAAAGGGAGAGGGCAGGTTGGCAGGAGTGTGAAAGCACAAACCAGACCTTGTCTAAGGTGTTGCAAGATGTGTCTCACTTCCCTCTCTTGAGGACCTCCATCACCTGCTCTGACCATTCACCAATGTGAAAACATAATTGAGTAGTTTTTCACTCTAACCTTATGAATTAATTCAAATCCTAAATATCAGCTGCCTAAATCAGCACAGCACCCGAGTAGCAGCAGAACTATTTTGATTTACACCAGCTGCAAATCTGACACTGTTATTCATTTATTAATAGTGTCCTTCAAAAATCCTGCAAATAAACTCAAGCTCAAGTATTATCACTTAATGTTGCTTTCTAAGATGCTCCCCATCAAGATTGTTAGTACATACTGTGCTCGTATTCAGAATATCACAAAAAATACACCAAAAAAATGGAAGCTACAGAATCTAATCTGACAAAAAATTAGACACATGAGAATTAGTGCTTGGAGAGACTTTGCATTAAAGTAAACATGATTACTTGCATGAATGAAACTCTTTAATCTTGTTACTCATGTTTGCTCAACATATCTGATGGAATACTTTTCTTTTTTTTTAAAGAGACAGATTTTTTTACTATAAAAAAGAAGAAAAAAGATTCCTCCTTTAAAATACTACAAAACCTGTATAATTTTTACTAAGCCACTATAGATAGATCTACAATATAAAGTATTTGCTGAACCACACTTAAATGGAAAATGGATCTTTTTTGGGGAGGGGGGTTTTTTGGGTGTTTTTTGGTTTGGCTTTTTTTTTTGGTTTTGGTTTGTTGGTTTTTTAGGTTTTTTGTGTGGGGTGTTTTTGGTTTTTTTGGTTTTTTGTTGTGGTTTTGGAGACTTTTTTTTTTTGCTTCTTTTTGTTTGTTTTGGGGTTTTTTGCTACCATATTCCAAGCTTGCTTACACTCTTGGGCATTGCTAACTAAAAATGAGTGCTATGGAAATACAGTCCAGCTTAACTCACCCTTCTGTTCCAGTCATATTTCCTATGGCACAGCAGAACTTCTAATTATGTCATATATTTATTATTCTCTTCATTAAGGTGGTACTCAATCACCACCAACAAAAACCACAATTCACATTAAATTCTATAGTCCCAATCCTTACTGCATGCCAGTATTTATCTTGCTTCAGAAAGTGTTCTCACTTTAAACTTTACATTGCAAAATTTAGCAGCAGTGATGATGATTTTAGAATCTTCTCTTCCAAAGAAATACCATTTTCACAGCAGACTGACCATCTTTTTGAAAGAATTTCCTTGAAAATTCACAAATTTGTGAACATTTTATTGGGATTTCCTTTGGAGCCTTGCATTCCATTAAGATTTGTACTCTGTCCATACCTTTTTCATATCTAACCAAATGATTTTTCTTCCCCTAAGTTTAGGCATGAAGTTAAAATCACTGACAAGCCTAAAGCAGAGTAATGTTTGTCCTGTACATCAGTCAACAGAACGGTGTAACACATTTACTTTTGGTCTCTATGTAAACTCTGATTTATTTTAGCAGTGACTAAAGGATAAAGCAGCAGGTAACACATTTTACCATTATTTTCTGATTCCTCTTCCCTTTTGCCACCCCTTCCCCACACTTTTCCCAGTCCTATGGAAATAACTGCTCTGTATCAAATGCCACTGGCTAACAATAAGCAGAAGGAGCAGGAACTTATTTACTTCAGCAAGGGCTGAGATTTGAGATCAGTCACCAAGCAGATGTTATTTCTGAAGCTGAAAGTATTCGTGATGATTGTTACTATAGAAACCAAGGTTTGTAAAATATTCCAAACAAACCCTTCTTTATTACCCTGGGCTGTAACTACAGTGCTCTGCATTAAGGCTGCATCCCACAGTAAGTTTTCAACTGCACACATTTTCTTTCTGGTTATTTGCTTTCAATAGTAACCACAAGACAGGGTTTCTGTAGGTCAGAGGAGACTGTATCACAGTACCAGCCATCCATAAAATGACACACACTGTACCCATTCAGCACTAAACTCCTGTCTCTTTCATTTCCCCCCTCCTGTGGGCAGCCACTCAAATCAGTGTTTCCCTGTTCAGCAACAGTGAAAAACAGGAACCCACTGCTAATTCCTGTGGTTAGATCAGCAGCACAAAACCAGCAGTGGTTACTAAATGCCAGCCCCAGCCTCTTTAGCAATTAAACCATTCTTCATTCTTAGCAGACTTTGTGAGGCCCGTGCGTCACCCCGAAAGCATCTCTCGGTGGCCTGTCACGTCATGGCCACAAGCTTCAGACTTGCTGCCCTCTTTGTTAATCCCACTGGAAGAGTGAAAGTTTGGATCCCAGCTCCAGTGAGGCTCCAGCACTGCAGGATCCCTGGCTCTGAGGGCATCCCCAGGGAGAGGGCACAGCCATCCCTGCTGGGTGAGCTGGAAGCACCAGGGCCTGTGCCAGGTGAAGGGGCAGGTGAAGTCCCACACCTGTGCTTGGAATTTTAACCACCTCTCTCTCCTCCTTGCTACAATTCAGCTTCCATAGATGGGGAACAGGGCAAACTGCAAACAGAGGTTAAGAAGTGGCAGCTGGTTCCTATAACACAGGGAAAGGAAAACTGCACTTAAGGCTATGCAAGGGGATTAGAAGGAATTTTATTACAAAATGAATGTACCGTGTGGACTCTGAATATTGTTTGTCTGAGGCCTTCCTATCTCCTTTTACAGATAAAGAATAAAATGATACTAATATTTCAAAATATAGGTATGTTCAAGACAAGTATGGTCACAACTTCTGATTATTACAATTAAAATTACAAAGCCATTTTCATCCTCAACTTACTGTCATGTGCTCATAGTCCCTTTTAAATTTTTATACTGTTTTTCTGTTCAAATAGGACAATTTTACTCAAAGCTTTCAGAAATTTCTCAGTTACCTTTGAGATGTGTGACAATTACATTTTTCCCCTAATACCAGTTCCATCCAGGGCTTACAATTTAATTTAAAACTTGGCCTTGACTCAGGTAACATTAAGGATTCCTGCTTTTCATTATTGTAAAACAAATCTGTTTTAAAATACAGTGATGCAATCAGAGCACAATTAGATTTCCATAAGAATATACAGAAGTATGGGACTGTGTGTGCCACTGGCATCTATTATAACACACCAGAGCAGGAAAGCACTAAGCAAAAGAGCACAACTGAAGAGCCAGCTAAAGAGCTTCAGCTGTGGTGTTTTGTTCTCTTGCAATGGTGTGCTGGAGATAATAATAAAATTAAAAGTATTTATAAAAGATTTTAAGCGTGAGGAAGTGTGTGGCATAAGATATTCTGGAAAAAGGTCCCAGACAAAGCAGGCATGAAGATACATTATGAAGATACAGCTACAGTTTGGATGTGGCTGTGTGGGACAGAATACAGAGAATGCAATAAAGACATGGCACATGTCCTGGTGGAGCAATGCCCAGAGAGGGAAGTGCTGTAGTTAAATTCTGTGGTTACAGGGAGGTTAAGGGTCCAGAGAACACACAGGCTGTCTTTTCACTGGGAGCTCTCTATGGATACACAGAACATCTTACAAGATTTCATGTCTGTGGAGTAGATTGTGCTTTCTCCATGGAGGAGAAATTATGGATGGCTGGGGCTAACGTGGCCAAAGCCAAATACTCTGCAGTGGGGCACTGAAGGGATCACAACAGCCATGCAAGAAATCCAACTATTTCCCAGCTGGAGTAAACTCCATTTAAGGCTGCCCTGACTTAAGGTGACTTTGCCCAAACATATGGAATTGTACACATGTGCAGGTAGGCTACCTACACAAAAAAACCCCTTGTCATTATTTCTTACTGTGCTATAAGAAATCTCTGGAATATGATGTTGGAGGAAAAAAAATAAGCATAATAAAAGCTACATCAAAGACCTTGAACAAAAAATCTTCCTGAAAACCTCCTCAGCCTCAGTCCCAGACAGAGCAGTATCTCATAATTCCCCAAATGTCTATTGAAATGACTTGCACTAAAAGGTTCTAGAGCCATCAATATATTTAAGAATTTAATAGATGTCTTTTCATTCTCTTTGATCATAAATTGCCAGAATGGTTTCTACTCCAGTTTCCTTGTCCCTGATTTTCTGCTGTGACATTTCTGGATGACTTCCAGTTCTGATTGTTGTAAAGTCCTTGTTTTTGCAGAATCACCTAGTGTAGAAATTTGCAATTCCAAACACTATCTTTTTTGGTCTGTTTATCAGCTAACACTCTTTGCTCAAGCAATCTTTGCCCTTCACATTCCAATTGGTTTTGTCCTTATTTAAACTTGTATGAATTTACCATAAGTAATGTAATTTAAAACACAGATTAATATTTTTCTTCATTTAAGAAAAAGAATTATCTTTGGGCAATCTTCAGTGACAAGAAGTATCTGAACATATTAACAATGACAGACTTAATTTTGATCATTAACATTTCACCCATTCAATCTTTATAATATTGAGGCTTATTTTTATATTTTCTTTATATATTTAAAACCTTTTTTTCATGTTCACATGAAAGGCCTCTTTGTATAGTTATAATTTTCCTCCAGCTTGCCTGCTTTTGTTCATTAGAGTTTCCTAATTTTCTGTGAACTGCTGAGCAAGCTGAAGATTTTAATTGGATATATCACTTTATTTTTTCTTGTAAGAGCCTTCTTATTAAAGGCTATTCATGTAGATGATATAGATGTTAACCAACTTGCATCTGTCCTTCTAAAAGATTCAGTTAGGTCCCTAATTAACCATCTGTAAACAAACCCTTGCTCAATAACAGGGCTCAGGCATTTCTTGTGAGGTAGCAAAGGCTGGTAAGGGCCTCCTGCTACCTCTCAGCTCTGCTGTAAATATTTGACTTCTGTCAGTATACAGAAAGTAATTGGAAAAAGACAAGTGACTCACAGTCTAGATTGCAGATCACTGGATTCTCTCTAATTGAATCATTGTTATTATGAGAAAGCTTTAAAAATTGCAGGTGTCTGTTGCTCCCAAGAGGTGTCAGGTGCTTCAGCAGCACTAAGAGTTGTGTATTCCAGAGCTGTAAGAAGCCAGGATAGAGGAGACCATACATTTCCTATGACAAAAGTTATGAGAGCCAGTCTTTAAAAATCAAATCACTTTTGCAGCTACAAAAAATAGGGTTTTTCCCCCCTCCAGAAAAAAAAACCCCACATTGTTCTGCACATTTCCCAAGATCCTGGTCTTCCAGAATACCAATGGTCGCTAGAAAATCCTTTCATATTTTTGATTTTTTTAATCAATATTAGTCTTCTTAAAGACTTTTTTCAAAGCTCACATCTCCCTGACTTTATACTGTAGCACTGTGTACACCCTGCAGTGATCACAGGAGATTCTCACCAGCTCCAAGAAGGGTGACTAAGCTCCCTAATAAATCTGTAGCTCTCATGGATACTTCATGTGCCAGTGCAATAAGGGTATCCTTTCTTCTTATAATATATTTGGCATTATATACTTAAAGCACTCTGTATTTATATCTATCCCATTCCCAGCATGCTGTTATGGACCACATCTGCTCACAAAGACTTGATGCACACCCTGCAGCTGTTTTCTTATGGGCTGCTCACAGCCATGACAGAGACAGACACTGTTATTGCCCATGCTTAGGAGCAATTTCTAGCACAAAAGGAAACCATCTTCTCTGTTCTTACAAGCAGATAACTCACCCACGTGTGTCAGGAGGCATTATTCATTTTTACCACACAGAAGCCCATCAAGGGTGCCACTCAATCACATGGAAGGGATTACAGCTACTCTGAGGCACTTCCAGTCCTGCCATCATATCTATTTCTCATCCTTCCCTCTTCTGCTCAGTACCTTACTGTAAATTACAGGTATTACCAACATTGCTGTTAATCCACACCTAAAAAGATTTTGTGTGATGACCACAAATACTGGACCATTTGCACAAAACACATGGAAGTGACTGCTTTTCCACAGCATGTCCTGTGAGCAGGAAGCATGACAGAATCCACATAACTCGGCACGCGTGACTTTAGAGGCAGATACTCATTTTGATTTAGTACTAATATTTCAGTGGTACTGTTTTATGCTTTCCACCAACATTTCAGCAAGGGATCATTGTGAACCTCATGTTCAAAGAACTTTATTTTGTCTTTAATTCTCCAACTGACAGAACCATTTTCTGAACAGCACTTGTATGTAATTAGGTCCCTATTATATGGTTTTTAGGAGCTGAGAAGGATCATTAGGAATTGAAAAGAAAATAAAGACATAAAATGAACTTGCTAATCACCAAAGGTTTGAAAACAAAAATTTTTGAAGGGAGAAAGCAGAGCCACAATCCAAAGATCTAACCTTTTTCTGCAGTTCTATGTTTCTCTGACTCAGTGATCTCCCTCAAGATCCAGATTTGTTATAGCACATCCATTTCATATCGATTGCAACAGATTGTGTAACATGAGACATCTTGTCTTTGCAATTTTCCAGATTCTTCTGAAAGTAAACTCATCAAATCATCTAAAAACATGTTACCAGAGCTCTTCAATATTGCATCTATCACGTCTCTCCTTCCCATTACCATGTACATGCAGATGATTAAATAAATGTTCTCCTGTATCCCACACAGACCATCACCACAGCTGTTGTGTCAGATATAATCCACTGCACCTCTGTTCACCTGTTCCACACTTGTGTGACAAAAAAAACCCCTCCTCTTTGGGAGACATAGACTGATTTTAGAAATATCTAAATATGTTTTGTAACAGTTTTTCCCAGCTCTAAATGTCAAGGCGCTTCTCAGTTTTAAAGATCTGGAGCCTATCTAAAAGCTCATGCTATATACGCTTGATATTTCACTTAGGATCAGTGAGCACTTCTGGGCCTTTTTGGGCCTCCTACCTAATGGCCCTAGGAGCTGGAAGTTAAAAGGTTGGATAACCTAAATTAGGAGTTTCACAGCATTCCACTAAGATACACAACACCTGCTTTGGGTCTTTATATTTTGCAAATGAAGGAATTAGCTTTATAGTCTAAGAATATGAGAAGTAAACCCATATCACAGTCTCTAATTTCCATTTTTTTCTGCTGTGAAACATATACCATATGCATAATGTATGGCAATGTGATCTACAGAGCTTGTATTGATGATTGTTTGGTGTGATCTATAACTCATATATTGCTCATTTGTGAGTAATGCAAGTCCTCCCAAACTCTTGCTCACACACACAGAAAAGATGAAAAAATTCAATGAATATCACTTTAGGAAGGCCACGTTATTCCTGAATATCAAGCTTATGCAAGTCCTGCTGAAGAAAGCACAGAACTAACTGACAATATTACCCACTCTAAATGCATTATACATTTAAGAAGTAATTTAGAAATCTGAAATTTTTCCTCTTAGAGAAGTTTTTTTGGTTTTTTTTTTTTTTATCTTTGAATATAAAGCCACTTTCTGTTAATGCAACTGCATAATCACAGAATGGGCCAAGTTGGAAGGGACCACAGTGAGGTCCTGCTCAAGCAGGGTCATCCTAGAGGACCTGGCACAGGATTAAGGCTGAAAAACAGAAAACTGTAAAATTCTCAGATTTTATAATTTCATTTATAATTTTCATCAAAAATTTACCATTTGTCCTGTCTGGGTTGCATTTGATAAATAAGAGGGATTTTACATAGCATGTATTTCTAGTTCCTTGGGTTTTTGTACCAAGGTTTTATAACTTCCAGTGCACACAGGCATCCAATGCCTTCACCATCAACATCTCTGCAGCACATAATGATTTGGGAAAGGTGTTTACATGCTTAATTTTTTAAAAAAATTTTGAAGAATTAAGGCTAAAAGATTTTTTTTTTTTGTCTGCATTTGGTTACAATAA
This sequence comes from Hylia prasina, assembly GCA_013397195.1. Taxonomy (NCBI): domain Eukaryota; kingdom Metazoa; phylum Chordata; class Aves; order Passeriformes; family Sylviidae; genus Hylia; species Hylia prasina. The sequence continues at coordinate 797,805 of VYXD01006823.1, forward strand.
TTTCTCTAAAAATTCCAAAAATTTTAAGAAGCTGCATCACACAGCCCAAAAATCTGGGAGTAAGGGATGGTCTTCCACTAGTCCATAATAAAAGCAGAACGCAGAAATATGATGTAAAAGAAAATATATGCAATTACCTATTACAAGAAGAACAGATGTAAAAAAAAATGAAGTTAGCTCTTTAGAACTAAGGAAAATTAAATTTAACCAACACTATTATACTTTATTCTTGACAAGAACCAAAATGATGGAATGTCACTTTTCTTTCAATGTCTATGCTCAGCTTGAAATAAAGATAGAAGTTTAATATCATTTACAAATACATGTTAGCTGTTATACCATCATTTGTTTCAGTCACTCATTACTAATACCTACACAGAAAATAAAAGTTCAACAGTTCGGGTGACAGCATGATAAATTACAAGAAACCAAAGGAGTAAAACATACTACACTTGCCATCACACAACCAGGGAGATTGTAAAAATAACAGAAATCTTTAATTAACTCAGGAAATTAAAAGGTGAGTTTAATAAAGGAGCTTAATAACAAGACACACTCAGCTGAACTCACGAGCACATGTTAATCAAGAACAAGGAATGATTTCAGGTACATGACTAGATATTTATACACAGCTTAAATTAAACAAAAGATAAATGTGTTAAAGTGGCGTCCATATACTGATGTTATAAACACAGGCACTGACCAGAAGTGTCTAATAACAAAAAATGGGGAGCAGGGATGGTTCCTCAAAGAGCACAAGTCAAATGAGAAATTACACTGAGACTCACACTGTGCTTTATACCACGGCAGATTCTTACTGCCCTGTGTTTTCATGTAGATAACAAAAACTCTTATTTTGTAGGTGGGGGCTTTCAGAACAGAACTGCACTAGCATGCAATGAACTACTGCAGCAATTGTGAGATTAGCATAGGCATGAGTCTTCTTTCTGATAGCTGCCTAATTCCTTTGGTTTCAACAATCATATTTACTGAATGTGCACTATAAATACAGACTATAAGTAGTACTGTGGAAAACTCACTGTACACATTCAATAAGTGTTTATATATGACAGAAGTATTGTTTTTTCTATTCAAGAATACTGAAAATTACCAAGATTAGGAAGAAATGTATGTCCTGAAATAGTTGATTTGAAAAAACCAGAAAATTTTACAGTCTTCGGGGTGTTAAAATACATAATATTGCTGCTTCAGTGATATTCTTAATGGATAACAATTGAAAACAAGATATTTCAATTAAGAGTCCCTACAATCAATTGAACAACTTAACTATAAAACCTCTCTATAAATAAGTTATAGCCTCCTGAAATTAGAGCATTTAAAACACAGAATAAAAACATCAGTATCCTGAATTTAATGGGTAAAACTTTGACTAAGTTATTCATTAAATAGCACCAAGTATTAGTATTGTCCTTCTTCAGCCATGTGGAAAATGTTTGGAAAGGTTCAGTCCCTCCAGATCTAACACAACTTTCAGGAAATAGCCACAGGCTTCAGCAGTTTTACACTTCCCTGGTAGAGTTTCAATTCCAAACAAAGGTAACTCTTGTCTAGCCCAAACCTTGCAAAATTGTTATCAGCTGGAGCATTCCAGATGCTGCTTTCAGTGACAAAATACAAATTCAATGAAAACAATAGGCTTTACATTGAAAAAAGTGTTGTTTCAATTATATTTGAAACATGTCTCAACATTGTATGTACATGTGGCTTCGACAGTGATAAACACTTGGTAAAGTGAATTTTAATATGGAAGTACTCTTTCAATGAACATTTACAAATGATCCCTTGGCTTTTCTAATCTCAGTCCTTATTCATCTTGGAAATTCTGCTTTTGTTCTTCCTACAAAACGTGTTCCCCGAGCTACAGAATTGAACTTACTCGATTTATGGGTTCATGGTTCAAATGGATTTGGGGATGTACAGTGGTGCCACATTTATTCTCAGCAGCCATGCCTCCCCCTCCCCCACAACCCCCAGTTTACTCATTTCCTAGAGGAAATTGCAAGTTAATAGAAAAAGCAGCACTGGAACTGCCTCACATCCTATAGTTATTAATTAAGTAAAGTCTGGTTCAGTAACTCTGGATACTAAAAATACAGAGTTAAACAAACCCTAGTGCTTTTTGAAATGAAGTTTCAACTTCATCAGTCATTCTACAAAATCTATGCATTAAGATATATCTTTCCCTTTAAGAAATTTTTCACAAAATCTCAGAGTGAAAAAACCCAAAAAACCAAAGAGCTCTTGACCACTTCTTTTGAAAGAGTGAACTCCTTCAAAACAAAGCAGTTATGTTAGAGTTGTGAAAGAGCCACTAGCTGGGTAATTCTCCTTTACCCCTATATGCAGATGATTTCCCTGCAATTAATAAAACAAGAAGGTGCACTACTGATTTTGTTGACAACGTACAGTAGTTAGTAAAGCTTAAAATAGTGTGAGAAACTTTTAAGTGTTCCTGGTATCTGAAGATCTTACAGGATAATTATAGTTGCAGTTGGTATTGAATGTTAAGTCAGTAGGTAGCATGCTGGGAAAAATGCACATAAACTTAGGTTATAACAAGCCTATTCCTATAAAGTGAACCTTTTCTTAAAAGTGAACAGGCTATTATTAAAGTGATTTTTTTGGAAATGAGGACAATAATGGCTTCAACAGCTATGTCAAATATTTTTTAATTCTGAATGGAATTAAATATATAAAAAGCTTATGGCAAGTTAAAAGGTTGGGAACAACTGGTGTTATAAATGCAAGAGGAAGTAAGAAATATTGATGAATTTCATCTGTGAATATGTACATCACAGAGAATACTTGCAAACATATCAGTTTGTATCCTATGAAGGAATTGAGCCCCCTCTTCCCTCAGGCAAATTAATGGATGGGAGCCTCTAACTGAAAAGCAATGCCAAGGAAAGAGGAATGCCATAAAAGATAGGATTTTATGATAGATTAAATTAAATTGTTTATTATGGATGGACTAGCATTCACCTTTGATTAAACAGTAAATGTTTAGGTTGTTTTGCTCTCATATCCGCTTTTATACTCCAAACAAATACTTGTGTCACCAGAGGGGTTTGCCTTGCTTGTTCAAAGTTACACAGCAAGTGATGCTTGCTGTGCTCTGCCTGCAGAGGCTGAGCCGTGCCCTCAGGGCCACACCTTACACCCTGGGAAGGGGAAAGCTGAGGTGCTGCAGGGAAAGAATTCCTCATTTCCTCACAGGAGCAAAATTACTGGCAAAGGACTGGGAGGCAGGTGCGAGGCAAAGCCCCGAAGCAGCACTGGCTTTGGGACATTTCTCCTGCTCAGAAAGAGCTGCCAGCTCGTGCTCCTCTTCTTCAGCTACAGGGGCTTGGGGGCTTTTTGTCCCAAGGAAGCAAGAGCCTGTCCCCCCCCGTCTCTGGCTATTGGCACCTTCATCTGCCGATTCCTGCAACAGCAAAGGGTCTGTGCTGAACTCCTGTGGAAGCACAGCCCAGGTGGCTGCCACCCTTCCAGGCAGCCACACACACCACACTGAAGAAATTACACCAGAGCAGAGTTCACAGCAACGAGGAAAAAAAAAGTGGGAATTAAAGATCATTCATAACAATAAAGAACAAAGGTTAGGGCTAGCCAGCATCCAAGTGTTGTTAACTACAACCTTAAATCGAAAACAACCACAAACCTCACAAATGCCAACAATCTCTAAATCACAGAATAGAAACCCAAAGCAATAGAATGGTATTATGAACAGTTATGAAGTTTTCTTGTTTAAAATCTATTCCATCAATTTGCCTACACATAATATGACTATGAAAAGGGTTGAGTGCTGAAGGACTGCTTTCCAGATTTGATGTTGCCTTCCATGTATTAGAACTGTTATCCCCGTTTTCTTTTCTTCCCCTCAAGTGGATACAAACACTCATGTTGTGCATCAGTAAATCTTCTCATAATTTATAGTACCTTTTAGCTTATTGTCTTCAATGAAAAAGCTCTTATACTGAGCAGTAGATACACTGAATATTTCAAATAGTATGGAAGAAAGGCCATTAACTCAAATTAATTCAATTTTTTCTAACAGACACTTTTGTTCTATTGCACCTGAGCTCCAGTTCCCTTCTTCCCTGCCAAACATATTCAGGCCCTAAGGGCCTTTGGATACTTTTGAAAATCTATTTTAATGACAGTGTTGAATTCTAGTTTGGAGGCTAAAGGATATATCCCTCTCTGCAGCATGTGCTATGGCACCCCATTTCTGCCACTGGCACTTTAGTGTAAAAGTCACTGTAAATTATTTCATATGCAAGAAAAGGTGGTGTTAAGATACCAGCTTTAGAGCACAGTATCTCCTTTAAAATTCCCTGTGCACTGACTGCTCAGCTCTTGGGCTGGGACTGGTGCTTCCTTTGTCATCTCTGCATCACAGCACATTGCCCTGCTAGATTTCCCAGCACAACCATTCACCCTGAAAGCTGCACTGCTGCAATGATCTACCTTAAAAATAACCCAGAAAGAAAAAAAAAAAGAAAAAAGAGAGAAGAGTAAATTGAGGTATTTTTTTGAGTACAATACTTCCTCAATTCATTTCACAGAGTTATTGTTCAAGCAGTTGGGGGGCACCAAGAAAAGTGCACAGGTAAAAGGTGTAAATGATAGAGCCTGATGCAGAGGACTGAAAATATTGACAGCCAGTGGTGCTGCTAACCAGCCAAGAACATCAAACTTCTCATTCCTTATTTAGTCTGCATTCTTGCTTATAGCTAATTTCACCAAAACTAACCATTTATGTTATACTAATCAAACTTGTTTATGACCTGTATTTAACCAGAAGACTATAACTTCTTTTTTCAGGCTTTGAGAGGTCTTGTTTCACTGAAAGCTGGCCTAGTTTTTTATTTCAGAAATACATTAGTTAGTTTTTTAATAAAATATATGGCTTTTCTGGGAAATCTTTCTTTTCCTGCAGAGTATGTGATTAACAGGCTGGCGAGTTAAATTTTATGTAAGCAGGATATATATCTCCAACCTCTTAAGCATCTTGTCTCCGTTTTCTCTGGAACACTAGGTCTGTTGCAGGAAAAATGACCACTACTTCCCTACCAGGGAGAAGCTTTTCAATATATCAGCTCTTTATCCCCCTTGATCTAAAAAACCCCTCAACTTTACCACTGAAGAAAACCAGGAGGCCAAAGTAACTCCTCTCACTACTTGCTCACAGCCAGGGAAAAGCACCACGTGCCTCCAGAGCTCCGTGGCATTGCTCAGTTTTCTGCAGTTAGAACCAGATTCCCAGGTCCTGCTGAGATTGCATAATGCTGGCATATTTAAGTAGGGAAATAAATTAGGCACAGTTGTGAGTGACACAAGAACTGGAAGGTTTCATTGGCCTGGGACTTTCTAGAACAGAAAGTGGAGAAATGAAAAGAGATCTCTTTCCGAAATCATAAAATCTTCCTCTTAGTAAGTGTGCTGAAGAAAAAGGAAGTTGTAACAATAAATTAATTCACCTGGATATGATACACAATTACTTGAAACAGCTGCTTATGTACTTGAGTTACTGGCTTGCTGTGCTAAAACACTAATTAAAAGTAGATTGAAAGAAGATAGCACTGACATTTGCATTTCCTGCAAGGTCACTTCTGAAAATTACTACTGTAATCCAGGTAAGATGCACTGCTTAATGCTTTTTTGGACAGTTTGTTCACATTTTCTTATTTAATGACAATGCTCAGCCCAGTACTATTTAACTCTTTCCTTCAGACATTATATAATATGCCATCTAAAAATATTACCATAAATTTCACTTGTAAGAGGATTAAAACCAAAGTAGTTCTATCCAAATTAATTTAGGTAAGTACACTAGATAAATAAATCAGCACCCTTCAGCTCTGAGAAAGCACTTCAAGCAATTTCAAGTCATTAAAAATACTTTTAGTTCCAACATTTTGGCTCTTAGAACAGTCTTAATGGTTATATGACAGTATGTTCTACTACTGGCAGTATGGCTTTTATTGCATGCCCTGATCTATTTGATGATCATGGCAGCTTTTTAGAGAACTACAAAGAAAAGCTGAAATAATGAATTATTTTTCAGACAAGACTAATAAAAGTGTTAATCAAAAGTACCATAAATGTCAGAAGCTCTCATAAATTCTACATTTTATATATTCCTCCTTCTAAACATTCATCAGTAGAAGAAATATCCTAAAAGGGGGATACAAAAAGCGAGGGTGCAAGCCAAGGAAGAGCACAGTACACTCCATGTGCCCCTATAAAAATCTCAGCACTTTATTTAACTGATCTCATTTACTGATTTATGAAGTAGTATTATTCTCCTGTGACTTAATTTCTGACAGTTTATAAACATCTCATATAGATGAATATGATTAAGTTTGATTTCTGGTTAGATTATAAGGTAGTCCTATATGACAAGATACAGTCAATTATTCCCCCCTTATGCCACCATTATGAAATATTAGTGGGTTTTCATACACTTCTATCAGTATAAGAATCACTCCCCAACACATTTTCCAGTGACTTGCACATCACTGATCTTGAGACAACAAGTAAGAATTTCAAAGTATAGCATGAAATGTATCTATCACATTTATAATGACAGTTTTCCTATTTTTTTGGTGACATTTATCAAGATTAAATGATATTTGACCCTCTCTCCATCTACTTTTAAATTGGCCTTGAAAGGAAATTCTCACTTGCAGTTGAGGAGAATGTAACTACATATAGCATTGAGGATTTGTTAGCAAGAATTCATTTTGAATTTTTACGAGGTTCCACGAACATTATGTTGGAAAGTAAAATTATAGAGCTGTCAGTTATGTCTGTTGGATGGCGCACTTATGTTAGTGCACTGCTAGGAAGTTTCAGTAATTTTGTTGAGGGGTTTCCATAGAGCTGTGCAGATGCTTTGTTCTACCTATCCTGCAAATATCTGCTAATTTGCTTCACTTTCTAACTGAAAGCAACTAATTAATAAATAAATAAATAAGTAACATTTAGACACAATGAACAGGCAAAAAGATGGAGCTCTGTAAGAGAAATCAGAGAGGCTTTTGGATGCCTTGATAACAGTGGTGCAGTAGATGGCCATTTCCAGTCACAATATATATTTTCCTTTACCATCCACACACACACATAAACACCTCTAGCAACAGCAATAAAAATAAGTTGCCATTAACCTGAGCATGCATTAGCTACTGCTTCTCTCACAGCACAGTCCTATGCAAACACAGACCACATATATATATATTATATATATATATAACATCTTACACCAAATCCATAGAATTGTTCCATAACCTCCATGCCCAGAAGAGAGTCCACTTATTTAAAATGCATGATTCTTGGCGTAAGAAGCGAAATCCATACAAAAAAAAAAAGTTTTATGGAGTACTTTTGGGAGTACCAGTGTGACCCTTCTGAGAGTGCTGTTCTAATACAGGAGACATCAAAAGATAACTGTCCCTCTGTTTGAAAACTGTGGTAGCAGATGCTTCTCTGCAGCTCCCTCTTTTATAGAATAACCAGTGGCAGAAATTGTCACCATATGCTTGATGTTTCATCAAACATCCAACCTAGCTCATTTATAATACTTGAATATTTTTTCAAAATATGTACATTTCTTAATTTTACTCCTTTCCCCACATATTTCATACCATTAATATTATCAACCACACAAATTTTACTGGTAAATCTTGTAAGAACACTCAAAAAATAAAATTGATTTTTTTCCCTCATGTCTTTTTCATCAGTATAGGTTTAATCTTTGAACAATCAAGTCTGATAAGGGCAATTTTTAGTCTTTGGAAAGAAACACTACACCTATTGAGCTTTTCCCCTCATTTTTTTGAAAACATTCTTTTGGGAGCATAGGGTGTGAGAATTCAGTGAATAGTGCACTTCAATATAGCATTACTTTCTTAAGTAGGAAAAATCTGTACTCATCACCTGATTAGATACATCCATACTTTACTAAGGTTTGATGGACTTAGAGCGACCAGATCAATGTCTGGAAAAATCACCACATGAAGGGGCAATTCCAAACAAAACTTTCTGGATTGAGTCACTGCAATCTTAAGCATGACTCTTCCCCAGTGTATGAAGAGCTATGACTAACCAGAAGAGCAGCTTGGATTTGTAGATTGAAGCCCGGGCTGCTGTCAGCTGGGAGATGAAATGCTGCGCTTCAGGTCGGCACAACCCACGTTCCAGGGACTTCTCAACCCAAGCTTCACCTGCTGTATCTGCCACAACATCGGCTCCAGTGGAATACGATCCTTTCAAGATGAGATTTATTCCACTTCACTCTAATTAACCTGATTACTATCTAGCCATACACATCTGTTAACAGGAGACACCAGAAAACCCACACGTTTCTATCGTCATCTGCAGAAAATGCCATGACACTGTCTAAACATAGCACGGCTGCCAGGGATTTGAAATGTCAGAGGAAGAGGGTGAATCAGACTATCTGATTAAAGGAGAGTGACATGAGTTAGGAAAAGGAGATTACTGAACAGTGCAGGGTTAGAGTTCTGTTTAGATTATCGGAGAGAGCCCAGCATTTAAGTTTGAATAATACAGTACAAATAGATAATGGACAAGTTCACACATATTGATTGCAGCATTAGCCCGAGAAACAAAACACACACTTGAACACAGAGATCGTTAGCAAGATGCAATATTGACCAAAGTACTTGCTATCAAAATTCAGGTTCAACTTCCAATGAAAAACAAAAACTAAGTGGATTTTTTTTATGATTCAGACTTGGGGAAGGACCACACAAAAAAGTGTATTGTAATATTATTTGTAATTTGGTATAACCTTTGCCAAAAGCCTGAGAGGAAAGAACTTAGGGGAGGCTTTTATACCAATTTCAGTGATCTTAGAAGAAAACTAAGGTCGCAGTAGTACCATAAGGCTATTCATAATTACTTCAGATCTCAAGAGGGGCCAGTCAAGAATTAGAAGTAACCTATCATAATCACTTTGGAACTTAAAATATGATTGGAGCAATTTTATATCTGGAAGCAATATGTGACTCTTACAAAGAAAAAGAAAAATGGAGGAACAGAGAAACCAAGAGATGGAATTCACTCTTATTTACTTAATCTGAGTCAGTGTTTTGCTCTGACAAAACTTGTTCTGTTTTATCAGATCTCAACCTAAAGCAGAGGGAGAGATCCCAGACTGCTGAGTTCAGCCTCACATGATTGGATCATCTCAGGAAATCTTGCTGGAAAAATTTCTGCTCTGCCACTTGCTTGTTCTGTGACCCTTGTTAAGTAACATCATCTCTGTGCTTTCCATTTCCTTGCCCACTTCTGATTAAGTACAAAATAAACATGTCAGGGTAAGGACTCTTCTTACCACATGCTCGCACTTGTCCCTTGGGAATTCTGATTTCACTTGGAATTGCAGTTGTGTTACAATCCAAATTGAGCATAACAGTTCATCAAATTATGAAAAGACCAAGATATGAAAGACCAAGAACAGAAAAAAATAATTAATTAATCTGGTTTTTCTTTAAACCCTATGAAAGATTTAGATAGTGCTATCAGTAGTCCTGAATAAATGCACTTAGCTGAAAACCTTATTTATTATTTGATTCTTATAAGCACACATGCCACTTCTTAATGAATGGATCCTTCCAAGATGATACAGGAAAAAATAGTTTTTTTTATTTTATTTTATTTTCATCCTAGTGACATTAGCCTCACCAGTATCTATCCCAGACAGAGGTCTGGTAGCAGATGTCTGCCTGCATACAGAGATCATTGACCTCTGAAAGCTGAGCTCCATATTAAAGACTTTAAGAATGAATCTTTTTTTTAAAGGAGAAAACAATCTCTTTTTTTTCTGAAAGAAGAAAGAAAAAACCACAACAACACAAACTTTATTTTATTATTATCCTAAATCCTTAAAAGAATTAACTTCAANCACAGGAAAAAATAGTTTTTTTATTTTATTTTATTTTCATCTTAGTGACATTAGCCTCACCAGTATCTATCCCAGACAGAGGTCTGGTAGCAGATGTCTGCCTGCATACAGAGATCATTGACCTCTGAAAGCTGAGCTCCATATTAAAGACTTTAAGAATGAATCTTTTTTTTAAAGGAGAAAACAATCTCTTTTTTTTCTGAAAGAAGAAAGAAAAAACCACAACAACACAAACTTTATTTTATTATTATCCTAAATCCTTAAAAGAATTAACTTCAGACTTCCCTTTGATAATAAAGTTTCACTGTTATTCTACAGAGAACCCAGGCTAATGAGTGCAAATTTGTACCTGAAAATTTAGGGAATTTTTATTTAAAATTTCTATTTTTACAACCCCAGGTCCCCATCAAGATCAGAAATACATATTCTGTCTCAGATCTCTTGTGATTTAGAAAATCTAAAAGGTCTACTGTTTTAACCAGCAACATTTCTAACTCATCATCCCTTGTTTGGCTCATCCTGTCTAAATCTGACAGTGATCAGGCAGCTGTGAAGGGGCTGCCATGAGATCATGCAAAATGTACCAGTGAAGCTTAATGTGTGCAATGACAGAGGTACAGGAAATAACTAATTTCTCATTTTCTGCCTCTTCCTCTCTTTCCTGTCAAAATTCTAATTACATTAAAAAAAAATGCACTTTGCTGACATTGTGTCAAGTAGTCATAACTATTACCCAATGTAAGTGTTTGACTCTGGCTCCCAAATAATAATGTTAATGAGATAACACAGAGCAGAGGGAGTGTGGGCTGCCAAGCCTGTGCAGCAAGCTGCAGAACACTTCTGATGCAAACTGTTTCCTCCTGGACACAACTGCATTTGATTTGAAGATTTCTTAGTGTATTCATTTTCAGGCTGTATCATCCAACATGCTGCTTATATCATCAGCACTTTGCACAATCTTGCTTTCTGCCAAAAAGAAGTTTCAGAAATAACATGAAGTCATGGTAGAAATCAGAGCATATCAACAGGCCACCTTAATGTTCTTTCAGCAGTGCCTTGCTCCAGATTGCATATTCTCAACCATAATTTTCAACCTACATCATTCACCTCTCTCCAACAGCAGTACTTATGTTAATTGTCTTTGGAAGTCATTCTACTGTATTGCACTATCGTAGCCAATATGCATTTTTCCTCCTTAAAAAAGAGTGGGATTTGCCCTTTTAATGTCTTTGGATTTAATTGTAGCACCACCTCTGCTCTTTCACTAAAGAAAGGAGCTAAAGTAGATCTTACTGGACAAAAGTAATCTCTCATCAGACATCTCTTTCTAAAACCAGAAAAAATAATTGTGTTGTCTTCCGTTCTACTTTAATTATATCCACACCAAATGTCTTCAAGTTAACCAGTTTAAGAAAAAAGGCTTTGTAGTAATTGCACACTCAGCTGGGCTCTTTGTAATTCTGTCTCTAATGGCCCTTGGAGATCCCTTGGCTCCTAGAATTCTGTACAGGCATCAGACACTGGATAAAAGGGATGCAATCCTGTTGGTGAAAATGCAAAACTGAACAGAATCAGTTCCTTGCCATCTTTTTTTCAGAGTCTTTATATGTGCAGGGTCAAAAGAACAAACTACAAGTTGCACAGTATTTGCTTTCCTTAATGAACAGCTGGAGGCAATTGGGACATTGTACTAATGAAAACAACCTAAACAGAACATAATTAAAAAAAAACCCCTTTTTTGTGTATGTTTTTCCTACTGCAGTTAACACCAGAGACACAGAAACCACGTCCTTCTACTTTGAAAGTGCTTTTAAAACAACCTTTTCATCCTCAAAGGTGCAGTCTCTATGTCAGGCAACCTAGCTAAGGATCTACATTCTCTCTTCTGATTTACAATTAATTAGTCTTATTTTCATAGGATAATATATTTATAACAGGCATTAAGATGTTCTATACCCTCTCCTCCCTCTTGCTACCTGCTCATTTCAACATTCAGTAACCACAGGGATTTTGTAACCACCCTTCCCAGAGATTCTTCTGTCTAACTTTTCATTACAGAGGTGGGAACTGTACACCTGCAGTTAGGGGAAAAGTCAGCACTAACAGCAGAAATTACATTTCTTTCTTCTGTATGAATAATAAACAGAAAAAACACAGGATTAATGTCACAGTGCTTTCCCTACTACTATGTCTGAATTTCCCTAGAGGTAAAATGAATTGTGATTTTTTCCTTCAACAAAACAAGCCAAACAACACATCCCACCCCCGAAAAACAACCAAAACACAAAAATCACCAAAAATACCCTTAAAAAACTCCCCAAAACCTAACCACAAATACCATGTAAAAAACCACCAAACATCACCAAACACCTACCAACTGGGGTTTGTTTAATGAGTTAAAAAAAGACCCAAAGAAGTGGTCACAGCACCAAGCCTGACAGAGCTCAAGAAAATAAAACAAATCTCCTTCCACACCCCTCCTATATAATTTAAAATCTTCCAGTGTTGTGCTTATTTTTCTTTTGAATAGTGTTCTCTGGAAATAACAGTGGTTTCCCCATACAAATCTTTACAACTAATATTATATATATATATATATTTTTTTTTTTTC
>VYXD01006823.1:810393-838219 GCA_013397195.1 Hylia prasina
ATATATATATATTTCCCCCTTTGGTATTGCCAAATAGAACCGTTCTGTTCCAGAATATACAGGAGGAGCCACTCTGGATACTCATCTCTCACTGCTCTCCCTGGAACTGAAGCCAGGTGCTGACTGCAAGGGGCCACTTAGAGAAAGCCTTTCATCTCCTCCAGTTCTCCCTGAAGTTGTTTCTGCCCCTGCTCAAATCACTGGAGACCCCCAGCTCGGGGCAGTGCAAGAAAAATCAAAGGTGACGGCCTTGCTAAAGGAGGACAATTCCTCACAAGCCTTTCAGACAGGCAAGATTTTTATATTTTAGCCTTCCCTGACATATTTCTGACTCCTCTGTTTAGGACTGACATGGCTGCTGAGCACAGGAATCATTCCTGATGTGCCTATCAGGAACCTGACAACAGAAGGAATTAAAATACAGGAGGGCATAGGACATACCTGAACTGATAAAAAAAGGCATATCAGATTAGAAATATTCTGCAAGGTACCAAGAAAATAAATCAAAATTTTAAATAGAAATAACTTCCATTTTACAATAAGAATGTAATACAAAAAACATGAAATAAGAATGTAATACAAAAAACATGAAACTACCCCCTCTGATTGAAGTTATTAACAATAATTCTTTATCAGCTTTCATTTTTAGCAAAGATGACCTCAGAAAAATCTTTGTAATTTTTTTCCTGCAGTTCCAGAGTGTAAGGCAAGACAATTGAACCATTTTAGTAGCAAGGCTGGGTGCTCAGAGAGGAACTCTCAAGCACTATTATCCCTGATAGCATCAAACACTATAGTTTGTGCTGTGTGCAGCAGTTTTGAAATGTGTCACAGAGATGGAGTGATTCATACTTTGTATTTTTCTTGACAATAGATGTTAATACTTTCTGGTATTTAGAGTGTCAGCTTTTTGACAACTTATATTGCATTTTGGGCTTGTTTGGGGTTTTTCTTGTGTTATCTGAAAACTAAATTGTGTATGACTTGGTACAAAATGAAGCCCATCACTTGACTACCACTTCTAGCCTCTCTTCTTGTGGATACTTTCACAAAGTAAATATTCTTGTGAGAAAGCAATGAAATCTTGGGGGTTGAGGTGGGGGTGAGGGGATGAAGGAGAAAAATGGGAAAAAAACAAAGATAACAAAAATGTTTGCATTTCAGTCTGAACAATGAATTTTGAAGGTGAATTTCTTGAGGGGAGAAAAGAGACATCTGCTAAGTCACGGTCATTAAAGCACTTCACATCCTGTTTTCATACTCACATCTATAAAAATCCTGCTATGCAAGAACTAAGACATAAAACATAAAATAACACAAGGTCCTCCTCTGGCATCCCACCTCAGAATATTCAAAAGTAATGCTTATATTGCTAGAGCAATTCCTGAAAATTGGGAAAAAACTTCCATGGAAAAGTTGGGATAGAATTTCTGTGCACACATGCTTTCCCCAGATTTGCATGTTAACTTCAGAGTGCCCTCCAAGACCCCAGGTAACACTAACTGTACCTGGGGGAAAAAAACCCCACAATATTCAAGTCTGACTTCCACTCTTTTAAAAGCTACATTTTATTCTTCTTGCCTGGAAGGAGCAACACGAATTAAGTCAGCTGTATGGCTCTGAAGCACATATCTATTTTACCATAGCTAAGAATTTACAGAATGTTAAGGGGTTGGAAGGGACCTTAAAGATTTTTGAAGCATTGTTGAAGAGTAACAGAGTATGAAACTTCACACAAAGGAGAAACGTCAAAATGTGATATTTCAGTAATGAACAGGGAGCATGGCTTGTTGTTACAAAGCTCAACACACAAAGGAGAAGAATTACAGACCAGTTCCAGAACTGCAGCCTGGTCTCATACGCCCTAAAAGGCTGGGACATGCCAAGGCCATGTGGGACAATAGAGGGAAGGGACAAGGAGACCAGCAGAGCTGCCGTGTTTGGTCCTGGTGCCAAGAGCCTTTCACAGTTCATCCTTTGCCTGCAGAAACACTCCAGGAGTAAATTGCCTCTCTCAGGCTCTTAAAACACACCTGTTAATGTGATGAAGGAAAATCTTCCCCTAACTCCCAAAGGAAAACTATCCCCCCCCCTGCAGATCCTCTTGCTCTCTCTCCCCTTCCTCCCACATCACGTACCAATAGCACCTCATGAAAGCACAGCGGCTGCTCCTATCAGGAGCAGGAGTGCTGGACATTTATCAATAAAAGTTCATAATGTGACCACATTTACAGTAACAGACTTCCACAATAGACACAGTGAAAGGAAGTTCCAACTTCCCAAGGAAGGAAAAGAGATCTAGTAGGACAAGAGATTATTACAGACACAGTCATAACCTGGTAATTTCTCTGATATCTCTTCTCTAAAAACTGAGGCTGTAAAAGTGAAGCTAAAGAGATGCAGGGTAAGTAACAGCACTGCTTAAAAGATCAACCCAAAGATACTAATTAAATGAGGTCAAAATCATGGGAGAGGGCTAAGGGAAAGGCTTATAACATACTAACTTCATCTCTGAAGCCCAAAAAGGCTTTCTGTTCCAGAAAGACCAGAGAGGGTTGATTATTACAAAACTTTTCCAGCTGTCTTTGAATAGATCAGACACACAGAAGAAAAAAAAAAAAAAAAAAGGCAAGAGACATAAAATATGGAAGATCAGTGACCATCACATACTTCTACGAATGAAAAAGAATTACTACCCAGAGCAAAAAAACACCTCTAGATCATCTCTGAAATTGTGGTAAACAACTGGAAATTATATGAAGATACCTTTAAAAAACACAACAATTTGACAATAGCCTAATTTATGAGGCAGGCTCTGAAGTACAGAAAGACTCTCATTAACTATGCCCAGTAACAAGAACAATGAAGAATAAAATGCTACAATGGGAAGACTGTGATTGCACATAAACATTCATAAAACATCTCAGTTTGCAAAATCAGTTCTGTAATTTGGCTCATTTAAAACCATAATTTCCAAAGGGAGTTGTTCTGTCCAGCATTAAGGTCATGCAGGGTCCAGGGTTGTAATTTGTTTGTAATCCAGATGATGATGCTGTGCCTAAATCCTGCAACAGGCACCATGTGACAGCAGAGTTTTACTTAGTGGGAATCCAGTGAAAACATCCAGCTGAAATCCAGTCAATTTAGCCTTTTCTTTGAGCATGGGTGCCACAGCTGTAGGCCTCAGCTGTCACTATGGAAAAAGCATGGCCCAAGCCTGGAGAGCAACTTCCTCCACACCAAATACAGAAATAAGAGAAAAAACAACAAAAACCCAAAATAAACCTCCCCTAAAAATATATTTCCAGAAGCAAAATCTCTTACTCTCTGCTTGCCAGCAGAGGTTGGTGCCCTAATTTTCAGTCTGCCAGGATTTTTTCTCCTGCTGTCCTTCTGACCACAGGCAAGTACAGTGCCCCAGCACCAAGTAAGGGACTGTGTCATACTCACAACATGGATATTGTCATGATAGCTGTGTCCCTCTCCTGACACAGTCAAACCCTTCAGCCTGAAAAGGACCTAGAGCCCCCAAGTTTTTCTGTAACTGTTTCATCCACCAAAGAAGAAATTCCACAGTAACACCACCCAGTGAACACATAGTTCTAACATGTGAAGACGTAAGTTGTAAATTTTTTCCAAGTCTTCTGCCTACATGAAGGCATCTGTCTGCTTCATCAGAATTACTGAGATCACATGGTTACCCTTAAAATTAACGTCACCATTTTTCATACACATCCTCTGATGCCAGCAGCAGGAGGCTTTATTTTAATAAAATAGAGCACTTTAGGCTCTATTTTAATAATTTTTCCCAAGTGCCACTTCTGTAGAAAAAGTCTAATCTTACTTTTATACAATAACTATTTCTACTCGTGGTATTATGGCACCCATATCTGACTCATCCTGCATAAAGAAAAGGGCAAATCTCCCTCATTCAATAATTTCTGCATCAGCTCAGCTGCTTGCTCTTGAGGCAGTAGCTCCTCTTTTAGAAAGATATGCAGTTTTGATCAAAGACTTCCACTAATGGAAAATCTATCATATTCCCTGAATGATGCATTCCAATAATAAAATACTTTGGCTTCTGAAAATGTGCATCATCTTTCCTGATCAAATTCTCTGACTTTCAGGCTCAGCCTCTGGATCTTGTTACATTCAATCCTTTCTGTCCTTTTTTTATTTCAATATTTTCCCAGACTCATCTATTCACCTCTTCTATTCTTCCTTCTGTCCAAATATCTTCTGTTGTTTTTCTGTAGCCTCTCCCTGCTATTCTTTTTAATTCCATGAGACCCTTTAAGATTTTAGTCTTGGCCTTCCTCTCTGCATCACTAAAAACTCTGTTTTGGTCTCCAGAGTCTCTCTGCCCATTTGGGATCTCCTNTTGTCTTCATGATAAATGAATCCCCAATACCAAGCATCTACTCTGTGTGGAGTAGATATGTCACCCCTTATGCTTTCCTTTCAGAAACAAAAGCAAACAGAAGAAAACAGGAGCAAAAAGAAAGCCCCCATATAAATTCGTTTAAGGTTGGCTCAATGTTTTTAGACAAAAGATGAATAAGTCTCATCTTGCATCATGTCCTAACCAAGAGTCAAGCACAGAAGTTCAGATTTAAAGAAAGTCAAAAGGGAGATTCTTTAGGTACCTGTTCCCCACAAAAAAAAAAAAAAAANGCTTTATTATTTTTTATTCTTCACTTCTCTTCCTCCCTATCCCTCTTTCACCTAAAGCCACTGTAACTGCAGTTTTATTTCTTATTTTTCACACGTTACCCAGCTTCTGCTATTGCACCACTGCCAGACTCAGTCACAAACTGTTTCTAGAATAAAGGGTCAATTGTGCCTTGTTCTAACAGTATGAAAAGACCTAACTAGAGGAGAGTCAATCTTCAGCATATTTTAAAAAAATAAAAAAACNATAGAAGACCTTTCTCCCACGTCCCTTCTGTGTGAGGATAGACCTGTCGGAGCTGATTGAAGTGAAGAACTTCTAAGCACATAGACCAAATGGGAAATCCTCACATGCAAGATTATTTAGGAATTCTAATGTTCCTTCAGAATTATATCACGAATTTACAGTACTCTTAATTATGTAGAATAGTAGTAAACAAGCATGGGAACTTCTATCCAAGTGAGATGAAGCTACACAAAGTGACCAAGGAGATGAACACACAACACCATTTTGCCAACACAACAGTAGTACGGATGCTTAAAACAAAATGAAAAAAGGTGGATATGAATACTGTGAAAAAGGAAACATCTTTTTTGAGTGGTCTAATTTTGACTGTTATTCACCTCTGGGGAGCAGTAACACATATTTAACAGAACATGGCAGCTCCAGCATCAGAAGAACAAAGCACTAAGCTGGATTGAGAGCCACATACCTGACCAGCAAATTTCTCTGCTTCAGGATCTTCAGCACAGTGTTCACTACAACCACATAGAAAATAGCTCTATAAAAAGAGCACATACTCCCCTGCTAGCCCAGAAATAGAGGAAGCCCCAATCTTAGGAAAAGCTGCACACAAAAGCATTCCATCTAAAATGGAAGAAATATTTAAAATCAGAAATGTTGCTCAATTTTAATGGTGGCCAATGGAGTTAAGTTCATATAGATATTTCAAGTTAGTCCACAACTGACTTGGTTTTGGGCATGATCACTGTAAAAACACATTGCTTTGGTCAAGTCAGACTTATCTTCTGGTATTCTGTCTTCTATTTGAGAAATACCCTGGTCCTCTTTGCCACACACACACACTACTCAGTAGCAAAGCATTGGTAAAGGTTTCTTTTATTTGGTCAGTAACAAAACAGCATCAGTACATGAATAACCAATGATAAACAACGGAGTTTAACTCCAGCACCTAGATATCTCACATTCTAGCTTTCTTCATGTATACACACATTCCAGTAGTCTCAATGCATTTTGACAAGTTGGTAGCAGCTTAGGTTAACAATTTGCACACACACACACACATAAACCTCAGCATGATTTATTTTGTCTTAATCATCCCAGCAAAGAGAACCTGCATTAACTGACATTTCCAGTAGCCATGCACAGTTTGTATGAACAGTTAAGGCCAGATAAGAGGGGGAGAGGAAGAGACACAGGGAGACACAAGGAGAAAAGCAAACAAATCCACCAGTTGAAGACAGGCTGTTGTTTCCCAGTTCTTCAGGTAAAAAGCTAAGGGTTGTTAAGAGGCAGTAGTCCATATCATCATATGGAAAAGTCTCCTGGGCTAAAAACAGCCTCTAGAACTGCATTTATAAAGCTAGACCAGCTGGGAGGGAAAGGAAAAAAATAGCTGATGAAGAAAAACTCTAAGTGGCAGAGCATATTTAGGAAAATTAATCTGGGAAGTCTAGGCTTACCTAAACTACCCTGGAGGAGGATGCACTTTTTGATGAAAGAGTTTCTGCTCAGGTCTGTCCTTTGAGAATTGTGGTAACTACATGGGCTTGGGGTCACATTTAGAACAGAGATACTGAAAATTCTTGCAGACCTACTAAGCAAGCCCAGATGGCACAAAAGGTACTGTGATGTGGGGTTTGGTAAGACAACAGGAGAATTACATAACTACCCAGGACAGTGAAAAATCACTAAACCTCTCTCTCCACATGGACTGATTCAAGGAGAGGCAAAGGCAAAATGAGCCCTTTAACTTTGGTAGAGTATTTCTCTGTATGCAATAATTGTTTTTTTACACTTCAGCAGAATTACTAAGGTAACCAACGTGGTTAGGCAGTGTCTTTATACAGATACATTTGAAGGTCAACCTTAGCAAACACTGTGGTTCAAGCCATTCTAAGATATTAAACATAACTGGTCTAACAGAGCTGAAATTTATTATAAAGTGAAAATAAGGACACTTCAAGAGGTGAAATAATTAAATGGATAATCAAGTTTCAAGTATTGAATATTTAGTCAGGAAATGTACAAAGATATCTTTCTATTGACTTTACACAGAGGTTCAAGGAAGAAATCTGTTTGAATGCTCAGGCAGCTGTGGCTGACCACATTGTGAATGTCAGCTCATTGACTCAAGTACTGAACTCTTGCCATTTTAAACCTAGGCAAGTCATGAGCCATGAAGAAAAGCTCAGATTATTAGTTAACTGCCTGTTCGGTTGCAGGTACAGGCATGGTATAATCTGATGAACCAAGCATAAATCTTTTCTGCATTTTAGAGCTACACATGACATACAGAAACCCCAGAGGTGTTAACATCATTGCAGAAACTATGTAATTAAAATTTGCTAAAATAAATTCCAAACAGAAAGCAGAAAAATGTGTGAGAGGCTTTTGGGGAGTTCCAGGACACTGGTAAGGGGTACAAACACATGACATTCCACAGTACTGAGGCAGGCTGGCTGCGTGCCAGTGTCAGCCACTTAACTGCACCCTGCAAGAATTCAGCTGCAAATCTTTGCTTCCTTTCTGTCTTTCATATCTTTGCAAGGCAAAAGGCAAAGACAAAGTCTTTCAGCTGGAGTTCTTTCATCCAAGAACATTCTTCATCCAAGGCCAAAGGTTCACCACATCCTAAAAGGCCTTTGGATCTGCATGTTCAGTCATCTTCATCCAAACGTATTTCTTTGGGAGCATTATTCAGTCCTTGTGGCCGATCCTAAAAGAACACCAATAAAAACTATCTTCATTCCTTCAAATACAATCTTCAATGGCTTTATCTCTAGGACCACTGTATGAGAGCATTGTGTCGAAGGTGAAAAATGGATGCAGAGATATTTCAATTAAAACCATAGCACATTGAAACATTTTTCTCTGGTTTTTGGAGGTTTAGTTTTGGTCAGCTCTCTAGCTAAATGTTCCCAAGGTGAAATAGGCTTTCTGGAAAACCACACATATAATAAACACAATATTTTTCCCCTGTGCTGACAGGTCTTTAGAAAGACTACCTGTGAGCTTTCCTGGGACAATATTTCTAAGGGGATAGCAATTGTGATATAAGATCCTATCAGTATATTGCACAAGTACAAAGTACTTTGAATATAAAACTCTAGAATACGAGGAAGTTCTGTATCCACTTAAATTTCTTTACTGGAGTAGGGAGAAGCAAAGTTTCCTCTGGGAAGAAACAAGACAGGTATTTAATGGAGCATGATAATGCTATAGAACACAAAGCAAAAACCTCTGCAATTGTGATTGTCTAAAATAAAAAAGGTGTCAGCTAATCTTGGGTTTCAAACACCATTCTTTAACCTGTCCATTGTTATTCTGCATCATCTAGCTCACTTACATTTCTTTTCTTATATATATATATNTTTGCTTTATTATTTTTTATTCTTCACTTCTCTTCCTCCCTATCCCTCTTTCACCTAAAGCCACTGTAACTGCAGTTTTATTTCTTATTTTTCACACGTTACCCAGCTTCTGCTATTGCACCACTGCCAGACTCAGTCACAAACTGTTTCTAGAATAAAGGGTCAATTGTGCCTTGTTCTAACAGTATGAAAAGACCTAACTAGAGGAGAGTCAATCTTCAGCATATTTTAAAAAAATAAAAAAAACCCAAAACATCACAAAACCTTCTCCTTAAAAGCAGTAGTGTCAGTTTTCACTGTTTTTTACAAGACTTGAAATATTTAATTTTATTACTACTGCACCTGTAGCTTCTGAAGGACTTCCATTAAAAAAACTCACTCCAAAGCAAATTTCAAGTTTTGATGGTTACAAGAAAAGCGTGAAACATGCTCCTGTCTTAGCTAAGTGAATCACAAGTGAGAAAAAGTATAATTCAACCCTAATATTTTAAAGTTTTCAATTTTCAAGGCAGCTGTGTAACTACACAAACCTGATCTGAATAGAAGACCAGACTGTACAAAAGCTTAAATCTATACCTGGTTTTGAACTATTATGAGTTAACACTGTTTGGTCAGAATATTAAAGGAAGGGAAGACAAAAAAGGAAAGTTGATCTCAAGCAATGACCACTTGAATGCTGTTAAAATGCCACCCATTACACTAAGGATGTAAAATCAGGCAGGAAGGTTATCTCAGTAACTTCTAGACAATTTTGGATGGGGAATGACCAGCAGCGACAAGTGTTTGGTACTTTGCAGATTTCAAACCGGTAAGAAATTTAGAAAAAGCACAAAATTCTGCATCAGTTTGTGATATTTGTTCCTATCAAAAGTAATTTCATGATTTCAAATTAGAAGCCATTTCCCCTGCAATGGGAAATAGGTCAGATAAAGGATATTTATGATGATTACTTTTCCTTTGGATGGAATGTAATCAATACCCCTCATTATGTTAAAGCAAGATGATGGGGAGGGAAAAGATGCTGAGGTGAATTTAAAGGCACTGAAGGCTTTAGAAATCAAATCTTTTATAACATTAACTTTTTGAAAGACGTTAACAAGTCATCTTAGCTCAAAGAGAAGCTTCCTATTGACTCTCTATTCTGCCTTCAAGGCTCAACCAAAACAGATATCAGAATTTGAATCTGATAAGACTCAAATGGGATTTGGTTTGCAAAAACAACTCCCTTTGTTTGAAGTTTATTAATTCTTTGGCATCCTTTGTTCTTTAGCTTTTCATGTGTAAAGATTTCTGTGCACCAGAGACAATAAAAAACTTTTAGCTGAAAGGGGATAGTGATACAAGGTACCACGTGTCTTCCTGTAAAACCAAAAATCATAAGCTTGTTTTAAAATCAAAATAAAGGTAAAAAGAGAAATTAAAGCAGACTGTGTTAGCAACAGGCTGAAGAAAGACTGAAGGCAAATTGAGAGAGCGTGCTCTTAAGTAATTTTTTCACAACAGATTTCAGACTTATCAGATTTTAGACCTAGTAAAACGTACAAGTAAGGATCATTTTTTGGATGTTGAGGCCTTCCTAGATTTATTCATAACCAGATCTAAGCTGTTAGTTTCTGTCCTGGCACTGACATTAAATAGTGCTTAGTTTTCCCCAGCTGACTCCTGAAAAACAATAAAATCAAAAGGTGCCAACAACACGCCTGGTGCTGGGTCAGTGGTTTCTCTGCAGTGTACAAACAAACTGTGAAATACCATGAAGTACTTGGAAGCACTCACAAACAATTTTCTCAGTGTTCCCCCCTCAGCACTGGAGGTGGCTGTGGGTCAAGCCAGTGCTAAGACAAATCTGAGCTTTACAGCTGTTGAAATACTTAAACCACACCAGATTTTAAAGTTATGTCACAGCAGTGCACTTATTGCTTGCCTGCCTGCCACAGGATCTGCTGATGGCAGTTGAAGTTCTTATTCATCAAGGGACCCAAATAATTGAAGCAATCCATCTGCTCCATGCACTCCCCCTCTGCCCATCCTGTGATTACTTATTGCTGTGTGACATTTGCAGTGATGTCATACTTGAACAACTGGTGGCCTGCTGGATCTCCTGAGAACTGTGCTGTGATGGAGCAGAGGTAACTAAAATATTCCACCTGTTCCAAGCTTTCCCTTTGCAAAAACCTGATGGGACATGATATTTGGCAGCTACTGTCATAACTGATCAAGCAGTTGCCAGACTCTTGCATATTTCCTGAAGGCTGCTGCTGTTTTTCATCATGAAGACCAGATAATTGAAATAATTGACTTGCTCTAAGGCCCTGCTTTGACTCCAGTGTTTTCAGCATTGGGACATTTGCCTATTGTCATATTTGGTTAAGAGCAGCAAAGGCTTTGATAACTCTTTCACGAGATGTCACAGCACCACAGAGCAACATTTTTTGCACAGTTTGTGCTGCTGAACTGCCAGACACCCCTCTGCCCTCTGCACTCACTCCATGGCTCACAAGTGCACATGCAACACCCAAGTGTTAGAAAGGTGTAGGAAGAGGAAATGAAGGAAAGCATACAAGCAGTTTTGCAAGCAGGCTGATAATGGGAGTCCTCTTACTGCTCCCATGTGATGAGCAATTTAAACACTCCAGCGCTCTGTTGCTTAAATGAATTTCCATTAAGGTTTCTTTTCAGTAGTTGAGGAGCCTACAAATGTTTTACAGAGGATCAGATACCCAAACTTGCACTTTTCACCACTTACTATGTTGCTAAAGGACAGACTTGCGTGTTGATTGATACACAGATTTTTAGAATAGTCCAATTAACTGTACTAGCCATAAAAAGCTTTGATGTGTTCTTCCGCTGAGGGGTATAGATCTTCCTTGCAGTCAGATGATATTGCTTACTTTTATTTGAGAAGAACAAAAGTACCACATTCCCTCACTAGATCACATCCCACGCCTGAATTTACTGTATTCATTTCAAGGACAGATGATCAATTGTGATCATTGCTCTGCTTAGAACCTGAGCAGGTCACAGACTGACTGACAGCGACTGTAGAAGTCCTTCCAACACTTTCATTAAGATCTAACATTTCTGCAGCTGTACTTTAAGGCATTCTATATTTTGCCCTGCACAAAATACAGACTTATTTTTAAAAGACCACTTCTAACATATCATCCACTTCTAACAATGCTCAACTTTTCTAAAGCCCAGGTTTTTCTTTATCTGTAGCCTTTTCTTTTCAGCTCTTTATCTTTAAACAGGTAACACTGAAACAAATAAAGAGAAATGCTGTTTTTCACGGGAAAAAGCTGCCAAATCTTATACAGATGTACACCTAGTAATGGTCTCAACAATATTACAGTTACAATTATCTACCCACTTAAATGAAATTCTGGGGTATTTTAAAATTTGAATGTAAACGAAACCAATTCAGTAAGTCAAAATGATCTGTTAAGAATAACAGTTTACAAGTAAACTATGTGATAGAAGGAATACTTTTTCCTTATCTTGCATCAAGCTTTTTAGACTAGAAAGTACTTGTTGTTTCTTGAGTAAAAAGGCTTTATGTGTATTAGTTTAAAGATAAATTCAAATCCTGACATCCAGAAGAAATTTAGGTTTCCACCAAAAATGAGAGTCGGTATACGCAGAGGGACAAAAAGTCACAGCAGTTCTGTGGCCCAGAGAGAAGCTGCGACCTTCAGGGGGTCCATTCTAAACCTCAAATTCATGTAGCAACACAGCACATTTTTTTTCCCATTGAGAAACACCTTAATTCAAAGAAGAAACTCACCTGGTGGTAGCTTCAAATTTCAAATTTAGAGAGAACAGTTTCTCTAGGAAGACTCAATACCCTACTCCAGTGAATCTCTGTAAATCATCACTTACTTGAGGTAAAAAAAAAAAAAAAAAGATGACAAAAAGGACACTGCTGTATTTATGTACACAACTGTGGGGTGTGAGAAATCCACCTTTTGATGAAATAGCTTTTTTTTTTTTACTTACACGGGTGATGATTGATTGTAGAGAATTCAAAAGGGTGACTACAGATAATTGGCCCTAACAAAAGTAAACAACATTGCAGCTTTTTGTCAGCAGTGGGACGTAATTATGCACCATTAATTAAACTGGCATGCCAATGAAAGGTCAAATAACACAACATAAAGGAAGAAGAAAGTAGTTCCATACTTTGAGGATGTTATTGCTTGAAAATATTTGTGCTTACATAGAACTCTTGGAGTGGGAGGAAACCATTCTTCATTTAAATCAGGTGAAAATTTGGAGTCAGATTCTGGTCTGGCATAAATACAAGAACATGAAATAAAACAAGGTGATGGAACTAAGGAAGGTGTTGCAAACTTTAAGGTACCCACCTATCCTTTCATCCTGAAGCAGCACGTCTGCTCAGGAATGGGGACATCACACAGAAGGCAGAACATTTTCACTTAGCAGGGGGTCAGTAACCTTGTAAGCACTAATTTAATTCAAAGCAGACCTAACTTTCCTTATGACTGCATATGTTTTTATTAAGACAGTCTACTGCTCTCAATGTTATTTTTATTCCATGCCTTCTCCCAGTCACCAGTCTGCTCCCAGTGCTAATATTTCAGGAGGTAGATTTGCCATTTGTGATGCTGTGCATCACAAAACTTGAGCCACAATTAAGAAAAAGAACTAAAAAACCATCTTTGTTAGCAGTAAGTATTTTTTTTCCCCCAAAAAAAGTCGCTTTTAGCCAGATTCTTCCCTGTCCATCAAGTTGCTTTCCCCCAGTTGCTTTATTTGAAGAGACCAATTTTGCAATGAATGATAAATGGCAGCAAGCTTTGTGTCTTTGTACATGTATTCCAAATACCCTACTAAAAAAAGGACACAATAACTTATGATATCATCTCTGCATGCAATATATATGGCTTTTCCTGATTCTTTCATTTTTTCTTAATTGATTAGAAATAAATATGCAACCTTGAAGGCCAAAAGCTTCTGCAGTAAAAGGCACACAGTGTTCTAATGTTTATTACTAATGGAGTCAACTGTGTCTCTTTGCCAGGATGAAAGAGACTTGCAAAGATACTCCAATACTGCTGCTTCCTCTCCCAAAGTGGAATTGAGACTTGGCATCAGGTAAAGATAGGCAAAATTGTGCCAAGGAACATCTCAGGGACGTGCCTTCTCCTTGGCAGGCTGGAGCTGGGTTAGGTGATCTACTGGAGGAACAACAGAAGGGCAGGGGTGGTGTTCTTCAAAAACAACAACAAAAAGCAAAACCAAGCAAAAAACCCCCACAAGACCCCAGCCAGTTAACCCCTATCTCTCCATACTCATGCTTGCCTTCCAAAAAGAACAGCAGATTCAGATAAATATTGAAGTGATTTGATTCTTGACAAAGAACAGAAATGGACTGAATTAAAAATATTTTTGTTTTTCTTTCTAGTTCAGTAGAGAAATCTTATTTTCAGCACTTCCATTTCCCTTGACATACTAAAAAGCCTGAATGTCTCCTTTCCTCATGTTATTTTAACTTTTCACATAATTACAGAGAAATTCCTAATGGTCACGCTGAGCACTTAAATCTAATTTATCAATAAGGCAAGTCAAACTTCCAAGTTAAATTATGCAGGATACATATTTCAATAGAGCATTATACCATCACCCTTGGTAACTTAAAGGCAAGCATTTATTTTCATGAAAATTTTTGAGAGAAGGTGAGGGGAATCAGTGTAATGAGATTGTCTTTGAACCAACTAAGTGGAATAAGCATTGATAAAAATATCAAAGAATTGATGTCGAAACTGAAATTAAGTCAGAATAAGGTAAGTCCCAATTCCTGGAGCTTAACTTGATGCAAAATCTAAGCAGAAGGGAACTTGAAAACTAGGTTAACCTCTCTTTCACTTTGCATTTCTTTCTACATTGAAGTTGTGAGTTATTTTAAACCTGTGGTTTTGTCTAACTGCACATCTCCTCAAATGGTATGTATCTTTTTCTTTTCAAGTCTCTCCAAGCTGCTAGAGAACACCTTTGATGCTATTCACTGTACCCAGCCTTGTGCTTAGGCAGCAAATGCTAGGTAATGGTTATCCTGAGCAGCTATAGCACCATTAACTTGTCTCAAATGCCCCATTTTTAGAGATTGTCCTTGTTAGGAGCAATTTTGAAAGAGTATAGAAGAGCTGAAAAGGACTGAGTATTTTAGATTGGGCTATTATAGTAAAATTGAGTATCCCAATCAAGTTCTTTAGTATCTAAACTGATTTATCCCATCCTAGCCCTCCTGCGTTAAAAGAGGTCTGAAAAAAGCGTGCACCATAAATTTTGTAGCATTTCATGTTAGTGCTTCCTTCATCCCCACAGGTCAGATTCTGATTTAGAGTAAATTATCAAGTAGAAAACTAAAAAATCCTCTACATTAATATTATATTAGTATATCAGACTTGTGTCCAACTGCTCTCAGGCTCAATCTACCAGATAGCAATTAGGAGACAATGGGAGTGATTTTGAGAGAATCCCTGATTGTCTCTAAGGTAAGGAAGCTACACAGAAAAAGACATTTGGGGTGTTCTTTCCGAGGCAGCTCAACTGCCACAGCACCTCTTGCTCAGATACAAAGCCCAGGTTTCCTTCCAGCTTCTCCTTCAGCCAGTTCCACAAGAAGCAAGCAGGCATTTGGGTGACTTCTGTGTGCCTTCCACTGCCCTGAAACCATGATTCATAAGATGAAAATGACCTTGTTTCACTGTTAAAATTCTTGTACTTTATTCATTTATTCAGTGATCAAGTAAAGAGGTACCCACCACACATCATACATCATTAGAATATTTGAAAAAGCTTTCAAAACCAGGACATGGTACAAACTGCTGAAGAAAACCAGAGGTAAACAGAACCATACACAAATGTTACTAATGGATCTAAATAAAACATATAGCCCTCCTGATTGCCACCTAGACATAACAAACATTAGTTTTTAAACCTAGAGCTCTCTCAGAAGCAGCAAGCTCTACTTCTTTCCATGAAATAAAGCCTTTTATTCCTACAAAGGTGGTCAAGGCCATTCTCCTAATTTGCAAGAGGAATGCTATGTTTACATTGGCAAAGTAGGGGTCTGGGCCAGGACTCCTGTTTAATAAGACAAGAGTCCATCTAATAGAATTTAAGGGTTTAATATTATGTAATTAACTCGCTGTCAACACAAATCAAAATGGTTAATGTGGGTTCTGTTGCTGCAGTCAGAGGCAGGAGAGCAGACCCTCGCTCCAGGAGAGCCCCTCTGACTCCAAGGGTGCTCCAAGCTGATGAATCCTGGCATCCCCTGCACAGCCACTGCAGCCCCATCCTTAGAGCATCTGTCCACAATGATCTGGCAGTGGATGGATTTGCTTCTCTGCAACACTGAATTCCAAGAAAGCTTTACTTAAACGTGAGGGAAGATGCAAATAGTTATTAGATAGCCTTAGAAGAAATGATCTGATGGTGCTTTTCATCATAATATTGCTGATGATTACTCCCTCAAGTCTCTTCAAAAGAGGCTAGGACTTTTCACATGCAGCCAAGCAGCCTTCAAGAGGAAATGCAAGACTAAACACTCTGTTTTTAAATCCTGCATAATGATAAGTATTATAGAATCAGTTTTTGTTGTGTGCTTTTCAATTTAGCATGCATAATTTTCAGTTTTCATAGTAATTCAGAAAGCTTTAATGCTTACTTAATTAGTCTAAGCTTGGTAATTCAGCCAATGAAAACTAAAGTGTTTAAGTTATATTAATTGTAAACAATGTTAACAGTTAATTTCCTGAATGATGGAGCAACATAAAAACAAACTTGAGTAACACTAGGATTAATTAATTGATTAGCTAGTTTCTGTTGAGAATTATATTCAATAAGAGTCTGTCAATACAAATTGCTATCAATTGCAACTTTATGAAGTGCCAATAATGGGTTCAGGTGCATACTGGAACTAGTTGTCATGAATGCCAATTTACCACAGAGAAATGGATTGTTTATCACCTAATTTAATTTCAGACAGCTAACTCACTTGTAATAACTCATTTTAGCATTGAATTTTCAAGAACTTGAGTGTTGTTAAAAGCAGCAGCTTGCTGTAATAAGTTTGCAAATTTAAATTCTTCTGTAAATAATTTAAAGCAGACTGTAACTCAATTTTGCCACTGACTACTTGGAAAATATTTAGCAGTTTTATTCACCATCCAGACACCCCTATTCTTCCCACCAGCAGCATGTTTCATTACAAATGCCTGCCTACTGCTGCAGGATTAGACTTGAGTCTGTGCTTTTAATAACACTGGGATGGATGCAGTGCTCTCTGTTGCTTCTGGCTTCTGCATTTTGACTCAGCCAAAACACTCTGTGGAAGTACTTAATACACTTCAGCACATCTGGACAGCTTGATGTCCAGATGCTGATGAAGAAAGTACAGAGGAGGTTTACAGCAGACTAAGAGGACAAAAAAGTCCTCTGGTTTAGGCCACAGGATGGGTTTAGCTCACCCTGTGCTTTCTCCATCCTCTCTCTGAAGTCTCTTCAGGTATTTGGTGGCAACATGGAACAAGGAAAGTTAAGCAAAAAGCAGCCTACTTGGAGCCTTTGAAAAATCATGTAAAACACTTATTTCTTAAAAGCTCTGAGGAAGCTGTCAGCTAGAAACAATTTAATACTCCTATGAAAAGACCTTCCCCTTCCAGATTTTGAACAGTCACTGAACTTCAGTTACAATGCCTGAGTAAAAACATGCAGTTACACTACAATGAAAAAAGTGAGATGGCATGACAATGCAAGGGTTTGTTGATCTGCATAAAGTTTTACATCCAGGAACCACGTCAGACCGTGCCTACCAATGTAAATATACATTCCTGACAATCAATATACTGTCAGCCTTTTTTTCTTTACTTTGCAAACAAGGCATTGAAGCAAATCAATGTTCCAGCACACCTACAATAGGTATCTGACAGAGCCCAGCAACTTGTACTCACAGCTGTCAAACACTGAGTGTAAAGGCTCCTCCCAGTTTCATGCACTTACTGCAGGTACCTCCCATGAGTGTGCACTGTGCTTGTTAATCAAGGCAGATCACTTTACATTTCAAAATAACTAATGTATTAACACTCTCCTGTAATCTGTGATTTCAAAGAAGATCAAGTACACTTGCAAAGTGTGCAAGCAGCAATAAACTAAAATATTTAGAAAACCCTTTCAACTTTCCTATAGCAACATAAATTATTTTAATAAAATAAAAAGTCCAACAGCAAAAGCTTTGAAATGCCATCTCAAAAATAGGTCGGACTCTTCCTTCCTATCTTCTCTCTTACAGCATGAAAAGCTGTCTGTGCTTTGCCACATGACTTTTCTCCTTATGGGAGTTTCCACAAATCATTTCTGTTAGCAAAAGGTAATCCATGGACTAAGCCTGTCCTAGAGCTACAGACTGAGCTTCCACTGGGAAGATGCTGCAGGCTGAACACAGATGTTGACCAACCCAGTTAAAAATTGAACAGCACATAACCAGCACTACAGCAGCACCACTGTTTATTAGATAGCACTGAAAACCCCCTCAGAAGTGAGGAAGTATTTTAACTCTAGCTTCAAGTCAGACATTTTACATGACATTTTACTTCAGCTCAGAACTCTTCTTTTCTAGAAGTCTGGTATTTCCCTCCCTAAGAACATTAAATGGATTTTCCGGATTCACAGCTACAGTGAATCAAGTGAGGAGGTAATCAGAGATTTAATTTAGTATCATTACCCAAGCTAACACCTCACAAATCTGTGCTGACATGAATCAAATGGTTATTCCCACCTGCCAGCAAGAGTTTGATAGCTGAAAGGTAGGGGGAAATACGGTATTTGGCATTTTCCTTCTAGCAGGAGGCTCAGTTAAGAGTTTATAAATTTATTATAAACACACAAAAGAGGTTAAAAGAAAATTATCTATATTCAGTAAATCAAGATAATAGTTTATTAGATTTAAAATGCACTCCCTACCCCCTCAGTATGTTGGGAACTCAGTAAAAAGTACTCAATGCTTCAGTTTTGAAATTGTTTTGAAGACATCTTCTTAAAGAAATATGTTGATACCTGATTAAACTGCTACAAAATTAGAACTACAAAAATTTGCAATTACAACAGAACAAAAAAGGTTGTATTCAAGGTTGCACATGACTGAAAACCTATGAGTGGGTGTTACTTTCAGTTGAGCACCAGAAATTGACTGATCCAAGTAGGAGTATACATCAAAATACAGGCAGGTTATAACAAATTGTATTTGTGATGAAGTAACAGCTGCTTTTTCTACTGCCAACCTCTAACAACTGATACTTGAGCACATACAACCCATTACTTTAATCATTACACGGGAATAAAGTCCATCTAATAAAGCTTTCAGATTATAAATAACATTGATCTGTATGAAATAGTTATTTACCACTGAGGACACCATGTACAAGACAATGTTAAGAAAGATGTATGCACCAATACAGCTGAAAGCACACACAGAATGCATTCATTCTTAAGGGGGAACTGGGAATCAGTAACAGACAAGTGCAGAGATGCTTTTACACAGCACTTGCAAAATTATGATCATTTTTGACCAGAACCTTACCAAGAATGAGGCAATAACAAAACCATACCAGTTCATGAACAACACTCAGAGTTCATCCTTTGGTACCAGTACTGGTCCACACAGAGCAGACAGAAAATGGAGAACTTCATTCAGAAAAGAACTCCAGAACAAACTGTGTTCTGGAAATATGCTTTGAAGTGTCAAGAACTCTATTTGCTTTACTGAACAACTTTAAAAGACTATTAAATCAAAATCTACAAGTACCAATAAAAGCTGAAGACTCTGAGACTCTTAATGGATCAAGGCAAGACAACTTTAAGTGGCTCTTAAATTTTTCACAGCCCAAGTTAAGGCATGATTTTAAACAGACCATAAAAAACAGGTGAAAAGTATTAACCACGGGAAAAATAGATCCACATCTGAAAGGGTCAATTTGACTGAAGATGTGTAGAACTGAGATAATTCTGCTGCCTACCCTTCTTTGCCTCCATCTCAAAAGAACCCCACAAAACACACAAACAAAAAAGCCCCAACAACAACAAAAACCAAAAAGCAAACAACTGTTACTTTACTGATACCTAAGTCCAAAACCAAATAAATTCCTGTTGGTACACAAAGCAACTTTCACACATTCAGAATTTACTGCAGTCTAAACAGAGTTAATGACTTCAGTGTTTATCTCTTACAGAAGTGCATGCAGGAAAGCAAAAGTAAACATTCTTCTGCTGAAGTTTCCTATGGAGCAATGAAAAATTCAGGATTAATTGGACCTGTTCAAAGTACAGTTTTGTAACCTATTTTTATTATACTTTTAGAGAGAGACAAAGTTTTTGGTTCTGAGTTGAAGGGCAATTCATGAACTACACATTACTTCAGTATAACTGGATTAAAGGCTTGGACATCACTCAGTGCAGAGATTATAAAAGCCATCCCCATCTTCTGTCTCCCAGGACAGCAGCTAAGGTCACAGGTCATTTTTCCACCAAATTTGTTGAGTTCAAGAACCCTTTTCTCTACAATAGCAGAGTCACAGTCATGGCAGAAAATGACAAGAGCACCCTCCAGCCTCACATTCAGGTCACAGAAATGATTCTCTCACTGCTGGCTGATGACGGCTTGGAACACCCATCTCTTCTTTTCAGTGACTGAGGCACTGGACTACTGCACAAAGTAGAAATGCAGCAGCCCTCTCCCTGTTTTTTGAAAGCAGAAGCACGGGCACAACTCCAGAAGATGATTTTTAGATGTAAATCCCGATTTGACAGAATCAGCCTTCTGCCGTGTTTGAGGTACTTTTGAAGAGGAATCCCTTTTCAGTATTCCCTGTTGGCTCTGCTCCACACATGGCTCTGGATTCAGTCCTGAGTCAGGCATCTAAAAATGGATTACTACAGCAATAGGCATTACAATAGCAAAATCTTCTGGGAGAAATTTATCCCAACACTTTGTGTTTTTAAATTGACGACATATTTCTGAATGAGTTTTAGTTAAGCCTTGTATTTTTAGGAAAAGCTGCAGTAATTACTGGGTTATATTTTATTGCGTCTCTTATGCTGAAAGCCTTATCTAGATGGAAAAGACCAATATAAATACTGTCACTTATGAGTAGGTCACTGAATAAGGAGCAAAAAAACCCAAACCCTGGGCTTGCTTCCAATTTTTCTCTGTCAGTTTCTCTGCGTGTCAAGTGGGAGAGATATCTACCAATACATAAGAAGCATTTCTAAACCTAAACATGAAATAAACATCATTTACTATGGAATGTTTTAAATAGCTACAAGGCTACTGAAATCCTGTATTTGCTTTCCCTCAAAGGTTCTCATCTGCATTGTACAGATTTTACTACTTAAATTATGCAAAGCTATCAATCAGCAAAAGCACATTCACACTTCAGGGAGCCTGACTCCATACCCCATAGACACTTCTCACTTCATAAAAATTACTCTTAGATAATACTGAAATAACCTCACTTTGTTAAGTATGACACTTCAGACAATCTGGAGCATTGCAAGCATTTCAAACGCTTTTGAAACCACACCCTTAGAACAGTGATAACTCAGCTTCACATTCTAAGGAAGGAAACATGAACTGTAACAGTGTTAATTTTCTCTGAACATGCAAACACATCAATGGGATGCTTCAGATAATATTCATACAACAGGAATATTTGTTCCACTCCACAGAATATCTTTTATTCCTTCCAAATTGCTACTCTGAATCAGAATCTGTCACCTGTAGAAATACCTATGACTCCATTTCAAGTACTGCTAAAGAAGTTATGTCTTTTCAAATACAATGTCTGTTTTAACAGTATTACAATTTATGAGGAAATTAAATTTATGCATTAATTTTTATAAGAAACCTTTATTTCTACAGAAGACTCTACAGATCATTTTTAAGCAAACAGATTGAAAAAACTTAAAAAAAAGTTGAGTTTTCTCCTCAGAGGCAGTAACAAAGTTTTATGAATGTCAAGAGATTTCAGAATGCTAGAAGTGCTGATATTCTTCCCCCTTTATTCCACTTAAATGTGATATTCCTAGCAAACAACTTTTAAAGCACCACATGCAGAAATCACCATTGACTGACTGTTTTCAGCAAGATGCTCTTGAACATAGCCAGATATGCACCAATTCTGCTTTTAATCCAGAGTTTGAACACAAAATCATAAACTGTTACATTTCCACAAGAGGAATTAAAGAGTTGCAGTATGGTTTTTCCTATGAATGAGCCTTCACTGTGTGTTTTAAGATGAGAGGATGCCTCACTTCTGCACAAAGCAGCACAACCTGGTTTGTGTCCACCTTTTTCAAGCTGACAGCTCTCTGGAGCCACAGACTTCACCCATATTACACCTCACCTGTGGGCAGGTTCCCAGCACTGGAACAATAGATGCTCCACAGCCTTCTGAGGATCCATCCCCTCCAACATGCACCACTTTTCTCTCCCATCTTACACACATTTTGTGGTCACATGGGAAAACTTTGCATAAAGGGCAGGTACACTGAGGCTCCCCTTTCTGCTGCTTGCCAATAATTGTCTCTATTTGTTACTGCAGCTCCTGCAATGGGCAGGATTTGGATTAAGTCACAGCTTTTACCTACTTCATTGATCACCATTTCACAACTTTCCACCCTTTTACTCATGCTGGGTAAATTAAAATATTTTTATTTACCCGATACTCCCAGTTTAAGAGATTGGGATGATTTAAATTCTGGTATCAAACAGCTACATATGATTGAACTTCAGACCACTGTAACATGGAAGAGAAAGATCTAGATCTCCGCTCAGTGTGGGAAGCCTCATTCCCTTTCCACTGATCACTTCCAAGGCCCCCATATCACAGAGCCAGTGATGCATGCTAGGCTTTAAAAGCAGCAAATGACTTTTAGATACTTGAGAACAATTGTTTTATTTTTAGCCTTTTTAAAAAGACAAAGCTGGCGCTGTTTGAGTCACTGTGGAAATGACCAGAGGTGAACCAAAGTGCCTTTCTCTAATTCCCATGAGCATTGCATTAGTCCTTATAAAAATAAATACTATTGTTGACTGTTGACTAAAGCCATCAATTTCAAAAATTTTCTCCATCTTAATACTTACTTTAGAATGATCATTTTAATATTATATTCTGTGACAGAAGAGCTTATATAGGAGTGTAACACAAGAGTTCATTTGGCCCTAAATCTCTGATAATGGGCACTTTATGAAATATGAACTTCCTTATCTGTGATATATTATCTTTTCCTTGAAATATGGCTAATTACTGTCATTCATTAGAGATGAGACATTTGAGTATCATTTCTTGTGTCACATTGACTTCAAGTTTCTTATGATTGCATTAAATTAGTGACAGGGAATTTCTGAATACAAATTTTAAAAGATTCACCACGTACTTCATAATTATTAAAGAGCTGTCTTAACTGACATTTCCAGCTATAGAACGGGGTACCAATACCCACACTTTATAACTTCATTATCACATTCATATCTGCAATAGGAACATCAGGTCATAGGCAGAGGACAGTATCTCAGTTGGTAGGTTCAAGTGTTTGTATACAACACTGTGGATTCACTTTCCAAGACATCCACCCCTCCAATTTCAAAAGCTGTTTTATATCACATACTCAAGGGTTTTGTCCCAAAAAAACAGATACAACAATCACACAAGTAGTTCTGTTTGTAAATTCTGTCATAGTGCAACCGACTGTAAAATAGTTTGTTCTGAATTTTACTCCTAAGGACGGGACTGCATGTGAACATGCTTGAAAGACTAGGACATGCATTACATGATTTACAAGTTAACACATCACAAAGATTGTCATTGAATATGGTAATATCTGTTGGAATATTGAGATGAAATGAAGAGATGTTGATTAGAAGGATACTGCTAAACTAGAGCTCAGACTTAACTCTGCTTAAGGGTTTGGCTCATCCCCAGTCTCTTTGATTGATGTATGACTATAGAAGGTTCATTCCAACCTAAATTATCTATGATTCTATTGTGCATGTTGAATGCTATTTTCTAAAGATTAGATTTACTGCCTAATTCAAATTCAGTAAGTGAAAATATTAAATTTCAGCCTAACATGAGCTCTCCCAACAAGGATCAGTTCCTTGGTCCTATTAATGTGAAGTTTCTAAAACAGCTGATGAGAAGATGATCTCCAGTGCAGTAAATACTCAGCTAACAAACAGCTGCATTTGTCTGTCAGAAATGCTCACCTCGTAATAAACTTAATGATCATAATGTTAGAACAGAATGGTGCTTGGAGAAGATCTGCCTACCAGAGAAAAGCTGGTTAGTTAAAGATGGACAAAGACAGGTGAGCAGGGGGAAGCACGTGGAACACCCTACAATTGCACAGATGTACCAAGCAATGATCAATTATAACCCATTGAAGAGAAGAGCTTTTGAATTTCTCCTTCAGTCCCAGCTCTCATTAACCACTTCTGAAGAATGCCTTCTCCTTAAGCACTTCTGAATAATGCTTTCTGACTTTCCCAGCTGATTTAAAATTGTTGCCCCATGTAATGAGTTGATTGCACTACTTTCACCTCTTAATGGGGGCTTCAGTTCTATGATACACTTGGACATTTTAAGTCTTTTGAAAAACTGTCTGGAACAGAGTAATAGAGCACACCTCAGCAGCAAGGGCTATTACAGAGATTGCTGCAAAAACATTAGCTCTACCCTTTGCTTTCTGTGCTGGCTTTCTAAAGAATATCAATTCAAGGTTTTACACCTTATCCTCAAGATACTCAGTGGCTAAGACGGCATATCTAAAACACTGCCTAAAGTGTGTAATCAAATCTTTACCTATTTTTTTTCCCTCATCTTGCACAGTAGAACTTTTCGGAACAAAGCCAATTCCAAGTATTACAAGATACACAAGTTTTTTGGATTAGGTCAATGTTACTGAAATATTAGTTGGTTGGCAGACTTTCACAACCCCCCCTATCCTTTATACCAAATCCTAGACAAGTTGCTCTGACTTTTCCCTCTCACATAAATTCAAGCCCAAACGCATGTATAAAAAAAACCCCAACCCAAAGCATGACATCACACACTAAATGCTCTGGATTCCTGCCACTTGCATTTGTGGATGCCAATGGCTGTATGTGGTCCATGTGTACCTACACTGAGTACTCCTTCCAGTTCTCTTCCTTTTCACCTTGAGCTATTACATCCTCACAGAATTAAAAGTCACTAATGAGACAGACATTTAGCTATTTATTTTGCACAGTAGTTGCAAACTGGTTATAAACTGTTGCTTGATAAAGACATGCTACACATTGCAGTCATTTCAATGAATATTGTCCAGGAAAGTGTCCTAATAGAATAAAAAGAGATGCTCTAACTATTCTGGAGAAAAAAGAAAATTAGATATTCAGATTATAGCACTTCTACCACCATTTAATTACAACAGGAAATAAGAAAATGAAAACATATTTTCAATTTAAAAAAGTGTATTTCTGCAATTACTCTGTATTTAACCATACACACAAATCCACTATTCCTCAACAAATCATCAAAGAGTATTTCAGATCTATACTGTGCTGCATTAGGACCTGGTGCAACTTTACCTAGAGTTCAACAAGTGAGTGATGGGAGAATGTAATTCGAATAGCATTCATGATCAGAGCCTGAAGGTACAGGGAAGTACATGACAGTTGGCTTTGGAGATTATTTTTTATGTTTGCCTGACTTTATTTACAAGAAAGCAGTAATACTTTCTTTTTTCATAATATATATATATAAAATTTCAACGTTTCCTTCATGAAAAATAAATGACCAAGACACATTTTACAGCATCCATATGCCCAGAGGGAAATGATCTCACTGGATCTCCTTGCCAAAGTCATGTCAGTGATTCTTGGTATATTTAGTGGTGATCTTAAAGATCGTCCTGCACTTGTGTGCTTGGTGTTGCAAAACATTAATTATGTTTGTGAGTCATTGGATAATGCTCTTTTCTGCACATAAAATGACACTTAAACATGTTCAGAAGGGTATATTTTATTCCTTCTGATTTCTACAACTTGAAATTGTTCTCAGTATAAAATAAATTGCTTGCCTACTTTTCCAGCGGGCCAGTCAGTGACTTTTCTTTCAATAACGAGTAAGTTGTTTGTTGAAAAGAATAACTGTTTATTAACTCCAGCTGGTTCAATATTTGTACATCATTTTTAAAGTCCTAAACAGTTGAGACAAGAACCTGACAGCAAGTACCTCTATCAACTTTCCAGTCTCTTACTGAAGGCTGGATAATAAAGATAAGAAAAAGGTCATTTTGCCAAGGATGTAATACAAGGAATGGCACTCAGAAAGACAAAATTCTACTTTAAATAAAATTCTAATAAGATTAATATATAACAAAGATGAAAAAAAGGAAAAATTCAATTTCTTACATATCTGTTACAAACTTTACTGCTTCACACTAATGAACAATAATGTTTTACAGTCTTTGTTATAGGAAGCTCTAACAGATTTGTAAAGTACACTACATTTATATCTGGAAGTGATCACATATCACAAATAATGCTGATTTTTTAAAGGAGATAGCCCTGATACAAAGTCACTGTTCTCCCCAATTTCACTGCAGTCTAAGTACCTTTTTAACTTCTACTTTACTGCAGTGTTTAGTTTATTGCAGTGTGCCATTCATAATCTTTTTATTTTTAGAAGAAAATGTCCAAGGAGAAGATTCCTGCAGTACCATTAAAGAATCAAACCACTGGGCTGTAAATCCTGATTGAGCCCATTCATTTTTCAAATTCCAATATTTTGTTGACTTTCCTGTTATGAAAAGATAATTCTTCAGATCATTACCAAAATCAACACCTCATACAATGTTTCTACCTCTGCTTTGCTAAAGCCAGTGAATGGAATTCACACACTGTAACTCACATAACCAACCTTGTGGTTTATTTGAAAATTTGAGTTACTCACACTGAAGTGATCCAGTCTGCCTGTAAGCACTCACACCACTCACACCTTCCTAAACAATTAGGTGAAAACCAGAAACTGCCTCTCACAAACAAAAAAGTGCCTGCTGGGTTGAATAGTCATGGAAAACACACTGGATGTGTTGGATGGCACAGTGGATGGCTCTCTCAAGTCTGGGTGAGGTTGGAGTCATCCAGGGCAGGGGCATCTCCTCCTATGCAAATAATTCATATTCACTTTAGGCACAAATCCAGTTTGATAGATGGTATAGAATGATAAAACTTTAGTGAAGACTGGCATAACTCACACAATTGCCTAACATGCAGGTTGCCAAGTTCTGTGAAGAAAAGCCCAGACAGTGCACTTGTGTCTGCTGCAGTTTCAGTGGTATTGTTGGAAGGTAGAACTGAATCTTGAGCAGAGAGCTAGAAACAAGCATGAAGGTAAGGTCTCTGAAGCAGAGCTAAGGACTACAAGTTGCTAAATATCAAACAGCACCCTCCAGTACCCAGTTCTACCTGGAAACATGGGAAATGGCTGATGAAAGGCTATAGTTTCTGTACCTATTTCCTCTCCTCTTTCCTTTTAAAGACAGAAATGTCCTACTTTAAAGATAAGAAATAACTTCTGATCTAAAACCAAAAGAGGTACTTAGAAAATACTCATAACTACACAGAGTAGCCAGTCTGAGAATGACATGTACAAATCAGGTGTACAGAAAGGTCCAGTAAACAGAGAAATATTCCCATCTATGTGCTTTTTAGTTATTCTGATAGTACTACTCAGAAATCTCTTTGGTATGTTCAGTTTAAATAATTCTGGAAATATCTCATTGTCATGGGTTTCATATCCAAAGGCAAGATTTCCATGACCAAGCCCTGTTCAAGGAGAATCATAAGGATACTTATAAGTATATAAATATTGCTTTGCATTTGCTGGATTTTGTACCTGTCTACTTTATGAAATAACATGTTGCAAAAATTGAATTTATTAAAAGGTACAGTGTCATTATTAATAACATTTACAGATATATAAACACTTCTGCTTGAAAACAATCAGAATAATTACTTTGATACTTTGGATTTGCAATTATGCATAATATATTGATTTGAGAGTTCTATTCACAGCATGCCAATACCACTGAAACACCTACACTTTGCCAGTAAGCCAAAATTCCTTCAACTGAGTATGAAATTTCTTTGCAATTTTGTTCAACACAAATCATATATCTATCCAAACAATTTCTGTTGTCATCTCATTATGCAGTACATGTGCCAAATATATTCGGTGAAGTGGAAAGATACATTTTTATCAAAAAACCTACACAAAATCAGGTTCTCAGAACTAATTGTGAATTCACAGATCCTACAGCTCACAAGGTAATAAGCAAAGGTTCACTCTCTTGTTAGGGTGAAATATTAGGACATCAGCCCCCATCTAGACAAACCTCCCATACATCATGTTGTACATCATACATTCTTAAAACACCTGTTTGCCCATGAGGACAGAAATAAACAAGCAGAGAAAAG
>VYXD01006823.1:838267-928623 GCA_013397195.1 Hylia prasina
TTTTTTTGCACATTTAGAGACTAACTACGCTTTGGAACTGACATAGAATTTTTAAAAACTAAGTTAAGGACTCAAGCAAAACATCAACAGGTTTTGAGGTGTTCATGTATATTTTAAGAATAAACACGCACACACAAATATGGTCTACATGAAAAAAATGTGGCTTTCTCCAGGAAGCATTTCTCAGGTTATTTTTAGCTTTCCCATATGCCACAGAAGAATACTACTCAGAAATCTTAAAATATTGCGAATGTAATTCTGTGCAACAAATTGAACATCTATACATTTTACATTGATTTAGTACACATAACACACACAGAAACTGTAGCTGTGACCAGTATGCATGAGCAGCTAGGTGAGGCATTTGTTCTGAATCATAGGCTCAGAACACTCACACATTTCTAGGCATGCATTTTAAGTGAAGCAACAAAAACCTTATGAAAATGTAAAGATACTTAACTGGGCAGAGCAACCTTGTTGGTACAACCATTGAATGAGGGGCAAAATAGTGTGAAATCTAAACATCTTATTTCATATAA
Source organism: Hylia prasina (assembly GCA_013397195.1). Taxonomy (NCBI): domain Eukaryota; kingdom Metazoa; phylum Chordata; class Aves; order Passeriformes; family Sylviidae; genus Hylia; species Hylia prasina. The sequence goes on from VYXD01006823.1 coordinate 838,807, forward strand.
GGAAGGAGGTGGTGCAAACCAAACAACACCACTTTGGGGTAAAAGCTTTTCTCTAGTGGAAGAACCACCAGATGTGAATTTTGGTGATAGAGAATCCCCTGTACATAATATCACAAAATACTCATACACAATGTGAAGTGATCATTTACAAAGACATGAAGAAAAAATACTGGAAAGTAGGGTTTAACATAAAGTGACTCAGTTGCTCAGGAGAAAGTTTTCTGGATGAAAATACTGAGAGAGTGGGCAGAGAAGGCAGTAAACCATCAAGGTCAAAGTGTAGCACAAGATAATGGAGCTCTTGAAGCAGTGGACAGCAAATTTAACATGATCTTTGAGCAATACAGAAAAGCAGAAGACGTGATCCAATACAGATTCTCCTCCTGACTGTCAAGTGTGACACCTGACTACATTTCTCTGAGATCTAGTAGTCTAGAAGGCATGGATTTTGAAAGATTATAAAACTGGCAATGCACTTGTTAAGACAAAAAAATAATTACTTCAAGGAGAATACTGAAGCTATTCCAAAAAGGATGGAGATGATGTTTGGAAGACCTACAGCCAGGGAGAGGCTGGGGTCAGAGATGACTTAACAGCTTCTGATCTTGCAAAAAAACTGAGGATGGAAGTCAATGAATAAAACAGCAAAAGTGAAAAGAAGGGTCATAAATATTCAGTAACAGAAAACTAACATTGCAGTGAAGGTAATTAAGGTGTTCAAACAACAGAAATGGAACATTTTCAGAGAGGCTGAAAAAGGAAGTGCTAGGGAGCAATCAGAATAATAATAAAGACAGAGCTGAAAGGAGGTATCTAATGCAGCTATGGTACATGGTACCTGAGAAATGTTTGTCCATCCTGCTCTTAAAAGCTTCCAATAAAAGAAATTCCATCACCTCTCCAGGCAATTGCTTTCAGTGATTCAGCTTTATTATGAGAAGCTTTTCCTGATACCTTCCTAAACCTTCCCTACTACAATTTAGGTCCATTACACGTTTGCCACCTGCAGTGCATGCAAGGAAGATTTTGTCCTCTTGATTGCTGTTAACCTTTTGCATATCTGTAAGTTATTATTTGGACTTCTTTAAATAGCCTGCTCCAATTTCCTTGACTTTTCATTGTAGTTATATTTTCTAAGTCTCTGATTGCTCACATTGTTCTCATCTAGATTCTCTTTCCTCTGGTCCCTCTTGAGATACAGTGTGCAGCTCCAGACTATGACATGACTTTTCAGTGAGCAAGAAGTACAAATAAAATGGCCTTTGATAGTTCCTGTTGCCAAATACATATTGCCTTTATGGTCACTGGAAACAAGGTGACCATTCAAGAGAAAATGTCACCATTATCTAAAATAAATTATTACTTTTTTGCAAGGGCAGTGAAACTATCCTCTGATACTGAGACTAATATTAGGAACTGAGCATATCAAGAGCAAAGCTGATGATCTGTACCAAGGAGTTGGGAAGAGCCAGTTCCTTGGCATTAGACATTATGTCATCAACACAATGCAGCTGCAATGCTGATGAACCATGCAACTAGGTTAATTTGGTTCAAATAAGGTAGGCTGCATTTTCAAAAATTACTCACTTAGTCAAATGATATAAGAAAATAACTAGATTTATTTGTAAACCGAACTAAGAAGTCTCTTTATTGGCAAGAGAAGCCAGCAGCACAACTTATTAATATATTCTACAATTACTTAAACTCCACAAATCTCAACTACAGGATTTTAATGTGTTTTGATAAGTCAGTCTAATTTCCAGCAGCCATTCTTTGTATAAAACGATAGCTGCTTGTGTTAGTGCACACCTTCCAATTATTTACTCAAATAAATGATAAATAATGGTCAATACTGGCTTCATACTTATCAAAACTGCCTGAAATTCAAAACTTCTGTAATGCATCATAATTACTCATTAGAGAACATTATTTGCTAGAGAAACAAATATAGATTTTATTTGAAATTCAAGATTTTTGACGTCATTGTACCTTGTCAGAAGGAGAGGATGGTCTAATATCCACAACTCTAGGGGAAACGCAGTAATTTAATGGGAAAATGACTGAAAGATCTACTGTGTGCTTTTCTGCAGAAATAACTATTAAATAACATTGATTTGAAAAAAAAAAAGCAAATCCAAGTAATACCACAAATACATTAAATGGATGATCATCACAACAGTAAATCTGCACTTGGTTTTTCTGCAGGCAGTAACACACCTGTCTTCACTCCAGCAGATGCAGCAGAGTAGATGCTGCTGTTCAAAGTCTTAGCAGGACCAGACATGAATCATTTACTGCAGTACATACCTTATCTTACCTAAAGAAATAATCTGTCCCCATTTCCAAAAAAAACCATAAACCCAGAAATCAAGCAAAGAGGAAAAAAAAAATGTTTTACTTCACAATTAATATATGGATTAACTGAAATGACTGTCAGCAGCACAGTACGAGAAACTCTTCAAAAGTCATTCACATTTTAGGGAAAAAAAAAATGCCTAAAGGAGGTTTAGAATATGAAGATAGCCTAAATGATTTAGCTTTTGGTATATACTGAGAAGGAAAAAGCAACCAAGTCTGGAAATGGCTCAGATGTTTGGAAAAAAGAAATGAAAGGAATAAAAAACATTTTAACACTGAGGGCACTGAGTGCCAGGAAGCTCAGCAATGAGTAGCTATTGATCTATGATGCTACTTTGATTTTTTTTATGATTCTTGTACTGAAAAAAATTATGGTGGTATCACAAAATAGCTAATGTTCTCAAACTCTCTGGACAGGGTGTTTCTGCTGTTTTCTGGCTCTGCCCTTAACAGCCTGTGCTGTGTGCTACTGCTGAAAAGGGGAATTCTCTCTCTCCTTTTACCTTCCCCTGGGTCACCAGTGACTTCACAGTAACTCTGGATTGCTCATGTTCTCCCCAGGAGGGAGTGAAGGGTGTCCTGCCTCCAGCCTCACCTTCCTTGTAAGGGCTCACCCAGACTTCATCATCTCCAAGCAGTGCAATGGAAACCATTACAGAAGCAGATGAAGATGCAGATTAGGAGTAGCATGGGTTAAATATCATTAATATCATGGCACAACAGGAGTGGGTATTGCTTGGTCCATTTAGAATTGGGACACTGACATCAGTATCATTGGCAAGGCAGTGGTTGGTGTGATACAGGTGAGAAGGAGGGCAAGGGAAAAACTAAGCCTCTGCCTTCTTTTGTGTAAAGTTTAAACCGACAATAGAAGGTTTAAAAGTTGTTAAAAGGCCAACATGACAGAATGGATAACAAGATGAGACTTGTTCATGTAAAAGGTGGCCTGAGGAGGTAAAAACTGACAAATAATATTGTTTAAATGGGTAAGAACAAAGACTAATGCCTAAAAACCCACTCAGACAGCAAGGAAGGGGAGGAATATGAGGCAGATGAAAGTTTTTTGAAGGAGTTAATATCGAGATACTGTCATTTTGTTGACAAAACATTAAGAAAGACGGACTGATTGATAGGGACTCCAAAATAACTGAGGTTCAACTCTCCTCTGTAGTGTTTTCAGGCTTTTATTTTAATCTGTTGCAAATTGCTGCTAACTGAAAATAGACCCAAATATTATAGTTGTATTGTAAGTATCTAAACTAGGCAACCATTTTAAGTACAGTATTTATACTCTTGGGGTTTTCTGAACACTGGGTAATAAGTGCCTTACTACTGCAGACTAAACCTCCACAGTGAAACAGCTGCTACGAATATTTACAAATAAATGTAAGATATAGCTGTTAACCAAAGAGCATCCTGGCATTACCACGTGCAGTCTCATGAATACTTGCCACGTACCAGAGCATCAGCATTAATGTAGAACACCAGCTGTACAAAACCACCACCACGTGAGGCAGGTGACATTAATGAACAGCAGCTTTAGTGTGCAGCTGAATGGGAGACTTGCAGCCAAGTCTGGAAGGGTTCAGTGACATTACACAGTGCCCAAAGGGCCCAGGGATCAATGCAGTGTCACTGGAAGTGTCAGAGTTATTACAACGTCAATAAAAGTATAACAACAATGTCCAAAGTATCAGCCAGTAACACACGATGTCAATAAAAGTGCGAGGAGAGGGAATGCAATGCACCATCATCAAAATTGGAGCCCCTGGTATATCAGTGCAAGATCTTTGCAATGCCAGCAGAACATTTTGAAGGTACCGTATATCCTCATTTTTTCACAAAAGATCTCTAGCTTTAAGCCTCCCAGTAGGCATCAGATATGACGAAATTATTAAAGTCATTTAATGGTTCTAAATTAATACAACAAAATGAAGTTTGCAGCTATTTCATACTATTCTGCTCTTAAGCATTGCATCCTGGAAATGTGTGACCTGGATTCCCTTCAGTCCAAAAGAGCAGAATATGAAGAACAGAACAGCAACTAAAACTTTTAGTGTCCCTTCACAAAGTAGCTCCATTATTTTTACAGAACACATACAGAAGGACAATCAATATTTTAATCACATTCATTTATTCCTCAGCACAATGCTTATTTTGGATATAGATCAGTATATTACAATTCTGAGGAAATCTTGAATGGACTTCATTCTGTATATAACTATGTATTAATTAGGAAAAAAACCACTATGGATGCTGAATTCTAAACAATTGCTAGAAAATGCTTGGCTAGGAAAAAAAGAAGGCAATAAAAACTGTAAAATATAATTAAAATATTTTAGGATCTACCTCTTTTTGTGCTAAATAAAAGACATGAGAAAGAAAATGTAGCAATTAACTTGTGATGTTTACTTCTAAAGTTTAATTAAATAATCAGTATGTACAAAATTAGAGTTTGGATGCCTCATCTTCCACTCACTACCTCCATTTAAAAAGAAAACAGAAAAAGATCTTCTCAGATACCAGAGCAAAGACAACGAAATCACACTGCAAAGAAATTAACTTTTAACTGCAGTGTAATGTGTCCTCAGCTTGGGGAGCTGGAGAGGTGCTCTCTTCCAAGATAAGAGGAGACAGAAGTAAAGTGGTTCTGGCGACGAATGTGAGGAGTCTAGTATAAGGTCAGAAAATAACACAGCTTCTTCAAAGAGATTTTAAGAAGTCATTTTTACTCACCATCTATTCCAAATATTTAGATTGTGACAGTGAGAACAATTGGGATGACTTCCTGTAAAGCAGCAGGGCAGAGCACCTCACTTTGATAAGTACTCAAGAGCTGAAACTTTTTCTTTCTGCTATGCTTTTGTTTTTCACATTGTTCATTCTCCATGAACTTTGGAGGTTTGATAGATTGTATTTAATCTTCCATTGAGGTTGGTTATTGAGAAAAGTAAAAGAAGCTTTGAATTTAAGAAGCAGCAGCAATGAAGAGTATAATCTTGAAAGATTTCAGAGCTAGCACACCTTACTCCCAGGTCCCACCATAAAGAGGGTGAAGTAATAACTGTAAACACAATATAGTAAGTAAAGTTTAAGGAGTAGAGGATCATCTCCCAAAAGCTGAACCTAGATTAGATATTCATTATTACCCACATATTGTAATTTTCCCTCAATTTTCAGGTGAAATTTCTAGAATCCATTTCATGCATTATTACACCATTCCAATATCATATTGCTTTGCAAATTACTATTTCTTTTCCAATGTACTGCACTTGCAATAAAAGAATGCAGTAACGTAGCCATCTCCTACAAACAAACCATGCAGTACAGTCTGCATGCTTTAAACCTCTTGTGTATAAAATAACACTGAATTTTTACTCTAAGGTGCTTGAGTTTGTTTGTTGGTTGTAATCTCTGTTAATTGAGATAGATGTTAACTAGATGGCACTGTGCACTAGAAGGACTGAGCATGACATTTGCTGCCTCCTCAACGCCCGAGTCCTGCATTCCTTCAGCTCACATCCATCACAAGAGGACTGCCAGGTGAGCTGACTGTCACCCCAGCCCAGGCTAATAGATTCTCCAGTGGCTTTTGGTACAACTTATGTCATGAGATTAAAACTCTGCGCCTTGGAAATGACAAAACACGTGTAGCTTAGACTTGTCAGCTCCAGGTAATCAGATGCTGCTTGGTTTCAGAAGCAGATGCAGGTGAGACTGGCAATATAAATATGCAAATCACAATGGTCCCTTGTCAGCACCACTGTTCCTACCTCTAATGGCCCTCGTAGAAAGTCTGTTTGCTCAGCTCCTACTTCCAGTGCTACATCGACAGAAGCAAAGGGGCGGCTGGCCATCTGCTGTCGCTCCCGCATAAGTTGCTGATGAGGAAAAAATGATGTTTTAACAAAACATTAAAAAATGCACCAGATACCAGTCTGCCCTACCATACCTCCCATTAAAACATAAGAATGCAAACAGCATGCACACAGTCATATTTGTGATATCGAAGTGAGAAAGTTGTACTAAAGCATAATCACCATCTATATTTACTCGAGAAACGAGCACAGAAGGTTATGGTGCCTACAAATGGCCTTTAAGCTTGAACTCTGACAAACCTTCCAATGAAAGCTTCCCTAACTGACTGTTCTCTAAATAACTTTGCTATTTGTGTAAGTTGCAAGCAAATATAGGAAATGGTTGGTAAAAATAGTTGAAGTCTAATTTCACTGATAATGCATGCATTAGAACACCTGCCAAAAACAAGTCCATTTGGCCTTCAAATTTTCATATTTCACAACTAAGCCAGATGGAGTTAATAGTGTCAGGACTCAATTTTATGCAGGATCTTTTCTGCAGTTACTTTCGTATGAAGAATAATGTGTCAGGATTGGGAACTCTTCACCAGTATATTAGAATACACTCAGCTATGCTCACAGAGCTTGTATAATCCCTTCCAATCATACCAGTGTGCACAGAATTCCCAAGCAAAACCACAAAGTTAACTCATATTTCTTCCTCAGTCTGTAATTATAATGCTTATTAAACCACAATGAATAAAAATGATGACCAGCAGTAGATATTACAGATCTTACTCCACTGGTTCAGTGCAACTAATGAAAGCATTATTAAATATTTAAGGTGAATGAGTCGTGCAATTCAAGTGGTGTGTTCCTTCAGCTGAACAGGATGTCACAGCATCTCGAAGAGACCAAATGCTTGCAAAAATGATTTATTAGAAAAGATCTGTTTCATTTTCTTAACGTTTTTCTCCCTGTTATCTCTGGAAAGCTTAAAACATTAGAAAGTGTTGTCTGAATGTAAATGACACTAGCACTGTGACATACTGTTCATAAAAGCCTTTGAAATAATAAAAGGTATGCAAGCAAATATTTGCTGGCAGCTTACTAATAAACACTGTTGATTTAAGATCTGTTACAAAGCAACAAACTCGTTGTGTCGTGCTTCTTATGCGTTTTGCCTCGACTTGCATTTTAAGATTGTCTATAGAAATTTAGAGACACACTTGTAACGTTAAAAGCAGAACAGAACAGTTGCCTCTCAGTGCACTGCCAGTACATTCCCAAGGCCTGGATTTTATAGCCATGCAGTGTGTTTGTCAGCAAGCACCTGCACAAATGGCCTCCCAGTATATCACACCAAGAGGGCAATCAATATGGCTGTGTGCAAAACTGCACGTTTTATATGGAGAATAAATAAAAGCCAAGTATGAATATCTAGGTGGTTAAGAATTATGTTTTTAACCCTTTACTTCAACATGAAACTGGTGGTCTCTGTCTAGGATTTACATCAGCGTTGATTTGCATCAGTACAATTTACTCATAGATTTTACAGCTGGAAAGAACTGCTATGGCCCTCCAGTCCTACCAACAACTTAGCAAAGACCACAAAAACTTCAAGTATAAAATACTGAGTCACTACATCCTAAAACTAGTAGATGTGCCTCCTTTTCCTCTTAAAATAACAAAAATTAAAGAAAACAGTGTTATTAGAACAGTCCTGCCACATGGAACTCATTACAGTATTCTAAGTCTGCAGAGCTATTGGCAAGTGCTTACTGTTTAATGGGAAACAAAACACTGCTTTAAACAAATAGAATTGCTTGGGGAAAATACTTAAACGAGCAGAACCACCTATGCTCCAAATGCACATACTGCTATTTAAAAGATTTATTTAATGCAGATTATAAATAAATGTATATTTGATATGTTCTCTGGTTTTTAAGGCCAGTAGGTTTCTCCCCCTCTTCCCCTGGTCAGAAATTCAGCAAAACCTATTCGTTCACAGGACAGTCTCTGTAATTTTGATAGTCTGCCATTTGAAAAGAGTGCTACAAAGATTCTTAATTAGCTCTGTAAACAAGAATGAAAACTTTAAAATGTTTGGTTGCCCATAAAGCGCTGCTGATTTTGGCAGCTGAGCACTTGCACATCAAAGTGCTTCACTCAAAATACTGCTGCTTCCCCTTCATCATTTTAAAGCTCTCTGTAAGGTGCAGGACAGGAAAAACAAGATGCAACGAGGAGAAATCCAGGAAGATATGATGTTTAAAATCAGTTTTATGGCTGGAAAACGTCACTGCCACCCCCCACCTGTAACTGTCCATGTACCAATATTGGGAGAAAGTTCTAGAGCTTCCAGTTATGGGGAATTCCTGTAACTCACCCACAGGGCAAGAACATGGAAACTCTGAGCATGCATTTCATGAGAAGACTGAAAAAACTCTTCCTTACCTTCTCAGCAAAGAGATTAAAAAAAACCAACCAAATCCCCCCACAGATTGCATCACAATTGAGGCAGAATAAACTGGGATAGTGCAAAGTGAAACTACAATGCTGTTACTTTTATATAGTCAAGTCAAAAAAATTTACTGAATTTAAAAAAAAAAAAATCACAGAAAAAAACCCCAAACGCACACTTCTCCAGTAATTAGAGATATTCACTTGGAGACGTCAGATAAATAGATAGTATTAACATGTAATATTTGAATATTTTATCACAAATTTAATCTATAGCATTTGGAATGAGGGCACATCTCTAAATATTCACTTTAAAGTATGGGAAATTAAAAATACCATTTTCTCAGCATAGGGCTGAGAAATTTGACAAGCATTTACTGGCCTGAGCAGACAACCAATTTCAAATTCTATAATAATTTTAAATCTCATTAAGTACAAGACTATTGACAAGATTAATTTTTTGGGCATCTCTATTATTTTGCAGCAATTCCAAGGTATTAATTTATATCCTATTGAGAGTTTTTCATATAAAGTATAGAATTACAGCTGTCTTCAGTGAAGAACAGTAAGATGCTAGGACACTATGAATTAGGTCAATTTCTCACTCAACAGACCTATAATTTTGAAGCATTTCGTCAAAACCCAACTATTTTAGCATAATTATTTCCCTATCATGGAAATATACATTTCAGATGATTCTGCATGAACATGTAGACATCCTAGCCCATAGATGATGATAATTTTGAGTTTTGGTGTCCTAGTGAAATAAGGATTTTGAAATGGGACCTGCTTTCCCATCTAGAAGTTTATCTCAAGAAAGCAGTTGCCTGGGAATGCAATTCAATTTTACTATTGATCAAAAAAATTCTCATGGGGGATACTATTCCTCTGATCAATGCAGTTTGGAGTCAATTAAAATGTTCCATGGCATCTTGTGTAATAAAGAAATGTATTCACTGCAAAATTCTTATTTAAGTAGAAATGTTTTGATATTTTTTGTCTTGCTGGATAACATTGCTTTCAAAATATTTTAATTCCTCTATTGTATTTATATACAATAAAAGACTCAATGCAAAATACATATTACAGCGAGTTAACAGAATACAATATTTCAGCAAACTCAGGCTGACATGTTTCAAGTCTTTTGTATTTTAGGAATTGTTACCATTTTGCTTCTCTTTTGCTTCCCTTTTTTTTTTTTTTTTTCCTTTCAAGACTTGCTTTCTCATGGGGAATTGGATACTGTTCTGACTAACACTGCTTTTCTACGCTGTTCACCTTCCAGCATAACTGCCCTGGAAAAGCCCTAACTGGAAAAAAAATCTAATAAAGTGCATGAATTGTTAGGAACTAGGACAGGTGTGCTTTCTCTTTGTTATACAGTAGCAGACATTCTTGAGGGACTGATAGATTAGGAGAGCTGAAAAGGATGAGGCCACTTTAGTGCCATAATAGGATGAAGAGAGCAATCCTTTAGAATATCTTTCTGCTGCTGTTTGGAACCTCTAATGAGTTCCTGTAGCCCACGGGCAACCAAAGGTACCTGGAGTGTGCCAGAACGGATGCACTGCCCAGTGTGCATGCCCAGGGGCAGCTGGACACTGGGGTATGAGTAAGAGGTGGCAAACATCAGGGAAAATGTTCAGGAGACTTCTGACTGCCAATCAGAGCCAGGAAGTCTCAGTACACTGTTCCAGAAGTAAGGGTATGGCAGGTGGAAAAGTGCCTATTATTTTAACAGCAACAACTGCCTAAGTTTTCTAGTTTTTCTTCCTTCAAGTCTTGGATGGGTTTGGTTTTATTCCTAGATCACATCACCATCAACGTGGTACCAGGACATGTATGACTTTGACAAGGTGAGTACTGAAAACCAGGAAAATGGTAATTCTGCAGCTCTCTGAAAACTGCTGTCTAGTTTGGTGCTGCACAACCCTCATAGTGACAAGGATTTTCCAAGTGTCTAATTTGAAATTCCTGTTCTGCTTATTCATCCTGCAGCTCTGACTTGTCTGCAGTTACAACCTGGTCACCTCCTTGCTGCTTCTGCACTGTCAACTGCTGATGTGAGTAACATCTGAAGGCTACAACAGAAGTGTTAACAATGCCATGCATTAAATCTGAGTTTTATATGAAAAGTATTTGCAAGGAGAAAAAAATGTCAAACCCTCACAGAGAGTTGTACTGACGAATTTCTGATCACGCTGCATTTGACAAGCTCCAAGGCTTAAAAAAGTTAAGACTATGTGTAAATGGATAGCCCTGCAAAACCAGAGCCTCTCTAAACAATGCAATTCACCCATTCATTGAATATTCTTATGGGTTCTTACTGCCACATCCAATCAACAGAAGTAACTTACATGGACTTACACACATCTGCGTGGATCACAGATATTTTAGTTAGAAGCACAATTTAATTCCCTTCACAAATCTTAAGTTCTCATTTTCAAACTGAATATACATAGTGAGATTTTAATGAAGCTCTGATTACTCACTTTAATTTGCACAAGACAAAGCTTGCCTTCTCTGTAAATTTTCTCATTGTAACTCTTGGGTGTTGAAAATCTCTTCAGATTAAATTGGCTATTTATATGGCTGGAAAGGAGAGCAATTTCTCATTTACATGTTGAATAAACTATTTTATTTGGTTAATTTCCAAACCAGCTGCTTCCACTGGAAAGGCAGATGACAGTCATTAAACTGTTTTGTTGGGTTTTAGGTGAAACAAGCTCACCATTCCATGACTGCATGAGGTACAGTGATTTTAAGAGATGGATAAGAGCTGGCATAGCAAACCAAGCAGCAGGAATAGCCATAGTTCTGACAGCAGTCTGACAAGCTGAATTTGGTCATTCCCTCCATCATGAACTTCCTAAACAATCATTTCCCTCTGCCTCATTTCCCACCGTGCTAAGTGGAAAGTGCCCTGACACAAGAGTGCATTCAGGTGGGCAATGAGATATTACAATGATGGACGTAGTATAACGTGCTATTTGCACTGCAAAATAGAGTCTGTGGAAGCTTCCTGAGATACCAGGGCCTATTCCATGTCACTTTCTTTTAAAATTGCCTGAAGAAAAGGTGCTCCCAGGCGTGTGCAAAGGTCTGTCATGGGAAAAATATGAGAGGAGTTATACTTTTTGTCCTAGCTTTATACTGAATAAAATGAAGGGTTATTTAAACTAGACATAGTCCAGCAAACAACAGCTAAGACATACTTAAAATACAGTGTACACATCCCCAAAAAATAACAGTTCCAAAAGGTCAAGTTTTTATGTATCCCTTTTGGAAACCAAATACCAGTCGTCTGCAATTTCCCTTGAACAAATCAAAATTGAGAAAAAAAGATGAGCCCTGAAAAGGTCATTTTGTTGCTAGATCCAAGGAACAGATATTTAATGTATTGCACATTAGCAAGCAAAGAGTAAAAAGTGAATCTGCTGTGACTTCAGTTTTTGGAACTTTTTGATACTGGAATAGAATTCCCATCTCTAGAAGACTGGAAGTGGCACCCTGGATGATGCTCGTTTGCCGGTAATTTATGGGGGATCATGTTACAACAAAGTTGTGTTTGATCCTTCATATTTCTTTCCCCTAAAGAATATTTTGGCATGGGGAGATTTTTGGGATGCTAAGAATCAATGATAAACTCAAAATTCAATTTTCTGCTTTAAAATTTAAGAAGCACTAAACAAGACCCAATCCTATTATCTCTTTCACTTGGATCATGATGAATCCATGCTGCACATTTACACAGATCTGTAACCAGAAACATTTTAAAGGTTCCTGAAGATGTACTCATGTCTTTCAGTATGTCTTGCTAATCCCAGAATTGTGCTCTCATCCCTAATCAAGTGGGTTTAAAAAATCCTGTCGGCAAACTGTTGAATATTTTGCTGTTAGCTAGCAGAGCCATTTTCAGCTGACAGAAAATTTCTAAAAATATGTGTTCTGCAAAGTAATTCTGTGTACAGAGAAAAGAGCCAGATCAACTAATTATAGATGTTGAAATGTTTCCACAGAAGACATTCTGTATTTGAGTAAGGACAGTTGTTTATAAGTGAATATATTAAAATATGTCTTAAAATTATTTCAGAACATGAAAGAGAGAGTCAAGTATCGTATGGTGCAAACTACCCCTTGGAACTCTCATCTACAATGGTGCCACATAAATAATGCTTTCAAAATGTTTTCTAAAGAGCTACTTAAAAACATAACTATCATTTCTTTGAGTGAAATAGTCACATTGTGAAACTTCCTTCAAATAACAAAATCTTAGCCCTTCCTATCAACATTGTTAAGCTACAGCCTTTTGACATGAGGCACCATGAATATTATCCATCAGTATCATAACTGTTAAAAAGCAGCTTTAGTTACTTATCTTAAACAATAGGTGTCATGTTGGTAACTCCCAGCTCTTCCTAAAGTGATTCAAATTGCTTTAAAGAGCATAAACATGTTTTGATAAAGGAAACTGGGTTTAAGTGGTACTCCACAAGATCACTGTGCCTTGGTCCTACATAGGGCAGTTTGATCATGATTCTTCTGGCAGATGTGTGTTTTTAAAAAAGGCCACAGTGGTGGAGGTCCCACAGTCCCTCCAGAAGTCCAAAGCACCTAAATTAAATCTCCATGCTGAAATTTAAACCCACTGTTTCTTGTACTGTCTGCAGTGGACACCATTCTCTGTCTACAAGTGAGGAGAAATCTCCCCCAGAATTCTTGTGTGCTTTACAGGAGTTCTTTATAAATCTGAAGTTTCCCTTCAACCTTCTCAACTGTAAACAAACAGGAAGTTCCTGTAAGGAAGTTCCTTACCAAATAGGAAGTTAAACTGGTGATGTACCATGACTGACTGATGCCTTTAAATGCTTTCAAGCTTTAATCTTTAGAGCATTTAAGCCAGATAACCATCATTGTCACTGCCTTGCAAAGGGGACCAAAAAAAGAGGTACCTTGACCAGTGTTCCTGCCTGTTTCAGGATGGAAATGCCCTGACCCACATGAATCCCCAGTAAGGAGCTGAATGGTCACACTACAGAACGTGGTGCTACTGTCTTGGGTGAGAAAAGGCCTTCTACAAAATCTTTACAAATTTTGACCCTTTGTTACAAGGTTGTTAACTCATTTTCATTAAAAATGAGCCTCATTTTTACCTCAGCCACTGCATCCAGTAGAAGTTCTAATACCCAGTATTTTTCGTATCAGCCATTCAATTACAAATCATTAGTAAAGACATTAAGTTATAGCCAAGATCAGAAAAAAGTCTGGTCACTCCAAATGAACAGAAATTCCGTATAACAAATCCCATCCACTTGGCATTTACATCAAGAAGGGGTTTGGCTAATCAACAAAAACTAGGATACCCATCTGAAGTCTGGGTGCTGGACAAAGAAATATTCCAAACTTCACAGATTTGCTCACCATACGTGGTACATTCAGGTAAGCAAGAATTTGGCACACACTGCTGGGGGGAATGGCCTGTGGGCACAGCCAGCTCATGTTGTGCAGGGCAGCAAGAGGCTCTGAAACTGATGCAGTTCTGCTGTTAGATCACAGTAATAATGTGAATTAAAGCAGCTCTCCGTTGTTCATGTCACTTCTGTTCGAAACTGATTTAGCAGATGTGAGATGCTACACTTCTAATGGGAGTTGTTCAAGTACTCTTGAACAGTAAAAGTTGATGGAAAATCTTTCCAGTCCTGGTAGAAAACTAAGAAATCAAGGCCACTGAGCATCCCCTTGCCTTTTGAAGAAACCAAGGAACCAAGATAGTTTGCTCTGAGTTCAAATATCTTGAACAGGAAAGTACAAAAATCAAGAAACCACTGACAGTCTGAAACTTGTAACATTTCTATGGAGAATTATTTTAAGAGTTGCTACCTAGCAAGCTAAAGGGACGAGAACCTGTCTAATCTCCTAAAATATTTCAGCTATATCAGAATTTCAGAAATAGAGGGTTTTCAAGCATTAACTACATCAAAAAGTTTAAAAGTCAGCTCTGAAATAAGAAGCACAACACTAATTCCAAGAAACTACCTTGGTAGTATCTGTAGCAGCAGAAGTCAGGTTGCTATTCTGTTAATCTTAATAATTTTGTGCACAAACCAGCTGCAAACAAGGAAACCTGACTTCCCCAGTACTGTTCCTACAAGGGATTGCACCAGTCTGTGTGTGTGCATACTCTACAGATTAGAAAGAAATACTGAGGAGAAGTTAATCCCTCACTGCTGCTACACTGAGACTTTGAATATAAAAGTGACAGAGTGTAGATCAAAGCACCGTGGCATTTTGAGCTCCAGTCAGACTGTTTCAAGAGAGAGAAGTGGGACGATTTAGAGTTCATCAATTATATCACATCAAATTAGCCTCTATCACAGGCTTGGCTTGACAGCTTTCATCTATTTTAATTTACAACAGAGAGGACAGCCAAGTACAGGATTGTGGCAATGACACAGTCAGAGGGAAGCACAGCACTTTGGTGTCACAGGAATGGAAGGTTTGTCTGAACAGCCACTTCAGCAGGGTCAAACACTCCAGCCACATTTAGTTTCTTTCATTTGCTTTGATCCAACAACCCTCATCCTCATGTATGGAAGCAATGTACTCAACATACTTATAGCTGTTCTGCAGTCACTGTCCTTCTACAGACTGTTCTGTATACATCTACCCTACACAGTGATTTACCTTTGCAGTTAAATCCTTAAAACAGATGAGCAGACTAGTGGAACGCTATTGTAACTGTATGTGGTTAGGACATAGGCTAGCTACCTTAAAATAAAATCACTATCAGTAAATGGTTAGAATTTGCCTTCCAACTGACAGACTTTAAATTTGAATTTGCCATGGTTATTTGAAGACACTGACAGTGCAATAACTTAAATCACAGTGAAGCACAGGAAAGCACAGAAGGACCTTACACAGATGTAACTTCACAAAACATTTTATATTAAGAATTCATCCCTTTGCTATGGATGTGATCCCAAGCACTGTGCATCATTTAAATTGCTGTTTAGAGGCTTAGACAGATTCAAAGGGAAAATGGGCCTCGTGTTAGCACTGCATAGTGGGGAATTTGCACAAGGATGAAAAGCCAGCTTTACTGTTTCTACCCACAGTAAATCCTAAGAAAGAAACAAAAAGACACTTTTCCACACAGCATTCAGTTTCCCTCTTCTCCTAAAATTCTTCCTTTTCTTAACACAGGAAAATGAAAGTAGGAATTTTAAAATGCTTATATTGCAATTATTACTTCACCAGAATGAGCAGGGACTTTCAAAAGTATATCTCCACACAGTCTCTGTGCACACTGGAATTACATGCGTATCACTTTTACCTGCTTTCCTCTAATATGGCCCATTTCCAAATTAAACACTGCAAGTTTGAGGCAAGTCAAGGTCATCTTTCCCATTACTTCCTTTACTTCCTTTCCTTTACTTCCTCCCCAAGCTTGACTTTGCTGGTAGGATTTTAAGTAGAGAACTACTAATAGGATTTTTATGGCAGTCTTAAAGGGTTTTATTAAATAATTTTATCACATTAAAATGCTTAGGGACAAATAAATTATCAGAATTTCTGACTGCTACTTTTTAGATACTCTCACATGATATTAGGAGTGATTAGTTGCAGCAAAAACTTAAGAGACAGTATTATCTTTTACCTGAAATCTTAATTGACTCATTTTTATATGCAGTCTTATGCAGTTTGTATAAAGAGCAAATGAATACAACACAATATATTCATGACATTCCTCTTACAAAACTGAAAACATCAGACATTTTTATATTCTGCAACAGTATGTCTCCTTCTGGATATGAATCTTTTACCTGCATTAGACAGAGCCCTAAATTTTCCAACAATGTGGACTTATTTTCTGCTGTTGTTTCCAGCTGGATTGGTTTAAAATGTCAGGAAACCTGCTATGTGTTAATAGTTCTTTTATATGTGCATCTGCTAAATGCTTTCAAATCTTCACCACCATAATATGTGAGACAGCTGGAATTTCATTAATTGAAATTTATTTACCAAGAAAAAAAGCCAGTAACATCCTTAATTGGGAGACAAAAGAAAACAAAGATATTATCTCTGAGTTAAAGGTGCCACACATCACAATGATTTTCCTCAGCAGACCTACATTTATCACAGTGTATGCAAAGCAAGGACTTGCCCTCAGGAGCTCCTTAAAAAGAGCATGACAATGATGATTTGGCTAATTAGTCTTCCCTACTTATTATGAATTGAGGGAAGCATTCTAAAATGTAATGCTCAAACCGCCCAACATGAGTTTTGATTTTCTTACTTGGGGCTGTGGTGGTTGGTTGACTATTAACACAGATAAAGCCATTTCTTGACTACATGAACTTTGTCATTTAAATAGGTGTGTTTTAACAAACTCATATGAATTCAAGATGATATTCACCTCTGCAGGTAAACATTTCTATTCTCTCTCCCATCTAACTGAGGACCAGCAAACCTCTATTTTCATCTGGGTAAGGATCCCACTCAATATTAGCTCTAGCACAGATTCAAAATGCCAAATGACAGCAGGGAAGCCTGGGACACTGCAGAGGAGGCAGCTCCTTCCTGTGAAGCAAAGATCAGGCTCCTGTCAGTGAAGGTGAGCTGAAAGACCACAAAGGTGTGAAGTACAAGAGCAGTGGTGGGATGTGATGACCTGAAAGGATTCTCTGATGCTTCCCTGCCACACATAAATGAGGTGGACTACAGAAGCCACTAAAGGTGCTACAGGAGAAAGTTCTGGATAATGCCCCCAGTGCAGTTTCCCTGCACTTGTGGAGAACTTTCTCCTCCAGTGTTCAAAGCCTAAGACAAACTCTTCAGATTTGGCACTGGGGATGTTGTACTCTGCTAACAGGTCCCAAACCCTCAGCTAAGGCCATCAGGAGAAGAGAAGGATGTTTTTCCTCCAGCAGGTCAGGAGGGGTTTGGAGCTTCTCATGCAGTAGGAAATTTTGCTTTGCTCAATATAGCCATTCCTTATGCCCACACTTCATACCAGTGTGGAAAATCCAGTTTATATAGAGGCAAGCAGCTTGGCAGTGCCGGGACACAGGTCTGAAAGACCAGCATCAGCTGTGATTTTTCTTATGTGCAACCCTAACATTTGTATTAAGAAAAGGCAACATGAAAATCCAGCAGCACCGACACCTTGAGGACAGGCAAAGGGAGACTGAACAGTCCCGCTCAGTGAATTATTAAACTGAGTGTTACCAAATTGAAAATATACACAGATACAGGTTACTTTAACCACATCTTGTCCTTCACATCCTATATGGCCATTTCTGAGAGTCAGTACACAGCAGCTACTTTTACCTGGGTAAGTAGCTCCAATCAGATCCCTACAAATAATTTGGACATTTTTGGTGATTGATTATATTAATTTTTTCAGATTTCTACCTGTTCAAAATGCAAAGAATCACATTATCCCCACAGGTAATTTCTTTGACATTTTATGAATACTCAGAGGAATTAGAAAAAAGTTCTAATATTTTTGTTTTCTGACAATTTATATTTCTAGCATGAAGTTACAATTGCCAACATCCATGATTCAAATACAAAAATCCACTCTATATAAGAACTCCTAAGTGGCTGTTTGACATTTACTGCTTTGTCCATGCCCAAACACAAAAGGCAGGCAAACAGCACGAATAAATTTGGTTTTGTACAGGGATACCCTTGCACCTACACATTATTGATTGTAATAATACAGCCTTATGAGAAAATAATTTTTAAAGAGGATTTGAATATTTGCCTTATTTTCTAATTTATCAGCCTTTTGATTCCCAATGAATGAGTCTTATGATTTCAACAGTAAAAGTTTGCTTGCAGTTATATTTCACTGGCCTTTAAAATAACGTGCTTTCATTCCTCTCCTACAGGCAAAAGTCATTTCTGAGTTTCTCAGTTTTTGATGGAGGGAAATTTTGACCTAATTTTCTGAAACTTTAAAGGCAAAAGATGTCAACAATTCTTAAACATGGTTTTTTAAACACAAGTGCAATAAAAGGTGCTTCAATAAAAATGAATATATGAAAATTGTGGCTTATCAAATTATTTTCTTTGCAATTGGCACCAGTGACATCCAAAAATCCTCCCTTAGGCTGTACCAACATTTTAAATATACAGTGAATATACCAATTAAAACAATTTGGGAGTATTTATGTTTTTCTCTATTATATCAGTTGGTATCAGAGTCCAAATTTCTAAAATAAGCACTCTAAATTTTCTTCTTGTCTGTCATATCTCTTCCTATGCTGAAAATAAAATAGGTCCCTTTTTGAAAACCCACTATTTCTGACAGTTTACACATGCTCCAGCATGGATTTAAAAATATGGTTTTATTTTAAAAACCCTGGCTTGATTACAAAAGTATAGGTTATACAGTTTAGTACTCAGAAATGAATGGTTTGTACCTGAATTAGTCCAAAGAGCAAAAAAAATAATTGGAATTCACAGATGCTGGAACACAGCTTGAGCTACTTACTCCTCTTTTCTTCATTTATATTCAATGAATCAAGGCTTACTGCAGCTATCTCAATTATTATTATCATTATTACTATTAAGTCCCTGCATTGTAAACCACTTACACACACAGCAGAGATCAGGTCCTTCATAGTTTCCAGAAAACAGGAAACACAGTGTGAACCACACTGAGAATCAGAGCTGACACCACTCAGACTGACAAGGTCCAAGTTATGCTAAACCAGAATGGCATTCCTTACTTTGTCAATGAAAAATCCCCCTGGTTTAATTCTCACTTAATGAGAAATGCTGCTTTGTTTTTCTGACACATTTAAAGTTCTGTGTCTAAAAAAATATTTTTGCCTTCTGTCATGCACAGAAAACATGAAGACAAGTGGATTTTATTCTACAGTTTGATTCTCTCGAGCATTAACACAACAAAATATTTAACTAGTTAGAGGGATTTGCATAAAGGAAGAGTGCAGCATTTAGAAGTGGATAAAACACAGTTAAATCTGATAGAATAAAAATGCTTCCTCTACATTTTCATCCACTACCTATATTGTGTATCTAAATAGCTTGATTAGGAGTAACTAAAATGTAAAAAAATTCCCTGTATTCAATCTAAAGTAAAATGTATATTGAATACAGTTATTTAAGCAGCCACACCAGCACATGTCATAATTATACCAGCATTTACTGCAACTACAGGTAGGAAAGGATGGCAGGATATTGGCATTATTCTTTCCCACAGAAAGTATTCAGTATTTCAGATACTGAGCAAGTTTGAACATATAAAACATGACTTTTTTTAGCAAGTCAAAGTAAGGCTTACACAGAATGAATGCAAATAATTTACATACATATAGGTGTCCCAAATTTCATGTATTCTATTTAATTCCAATGCATATTAGGTTTTCACAGCTGAGTGAAGAGGACTTTTTAATACAGCTGGAAAGTGAACTGAAGAATCCTGTTGGCTACAGAGTGCTGGACAAGCCAAGAGCCTAAGCCAGTTTCCTCTTCTGAAAAAAGTGTCAAAATACACAACAGAGAGCTACCTGGAATTGCAGCACCTTCTGAACACTTCAGAGACCAACGTTCACCTGACCCAAACCAAAATAATTCCATTTCTCACCCACTCATTGGAAAATTTCCCTGAAATATCTCATTTCTCATAGGAAGCTGACATTTAGATAAAGTAGTATTTTTGAAAAGAAAAATATGCCATTTAGCTTTAGTAACAAAAAATGAGAAACATTTAGTGTAGGGAACATTACCATCATTTCAAGGATTTTACTAATTCTATACATAGCTTGAAGTCATAAAGAAATGTTTCTGATCCTACTGTACATCAAAGAATTACACAAATTGTTATGCAGAAAATAAAACTGAATTGTGTGAAGTAAGACACAGCCACGATGAGAGATGACACACAGTTTACTGAATTTACTCTGGGATTTTTTTGCTAATCTTTTATTTCCAGACAATATTTTGGCCCTTTAACATACAAACTGCAGATTGGTAGTTGTGACTCAGCTGCACAAAGCAGCTCTTTCATTTTTCTCTCCTGGGGCACTCCTTGTCCAGAAGCAAACTCATTTCACGTCACCTCAGCTGCCATTGGCAAACTCACCAGCAGTGCAGAAGAATCAAGCTGTGATATGTCATGAAGCAAAAACAAAGGCTGGAGCTGCAGTGCACTATATGCAAAAAGGACTTCTAACACCACTTCACCTGGACATAAGTTACATTTACTCTTCAAAGAGTAAACCTCTATCTACCACCCTAAAGTGCGTCATCCATTTCAGCTGCATTTCTCGAAGAAAATTTATTTAAGAGAAATGTCACCAGTGATAGTACTATATATATATACACACATATACATGTGGCTCAAGGCAGCATGCTTTTTTTAACAGTTTAATACAATTTGTTATAAAAGGTCCAATTTTTTGCCACATTAACAAACCAACCTGCACACCAAGCTGCCACAAACTCCTCAAACAACTGGGCATTTGTGGGCGTATTTCTATTTCTGCTAAAAACCCCAAGGCTATATGATGCAAAACTTTGCTGATATCAACCACTTAACATATGTGAAAACTTCCTTAAATATCTGGTGGTTTTGGAGGGTTGTGCTTTAGCTTGGTGCTGCACACAATTGTACCAGTGCAGAGCTTGGCTGCTGTGTTTCCTAATGCAAAATGACACGGTACATTATTTGCCACATCAGGAAAAGCAGAAACTGTGCCCTAAGGCAGAACATCCTGAGTCATAATTATTCAATTACCATGTTTAAGATCATCCACTGTTGTGTGAGCACTGTGAAAACAAGGCATAATGAAGTGGGTTACACCAGGTCTGACATTTCACCCTTCTGTCTGATCATGCTCACTTTGGGGATTTAATTCAGTTCTGTTGTATAATTCTGTGAGGCTTATTTTTATCTCCATTTTAATATTAAACTAGAAAACATTTGTGCTTATATGTTATGGAAGTATTTAATGCTATGTTAAAAAAAATATTTACAATCTATCCAAAGAGCACACTTAAAATATGTTAAAATATTTCAAATCTAGGGAGCTAGAGAAATAGAAGAATTATTAATTATTATTATTATCAATGAGAACTGCACATACTGATCTGTACAATATTACACATTTTTATTAGAACACACTACTGTGAATATAATCATTGGGGAATGCTATGAAGAAGAGAAATTATAGAAAAATTAATAAAAAACCCCAACACCACAAGAAAGATTATAACCACAAGAAGGTTTCAGCAAAACAAAAGCAATAACAGATAAACAATGAATGGAAAATGTTTACAAGGTTATTTCTCAGCTGCCCAGCACTATAACAGACGATTTAAAGCATATTTAATATTGTATGTAGCAGAATCCATAGGTAACAAGACCTCAGCTAACACCCCTGATGGAGCAGACTGCAGGAGGGAGCCCAAGCACAGCTCTGCAGCCACGGGGAACTCGAGGGGCAGGAGCCCCTCTGTCCCTCGAGCTGTCCCTCCTGCCCTCCCTTCCATGCAGGTAACAGAGGAACTTGGGCTTCTGCCATGATGCCTCCTCCCTCTCTCCTCCCTCAGAGGGGGCAGATGGGGATGGTTTTATTCTTTCCCTCAGAAGTGGTGTAGGAACACCTCTTTCTGCACTCCTTACACCTCCACCTCCTGACAGTGCCCTCACAGCCACGATGCAGAGGCAGCAGGGGTAGAATCATGGAATCACAGGAAATCCCAAATTGGAAGAGACCAACAATGATCACTGGGGTTTAACTCCTGACCCTGCATAGGACAGCCCCAAGAATCCCTCCATGTGCCTGCTTTCCAAATTGTGCTTGAACTGTGGCAGCCCTGGGGCTGTGACCACTTCTCTGGGGAGGTGTTCCAGCGCTCAGCCACACTCTGGGTGAAGCTTTTCCTAACATCCAACCTAAACATTCCCTGGCACAGCTTCAGGCCCTTATGGATGGTACAAGGAGTCCAAGCTGTGCACTCAGTGGTGGTGCATTATTTGGGTCGGTTCAGAAAATATTCCCTCAATTTAGGGATAGAGACAACAAGAGAGCATCCTTTGTTTGATCTTACTTGGGAGCTGCCTGTTGAGCCATGCTGATGGTGTACTCAGAATAAAAACACAGATTTAATCACCTTCATAAGAATGGATTGATAAGCAAAAATAGAAAAGCTAAAGTTTCCCATTCTTTTCCTGCAACTACTTGACAAAATAAACAAATGTATATTATAAAAAAGTAATAATATTTTCTTCTTCATGGATAATGCTCAAATAGAAAATAAAAACACTGAAAATACACAGAGGTTTTCCGGAATGACAAGCTTTTCCCAGAATCTATATGCATGCCATACCAGATCAGTAAATACTCCTCAATGCATACAGATATACACACACAGCACTAACTCTCCAAAGAAAATAAGATTTTAGGAAATTTAATCTGGTTTCTTATTAGGTGTGGGGCAAAAACTATGTGGATTTTAATAGAATGCTAAGATAAGTTAAGACTAAATGTACATGTACAGGTAGGTGTTTCTACATTAAAGTAGCACAAAGTGCAAAGCCAAAAAGGGGTTAAAAAGCAATTTAGCTGAAGAACAAGGACCCTGGGCATTAATTTACTGCCACAGATATGAACCTACAGCTAGCACAAGCACAGAAGAATTCCTATGCAAATAGGGAAGACGAGCTAGTCCTACTTTCCCTGCACATGTTCAATAAAAGGCAAACATAATATCATGGGATGAGTAAAATCCTCCTCACCAATTTTTATAGCGAATGCTTTAAAAAACTACAAGCATTTAAAATCCAGCACTCAGGGTACAGAGAAGGCACCTGGGACACGTTCTTAAATGTGACACAATCCTTGCCTCTGACATTATCCTGTGAAACATTTACTCAGGGTCCGTGGCTTTTGATAACAGCTCAGCATACTGCTGCTCTTCTCCAATTTATTCTGCAAGTTTTTGATCTACCTGCTGATTATCTCTGAGCCAGTGGTTCAGAATCTGAGTTTTTCCATCCTGTGTATTGCCACCAGCAAATTCCTAATGGAGAGAGGGTCTCAGTGGATGATCCCACCTTCTAACAGCATCCTACGTGTTTCTAGCAAGACTGAGACTGCTACAGCAGAACAAATAAAGGCTTATATGTCAGAATTCACTGCTTGCAGGGATGGAAAAATGACAGTTTTTATATGCAACCAAGAAATAAGAATCTGCTGATACCCAACATTTCTTTTAGACACTGAATTAAGCACAGTGCACACGTGCTGATCAAGGGACAGTGCTGCATCAAGCATTAGTAGGCAAAAGAGATGCAAGCAAATTGAATGAAGGCTTCTTTATTTTAGGACACGTTACACAAAAGCAGGGGACTGGTTCAAACCATAACTCTAAGAAAAAGATTGATTTGCATCTGCCTTAACTTTGGGATGGATGTGAACTCTGCCATGAAGAAGTTGCAGATGCCCCCAAGTTGTTGAGGAACAAGTTGAAAAGGGAGCAATCCTGGAATTACAGACACATTATGGTGTTGTGTGAAGAACTTTCATAACAGGAATATGGATGGTGTGCCCTTGTACCATCCATTTGGGGGGACAATCAGTATTTATTTAGACAGACTTTAGAGTAATTTGTGTGAAATGTAGTAATTCAAAAGAAATCAGACCAGTAAACGACAATTAACAACCCACAGAGGCATTCCTCACTCACATATTTCCAAATTTAAACAAAAAAAGGGGAATATTTGTAAAAGTAGCATAAAAATCAACATCCTCCTACTTTTTAAAAACTGGAGTATTAATACAAAGGCAGGCATCAGAAAAAGGAATAGACTAAGGCTCCAATAATGAGTCAGTACATTTTGGCAAAGCCTAATGATTACAATTTCTGCTGATCTCCACTGTATATTATCATTTGTTCTTTTTCATTAGCTTTGCCTCAACAGCAGTAGCAAAATGGGAAGTAAAGTGTGAAGGCAAGAGAAACACAGTTCTAATAAAATGAAAGTAACTTTCATTTCACCTGTCTGTTAACAAAGCCCCTCCTCACGGATGTTGACTGTGCATCATCTATTTGCTGTAAAGTTGAATTTAATTGTATTTTTTTTTATACACAGTTTATTGCCTAAAAGCCATGAGCCAGGACTTCTCTGCACTAGCTGTTGTGCAAACAGAGGAAAGAGGGGTTTATGGTCCAGAGAGTTTATATCATGATTTTTAATTTTTGATGAAGAGTAAAAGATAATCTGAATGAGGCATTCAGCCATTCAAAAAAAANGCTATATAATGCAGCTCCTATTACAATTCTCAGCCAGCCTTCAGAAAACACCATTACCAGATACACTGAACATTGCTATAAAGTAACAGTAAAGAGAATGAAAATCTCTTTAGGTATAAATGCCTGAACTACTAACCTCAATGGAATAATGTCTGTTTATAAGAGAATTCCAATTTGCTACTAAAAAAGAGGTGTTATCAGGATAAAAAAAAAAGCAGCCAAAAAAAAACCCCCACACACAGACAACAGACTGTAAATTACTAATATCCATTAAAAGAAATGTTTTTCTCCTATAACTGCAAAACTAATTTTACTCCGAACTAAAACAGAAGTAGTAATTACCATTACTGCTCAACTGCTATTTTCTGGACCCAGAGTCTCCCTGAACGTTCTGAGTTGGTAAAAAAGAAATCTGGTGTTGTCTCTGCACTTTTCCAAGAGTAGAAATATTGATTCATTTCCCTTTGCCTTCCCAAGATCTTAATTTGCTGCCCTTAAAGGACACCTTTGATTTCAAAACACAATGAACTACCCCTGTATCAGCAATTTTCTATGTTACTGAGAACCCACTCAGGTAAAATACATCATCACAACTCCACATACTGACACATTATGCGTATATAATTTCTTGAAAATATTGAAAACATAAGGTAGATGTTATTTTATAATAAAACGTGATGGTAGCCATTACCCAAATGTATTTATTGTACTGACAGAGCTAAGAAAGTATTCATCAATACTGAACTTTAAATATAACACTGAATTTGGACTCTGTTTTAAGCCAATAACCAGATTCCCAAATGAATAATTACTGCAGAAAGGAAAATGCAAGTACAGAAACCTTGCAACCCGTGAGATTGAATTTTAAAAGTATTTCATCAGAATTTGAAATTTTGACAGATTCAGTTTCAAAAATAACTCTGCTCTTAAATGAAAGCATTAATGGTCTGCTTCTGCTCCCTCATGATGGATATCAACATTTCTTTAAACTCATTAAAATATATCCTCAAGATTAATTATAAGAGGGAGTAAATTGCTTACATGGTCACTATTCCCATTAAGTAATCCTTTGAACAAAAGAGAGAAAACAGAAATTCAGGAATTAAAAAAGTAATAGCAACTTTTAAAACTATGGAAGGTAAAATTTGATCTAGTACAAAAAACCATAACCATTTTTTCAGCAAGAGCATACACTAGTTTTGAGATTCATTTTTAAAATTACTTTAAGATTTAATAATTATATGTAAGTGAAAATGTACATGAAGAGTGCTAACACCACCACTGGGTGATATCATCTGAGTCTATTATTCAGCAGAGCAGAAAAATATCGAGAAATAATTATCCTGAAATTGTCGTGTCCCATTTTAATTGCTCTGCACAGCCCTGGAAACTGAGTTTGATGCCTCTAATATTAAGGAATACATTCAGTTCTGAAAGTGAAGTAAAATGGATCAGGCTGATCATAAAGAAATTACAAGCACTAAGCCAGGCTATGCTAAACCAAAAGAAATGGGAACAATTTTACTCTGTCCAACAACAATGAAACAAACACATCACACATTTAGCAGTAAAAGAATATATTATACTCAGCACCACCAAGATGCTGAGCATCATGGGGAAGTTGTTCAAGGTTGGAACTCAAGGCTGGAACAGATCAGGACAGCTGTGAGACCTGGGGGAGGCATCAGGAGGTGAGGAATACCAGAACCCACCAACAGCTTTTAGTTTATACAGAAAAGGATCCATATTCTGATGCTTTCCAAACCACAGGTATGAGCGCAGATAACACTGAGCTGCCATACACAGACATTTTTCTAGTATCCCCTTCTCTGGCATAATTTTGTCCATCTCCCATCAACTTTCCACCTTATAGAACCAGCTACAGCCAAAAGATACAAAGTCAATTAACATACACACAGGCTTTCTGTTTTTAAAAACATACCATGAACTTCCCAAGATATCGCTTTAAGTGCCTCTTATTTATTTAATTATGGAGAAAAATTACTTTATAGACACCATTCCTCCCCACCTCCTCATGACCAGACTGATTCAAAACCACACCACAACCTCCCTTCAGGCTTTAAACTTGTTTGTATTGGTTCTATCAAATTTCTCATGACATGTCTAGTCTGTGATTTAAAAAGTATTTGACCAATTTTCATAAACTTAGCATCTCTGTGGTAATGAAAAGTCAATCAGTGCTGTAATGGAGGATGAGCATCAGTGAGAACTTCAGGAGTGACTTTGGTCTCTTCATTATAATTACATATGTTTATTTCATTATATGTTGTTTGTCATGTCAGAATACAAGTACTGGTTGCAGAACAGTAAACCTGGGCCTGAGTGATTAATAAATGTGCTTTAAGTTTCATTGTGTGGAAAGTATTGTTGCATTTCTTTTTTTCACCTGAGTGCCTGTTGTATAAAAGCTTGAACAAAAATCAGTTAAAACTTTTTAATAGTTCCATAAAGGGGGATAGAGAGAGAAATAAAAAGATACAATGTGCAAAAAAAAAAAAAAAACCCTGAGAATTTTTTTTTTAAATACAGAAGACATTTTTTTCCTATTCACTAGATCTTACAGCATGGCATATTATTGATTTAAGAGGTTTAATTTTAGACTGGAAATCATTTTAGATCCTAGCCAAGGGACAGGTATTTTTCAAGCCCGCTGGATAAAATGTACTGGGTATGATGCCGTGAAAAAATAACAGGAAAATGGATCCTGCCAGGATGAACATATTACATTGGCATGAGAAAAGGACAGAACAATGCAGTTGACACCAGCTTAGCATCTGGGGTTAACTGCCAAAACCAATGCATTGCTTATTAGGATCTGACAGAAAAGCTGATCCTCTGTCCTGGGCCACATTATTCATTTGCTTAAGCCAAACAGGCTCTTCATCAGCTGTCTTGCCTTATGTTCTGATTTCCCTGGAAATGTGTGGTAATGAAAGTCCTTCTAACAGATGTTTCTTTAGACTCATTAACTTCTGAATCTTCTTTTTTTATACCAAAAGTTAGTTTATTAGAACAAACAATTAGGGGAAAATAGAAAAACACAAAGAGCTTTTGTCATGATACTTAACGCCAGATACTGATAAAGAGAGAATACATGCAGATGCTAATAAAGTATGAGACTTAGAAATTGTCTTAAGCAATGAGGGCGTTCCCCACGTCTCAAGAGACAAAGATACCCTGTGTGGCTTCCAGCAAAACATCATAAATCATCCCTTACCAAAGACTCCAGTAGCAACTGTCCTGGTTACTGACAATAACTAAAGGCACAAAGCACTTTGATCATACTTGCCTGAGGGGAAGTTATTTAGTGAGCTAAAATTACACTACAGGACTATATAAACAGTGCTACAGCAAGCAGCTCTGAGGAAAACATTAAAGTCTTGATGAAATCATGAACAATGACTGAAATAAAGCCATCAGAAGAATGAAACACAGCTATGCACAGGATTTACTTCATGATACACAGAACATCATAAGTGGTAGACATTATTTAGATATATATATCTATACATAGATAGATATCTCTATATATCTATCTATCTCAGGCAAGTGGTGATTCTTGGGGATGGTGCTGTGCAGGGCCAGGAGTTGGACTCAATGATCCTTGTGGGTCCCTGCCAACCCAACTTATTCAGACTTACCTGTTGAATTACTTACTACCTGAAATTTACCTGTTGAATTACTTAGTACCTGAAATTCTGATACTAAGGGATGGTATAATTTATTTTAAAAAAAACCCCAGCTTTGCAGAGATGTTTTGGTTGTGTCATGACTCTTCATTACCATGTACAAACTCTGAACAGTTCCACACTGATAAAACTTATGAGGATTTTCTAGTCTTTTAATATAACAAGTGAGATTAAATGAAATGTAAAGTATCTTCCCTAGCATGAAGATTTTTAAAATCATATTTGTACCCCTATTAAAAAAAAAAATTACATGATCTTATTTGAAGGCTGATGGTAGCATGAAGCCATAAGCTACATAAACAAAAGGAAAAGGTATCTTTTCCAACTAAGCTATGCAGTAGATTTAAAAATCTAATTAAAAAAGAAACCTAACTTTAAAATCTAAGATACCAACAAGTGAAATGCAGCTACAAAAGCAACACTTGTCACTTGTTTCAGATCTCATGGAAGCCAACACTAGACACAGTTTAAAAGTTCTAGTTCTAAAATACTGTACTGTCAACCAGTAATTCTTGCCATTATGCTAAGAAAGAGATATTTACGAGATAAGAACAGTGTAAGGATATATCATCAGAGGTAACCTATGACCTCTAGGGAAAACATTCATTCAACAATTTATTGTCAGTCAGGTTTTACGTGGAACTGAAAAGTGAAAGAAAAGAGTCTTTCCAACAAATAATAACTTCCTTTTCTATCTTGTGTTTTGGTTTTGTTTACCATCTTGAATATCACCCAACTGTATGTACCTGACAGTTTTCTAACATTTTTTTTATGATAAGCTACTTTTAAGGAAATCCATCCTCAGGTTCAGAAGCACTACAGGATGCACTTCCACCCACCAGCAGGACAGCAGCCTATTATATTTCTTTACAAAGCAAATTGAAGTATTTTGAGACCAAGAAACAGTTCTATATATATTTCAAAATCATGAATAAAGGTGACAAAATACCATGTGGGTGAATGCCTGTGATGCATTTTGGAGTCATATAACAATTTCTGCATGTTTAAGTCTTGCTAAACAATCAGCAGGGTGTGTTTTACACATTTACATGGGGTGTGTGTTCCCACCCTGAACAAAGCAGCTTTGTGTTGTCCTCAGTTACTAAGAATCACATGCAGCAGCATTTCTCACTTGAATGAGCTAGCAGGAGATGGTGGGCCACATGTTTTCCTTTGAAATACACACAGTGATCACACAAAAATCCCAAATCTTTCACTGTCATAGCTGATCATCAGCTCACTGGGCAGATCACTGGGTAAATTTAAGGCAAACAAATGAGTTCTGTGTCCTAGGGCTTACTCACACTCTCAAGACATTGAATTCACGGAATTACAGAAATGTTATGCCTGCCAATGACACTGCTGCATGTGAGTAGTGCTAAAAAGAAAGGCTGAAATAGCCCATTCTTTCACCACTCCTGCAGAACATCTGACTGCTGCACTCACTACTCAAATCTGCATCTGGTTATATACAGCTGTCAAACATCTTTGCAAGGAGATGACTTATTTCAAGTAGTTAGTCCCACCTTCCTTTCAACTAAAATAGAAAAAGGCATTCACATTTCATAGTCAAGAACAAAATTTAAATCGCTAAAAAACAATAATAAAAAAAATAGGTCTGCTTGATTTTTTTAAGGGCAATTATTACAAAATTATGTCTGTCTGATTAGAAACCCAAGCTTTTATGAGTGAAAATAATGGCAACTCCAGCTGAAGTGCAACTCTGAATATCAAATGTCCACAAACTAAAACACTCCTAGAGAGGCACAGCATTGTAATGGCAACACTTTAAGTAGCACTTAAAGACGCAATTTCATTTCCTCAGCACCAAGTGTCTTACGGACACAGAAGTGAAAAACAAGTCCTGCCTGAAAGAACTCCCAATACAGGTATAAATCATAGAAAACAGGTGAACAGCACAGGATCAAGCATCACTGTTGGTAAATGGACAATAGGTTGGCAGAGTTACCAGAACTGAGTCGTGAAAGCATCAAAGTACACTGGAGCTAAAAAAGTATATTTAGCATACATTGTGCCTGAGGACTGTTCAGAAGAAACTTCTTGCTTTTACTTACAGTAGAATAATTGTAGAGACTATGAAAACATAATAAATGTACATATATGGGAATTCTTACTGCACTCAAAATTTCCTCTCTTTGCTTGAATATAAGTGCCACTAATCAGTCCCCAGACTTGCACATCCTCAGAATAACAATATAAACCAGCAAGCCTCACTACCACTAAGCATGTGCATGGCTGTACACAACAGAGAAGAAAAACATCTGTCTGCATTTTTTCCTCTTTTTATGCCATGTTATGTATTAGTGTGCTAAATTTCATTTTCACAGATAAATGGATAATATTAGGCTCTTAGCTTCACTGCCTTACCAAAATGTCCCTCACTGAAGGGCAAAACAATAAATGTAGAATTTTGTTTAAAATCAGACTGTGAAAACTGACAGAAACTTCCATTTCAGTACACTTTGTATCAGTAGGTACTTTGTGTGCAAATATTCCAGAAATTTATCTTGTCTGGATAATTTCTTTTCCTAGTTATAGAGGGATTAAATGAAAATGTACATTCCAGCATCCAAAGTAAACAGCCAGATATTTTCTCAGCTATTTCATTAAGCTAGAAACCTTGTAGAGGCATTTCTCAAAGGCATGGTTTAAATGGAAGTCATTTTAATCACAAACTTTTTAGATCAGATATTTTAAAGAACTGATTTTCAACTATTCCCAATGTTTGTATAAAATCACAAAGACTTGTGTAATTAATGATTGCTATGCCAAGAGAGGAATTATTTCAGATTCTAATGATCCTGTTTATTAAACAAATTATTTGTATAGCATTTAAAAAATACTTTTACTGCAGCTAGCACTTTCTAACTCTTATAAAATTATCTGGAAAACAGGTGTGACAGTAATAGGATTAAACTCTGCACAGCACTTCCTTTTGGCTATCTCTAATCACAGTTAAACCTTACTCCCCACTCATCTACTCCTTATGGGGGCACACGTTCATCTCTCAGATCAGCTGCATGAGGAGTTTTGGTGCCTAACTTCAGAAAATTAGGATTATGTAGAGGTTGGGACATTATCTGTGATGCCTGATTTAGTCAGAAGCCAAGGCACTACAGGGCTGGCCTTGAGCTAATTGCAATCAAAACTAAAAATTCTACGAATCAAACAGGAAAAAAAAATAATTGTAATTAACATGAATGCAAGTAAAAAACTTATTTCTAGAGGTCTATTACCTCACAGAATGCCAGATCAAACTGGCACTGTTTGTGCCAAACAGTGATGTGTTGTACTGAAATTAGGTGCTACCAGGTATTTTTATCAAACAGTACTGCTAAATGTTTACAAATTAATTACAAAACTAAGCATTAAAACAAACATTCAAACCCTAGATGTTTATTTGAAAAAAAAGTTTAGTAATTTTAAAAAGCAAATACTTTGTAAATATTTACTTTGATAAAACTAATTGTTGACTAATTCTAAAGAAAATGTTGATATCTTGCAAACCAGGTGGTAGAACAGCAAGGCCAGTACAGAAATGCAGGTTATTAAAATTAAATGCTTTAATACAAAATTATACATGAAGAAAACTCCATTAGCTTCAAAGACATAATCTGTGATGTACTTTGCTGCCTCACCTGATAAATCTATGCTGTGTCAGTTTTCATTCAACAGTTAATATCTGACTACACTAAATTAAATTACAGGATGATAGCTCACTCACACATCATCTTGCCCTTATTTCTGTCTATTGTAAAGTGGTCTCTTTCATTGTAGTAAAAGAAGACAATTATTTGTCTACAGATCAATCTCCATTTTGTACACATTCCTGAGCATATCTATCCCTTCCAAAATACATGGACTGGAACAAAACAGATCTCCCTTTGCTGATAAATTTCAGTAGCTGAAGATTCTGCAATCTTACAATAAAACACAGTATACTTGTACTTCCAATATTTCTTCAAATATCTAAATATTATAAAAAGCAGGCAGGAATTGGGTGGTAGCTGCTAAAATAAGTGGGTCATCTATTATCTTCTTGCTTCCTATTTGCTCCATACGTGCATGATACAACCACAGTTTGCAGGAACTGGGAATGCAAAATGTTATCCTCACAGTAACTCCTGTCTGTGCTGCAGAACACATCCTCAGTGCAGTAAAGAACTTGTATTGATGTCTTTAAGTCCATGCAAGTTTAAATTATATGCACTGTAAAGCCTGAAACTTAATCTTCTGTGCTTGATAATATCTTCATCTTAAGCTGGGATCTGTACTCTAAAAGTAAAATTTAAAAAAAATTTAAAGAAAAGTCTATTCTTAATAGGAGCAACAGCCACCTGCAGCACAGATGGATTATGGAAAGGGAGAGCTCAAGACACTATGTGGAAGAAAAAAAAAATATATATATATATATAATATGACCCAGTAATTTGTTCTCATGGCTGATTTAGTTAAGGCCAAATTACTCATCTCATTTTACTGTGTGAGCAGATTTGGGCCTGGTGCTTCTGCGACTGAAGTGTATATTTGGAGATATTCTGCTCATTGAAATAGAATTGGTTCCAGAGGAAAGAAAAGGTTGTGATGTCTGGTTAGGAAATGTTGATTTCATGTCACTTCAGAACATCAATAAAACTTGTAACATGGATTATCTGTAATGTATTGGATGCTTTTTACTTTCTGTGAGGTTAGAACCACAGGATGTAAATCTGGATGCCTCTCAGCTATTCTGCCAACAGAGCAAAGTGAGTAAAACGTATCTTAAAACTTTATTAAAAATTGTTGTAGTAAAATACGAGACAAAGATCATTTAGAACACAAAACAAAAATCCTACAACACCCAGGTCTACAAACTGTTTTCCTGAGGGAAGTACACACAAAATATTAAAAGAAAAAAAAGCCTTTTATGTGGAGTTAACGGGAAAGAGCAGCCTTGTCTTAAAAAGAGCAGAGACAGATAATGATTTATGTCTTAGAAGATCATCATTCTTTCACTGAGAACATTGCCTTCCCATAACAAAGACCTTTAAAGTAGAACCAGGAGGAAGAATATGAAAAGATACGTGTAGGTAACAGGACCAAAATCATGTAAGACTTAAGGATCCACTGCAGACCTTGTACTTCTACAAAGTAGGAAAAAACCTGAAAAGCCCAGAGGCTGCAGGAAGACTCAGTGTCAAACACCACCTTAACCTGTGTGACAGCCACATGGTTGCACTCTGTCTGTGCAGCAATAACTGAGCAATCCCTCTGGCCTCAGGGAAAACAAGAAGTAAGGTCCCTGCCATCAAGGAGCAGCTACACAAACTTGTATTGGTGTGGCAAAGTACAAATTGCAGTGTAAAAGCTTTAGATAACTATCCAAAGCATGTCAAAACTCCATTCTTGTCCACCAAGCCTATTAGATCTCTAATCAGAGAATAAACTACACCTTTCATAAAGATCCTTACAGATAAGGATGGATCTCAAGTTCCCAAACAAGCAATGCCTGCCTTTCCTAGACAGAGCACTAACCAGCTCATTGTCATCCAAATCCAATTTCACAGACACTCTGTGAAGGCAGAGACAAAGGGGACTTCTTACTGATAAAGTTTAATGAAAACAAATCCCAGAGCCACAGGTCATCAGCACACTGATGTCAACAGAGTCTACACTGTATGCTCTCTTTCCTGGTGACATCATATTTTGTATATGATAGGTTCCACTAGACCCCCGAGGTGGAAGGAAAGAAAATCCTTTTAAAATTAGCCTTAAAATCTCAAAGAGAAACTAAGGATGTTCAAAATTGCTCTTAAAATTTTAAAAGGGAACTAAGCATGTTCATTAAAAGAAAGTAGTGTAACCCAGACTGGACCATGGCTAGATAATATGAAGAACAAATATTATTAATAGGTCACTGCTTCAGAACAGCAAGACCTGGATTCATGACCCTGTATTTCTAAGGACATCTGATATACACTCATGAATTATAAAAAAAGCACTATGGAAGATATTTAATGTAATTTTGTTCTCTGGATTCCCTAAAACCAGATTGCACTTGAATTGCAGAGCTCAGAAGTTAACATGGGAGTCTCATGGAACATGGCCCAAATCAAGCAGAGTGGAAGTACTTCAAGCCTTCTAGAGATCTTTCTGCATCCCCCCATCTTAACTTTTGGATCACAATCAGTTTAATATTCACTACACTTCAGCATCAATACATACTTCTACAATTCCCAAGACTATGATCCTCTCTTGCAATGTAGCTGCTGCCTCCTCCAGCTTTCCTTGACAGTTTCCTGAAGAGAATACATTCCATATCTACTTCTTCCATATCCACAATATCTCTTTGCTTGTTACAGAAGATGAAAATAATCTGATCACTGGTGCAGTAGGAGATACCTCTCTCCTCTAGAAGGAGGTGAGTAGCTGAACAGTTTAAGGACCTCAGCCTTTCCAGATCTCAGAAAATTCATGATAAGGCTGGCTCACAACACAGTGGTATAAACATCATTGCTTTAGGAAGAGAATGTATCTAGTACCTAGGGCTACAACTTACAGAACTTCAGATAAGGATCATATGATTCAATTATAAACTTATTAATTACTCTATCCATGTGATATGCAAAAATTGAGCAGAAAATGTGCACCTTTAAATGTTTAATTACAATATTTTAAGGAATTTTGTGTGTTTAGTCACTATTATACTCATCATAAATTTCTTTATAAGTCTTAAAACAAATACAAGTAACATTGAAATGCACACAATTCATTTTCAAATTGAGAAGTAAAACTCTTATTCATTGCAAATATAATTGTATCATTTCTCATTTTGGCTTAAGTGGAAAATTTATACTATTCTCTTATACAGGAAATTATTTTTACAAGTATACTTAATGCATGCTGCCAAACCTTTAAAATAATCATGTAAAAGTAATTTATATGTAATATAAAATTACTTTAAGCAAGTGACAGTACTTCCATTGGTACTTAAGAATAATCAGGACCCCCGATTACTGAAGACTAACAAAGATCTGGAAATTGAATTTACATTGCTTTAATACTTATTTTCTTCATCAGATCTCAGGTTAAATATAACAGCTAAATGTAACATTAAATCAGGGTAATGGTCAAAGTTAATTTCAATATTAGAGATATTAATATAAACCAGTTTGATTTTCATGATACACTATTTAAAAAAACAACCCACAGGTGAACTCATCACAGCTTTCCCAAAGAAAACCTGAAGTCCTTACTGAATTTGATTAATCCTTACTCTTATACATCTCCCAGTGAAGCCTACTGCAGTCTCAGGGGTTTAATTTCTTTTTTAACACAAGCAGGTACTATAAAAGAATTTCTTTTTTTTATAAACCACATGATCTGCCCTGAAAGGGGGAGAAAAAATAGAATAACTGTTGGGAAAGATATTGACTAAGCAACTGAAAGCTGAGGGTTTGGGGTTTTTTGATATCTTGCTTCACTACATGAATTGAATATGACTTCATTTTTCCTAAATCATCACTATTCAGTCCTGATACCATTTACATCATTAAATTTCCTGTAGATACTTGGAAATATTTAAACTTCTAGCTGAGACAGAAAAACGTGCAGAGTCTGCAGCAGGAGGACAGGGAAAGGCTGTGCTGTTCCATACATTCTTCACTTAAACTAAATAAAGTCAAAGCACCACACTCATATGACAGAAATGATACAGGCCAGAGGGAACAGGGCTGTCTGCAAATAATCACCTTTATGGGACAACTGGAAACTAGACATTGAGCCAAAATGTCACATGACATATGTCATGTAAAAAAGTAACCTAAGTTCTTCCATTTATATTTAGCTGAATTTTCCTCATATATGGAAACAACTACATCAGGCTCCGTGTTCACGAACTTGGCCATAGAACCTTCTTTAAAAAACATATGTATTTCATTTGTATTTTACACAAAAAGGAAAATTTCTCTACAGGCAAGTCAAAACACCTGAATCCAGCTCCTGTTCTATGTGAACTTCTACAAGAGCCTCTCAGTCATCACCAATTGTAGGTTTAAAATCACAACAAAGCACAAAGAAACCTGATAGTACAGCTATCTCATAATTTTCCCAGTTACTTCTTGATTTTTTTTTCTTTATATTTGGGCTAGCTTGAGAATTCACTCTCTCTCCTTTTTAAGCCACTTCAATTCATATCTATAATTAAATTATTCTTTGGTACAAAAAAAAGGAACTTTGCATGACTGTCTGCTGCTGAGGGCAGTAGTAATCATTTGCTGCTATTTGATCCAGATAATATTTACCCCCAGTGAGAACCATTAACTAGATAGGCTCAGAGGGTGTGATGTTCCAGAAAGTACTTAGTAATCAGAGCATGCTGCTCCAGATAAGACAGAGGAATAATTCTAATTGTGGTTTTCTATCTATCTTACTCATGCATCAGTCTTAAAAATTAAAAAAGGCACATGACTTAATAAAAAATCCTCTTCTAGACAGTGAATTGCACTGAAGTGTAAGATTCTAATTTTTCATTTTCAAGTTTTCTTTGCTTTTATTAAAAATAAAATGTTAAACTTGGCATTTAATTTCCCCTGATAGCTTATAAAAGTGAGAATCCAAAAGAAAAAGAAAATCACTTGGGCTGACCCGAATAAATTTCTTCTCCATTTCTAGGAGTGTCAATGAACAACAACAAAATTGACAATTTCAGTATTTCACAGAACAGTAATTAAAAAGGACTGGAATGATTAGTTGGGCTGAGTTCTAGTGTTGCAAATACCAGCAACACAGCTTAAAACACAACCACAAAACTGTGTGAGCATATTTAATAACCCTCACAATTCTGTTTCTCACTAATGTGGTCAGCAGCTTTTACCTCTGCCACTGCAGCTCTCTCACCTGCCTTAACAAATGCAATCCTGGCCCACTCACACCCATTCAAGGCATTTCTAGAGAGATCATTATCTTGTCATCACTTTGATCATGTCACTTTTTACTTTACACCTGGTTCCTCGGTTTCCCTACCATTTCAAGTACCTTTTACTTGCCTTCAGTTTCAAAACCCCTTGAAATTTCTTCTCTCCTACCTAACACTTTTCATATGTTATCATTATAGCTACTGAATCATTAATGCTGCTTTCTGAAATTAGAAGACCATTTGCACCTTCCCCTACACTGTCCCTTAGGCTACCCAAAAACTTCACCCGCTGAAACCTTCCCATCAATCCTTAAAATCCATCTCTGACACTACCAGAAAACTGGGCTAACAAGGTCACTGGTGTGCTGAGTTGAATGAGCAGTATTGATTCCCACAGCATCACAATCTTATCACAGAATCATCAAGGTTGGAGGAGATCTCCAAGATTATTTCATCCAAATGTGCACCCAGCACTGCCATAATTATCCCTAAACCACATCCCCAAGTGCCACATCCAGACACCTCTTGAGCACTTCCAGAGACAGCGACTCCACCACTACCTTAGGCAACTTACCTCAATGTCTGATTTATCATCCAGTAAGAATAAAACTCCTAATATCTAATCTGAACCTTCCCTGCTGCAACTTAAGGCCTTTTCCTCTCATCCCTTTTCTTGAGACATGGCAGAAGAGATCAACACCCATCTCACTCCCCCCTCCTGTCTGGGAGTTGCAGAGACCAGTGAGGTTCCCCCTGAGCATCCTGTTCTCCAGGCTCAACACCCCCAGCTCCCTCAGCCACTCCTCAGATTTGGGCTCCAGTACCTTCCCCAGCTCCACTGCCCTTCTCTGGACATGTTCCAGAACCTCAATGTATTTTTAGAAATGTGAGGCCCAAAAGTGAACTCAAGGCGGGGCCTTACCCATCAGAACACCTTCCCTCTTAGCTCTTCAAAAACTATTCCTTTTAAATGCCCTGTTGGACACAAACCGAGCTGATGCTACAGATTCATATTTAAAACCCAAAACTGCTGGGAATGTTGACCACTTGAGAATCACAGCTATTGAGACTTCATTGTCTGAAGAAACTCCCAGCCTTTAAACTCCTTCAGCACCTCGTATTTGTTGCCCAATTCAAGAACTGGCACAAAACATGTGAAGGCACAGCAAATCAAAAAATTCAAAACCACAATGGGCTGTTAATACAGAGATTGTTTTAAATTTTGCA
Organism: Hylia prasina; assembly: GCA_013397195.1. Taxonomy (NCBI): domain Eukaryota; kingdom Metazoa; phylum Chordata; class Aves; order Passeriformes; family Sylviidae; genus Hylia; species Hylia prasina. Next base: position 877,569 of record VYXD01006823.1, read on the forward strand.
TGATGTCTATACCTTAGGTCTAATGAATTTACTGCATGAAACCATGAGGAATACATTACTTTATGCAACAACAGCAGAGGAGAACACAGACAAACTGAAACACTTGCAAAATTAATGAAGCTTTTACCCTAGTACCTGCAGTAGTAGAGGGCAGGACTTCCAGCCCACTATGAGACATTCATTTAAACACCTTGCAGCCTCAAGTTCCCATGACAGATCCTGCCCTTTAATAAAATCAAGTTATTCCTTTTAAATGTTATTGGCATTTTAGAGGCTGTTAAAAGGAACAGAGATCAGAATGTTTATATTGCTCTGAGTCTCCCTGATTGTGTCCCATCCTGATAACCACCTGCCTGATGAAGCTTTGATTGGGGATGCATTTTCTGCAAATAATTCAATAGGAAACAAACATGTTACTGCTGTATTAAAAACAGAATGTGTACTGGGACCTAAGATTATTGGTCAGTGCAGGAATTTCCAGGCATCTGGTCTGTAGCTCACATTGCATGTAGTGAATTATACCCCAGTAATTGAGAATGATGAATGATTTGACCCTCTTAAATATATAATGAGGGAAAAAACAGCACAGTGAGAGCCAAGATTTAGGCAATTTTAGCCCCCAGGAAAAAAAAAACAGTTGTAACCCAACACCACCTACAAATCTCAGCGGGTACTTTGGTGAGGTAGTATGTCATGTACCTTGAGTAATACATCTTGCATTGTGGGCACAAAGAAACGCTAATATTGATCTTCTACACCATGAAAAACCATATGTAACGTCAAAGCATTTAGAGGTTTACACAATAAGGTTAAAAAACCCACTTAATCTATTGCTTGGAGACTTTTTTTTCTGCACAGCATTTTTATAAATCCCCATAAAAGGCAGAGGTATTAAAATAAGTGTTACAAAAGACTGCTGAATTAGTCTGATACAATTTAACATCACAATGGCAAGATAATACCTCTTCCTGCAAATATCTCTGTAGTACTATGGTGACTTTACGAAAATACACTGTCAGCAGCACATCCTGAAGTTAAAAAGCAGGATAATTAGTAATTTCATGCTGGCATTTCACACTGGGATATCCTGCTGTGGTAAGAGACCTTCCAGGCCCAACCTCCCATTCACACAGATCCTGGAGTCAGAGGTCAGCTCGCCTCTGTTATGGTTTGTCTCTCTTCCCAGCTGGCCGCCCTCCTTCCTGCTGTACTGAGTGGAAAGAGCAAAACGTAGAACCTCTTGGGAGACTTTGGAAAAGTCTGTCTGTAAAGCTGCAGAGTTAAGTACACGGATGACAAGGCAGCTTATGGAACTTCAGGGCATCAGCCTCAATTTATTATTTTGCAACACCAGATAAAAAGAGGGAAAGGGAGTGAAAGTTCATATACAGTCCTAAAAGTTTTATTTTAAAATACCATGCAATATTGTTTGGGTAATTTGGTTTGTATAGTAAGGGAGTGAAGTGGAAAGCAGAGAAATGGTGAACTGATAAAAAGAAGTAAGCTAAAACTGAAAAGAGTTTTAAAATTACAAAGGCGAGATCCCCCTGGTACTCTTCCTTCTTTTACCTATTTTGTTTATTTGGGTAACCAGCGGCTAAAAGCAGTTTCTGGTGAGTTTAACTGGTCCTTACAGACATTCACGTGTCTCTTTTGTTGCTGGCTCAGAGACGTGCGTGCTTAGCACTGGAGAAGATGAGCCTGTGAACAGTCTGCCGTTCTGTTCTGGCACAAGGACTGGATTTAAATATGAATGGGCAGAACTCCCGCAGCTGACAGAAGTGCCCACTCACTCCACCGCTGCCGCAGAGATGCTACCACCAGCTCCAGGGTCCCATTTTTCACAGCAGCAATTCAGGAAATGCATATTTATAACATTTAAACAACCGAACGAGTTAAAGCACAAAACGCTTGAATTGCAGAGGAAGCGGCAGACACCAGTGGGCAGAGCCTTAATTCGATGCATCTGCATTGTGCTGGGCTCCATTGTCGGGCTCCATCCCGCTCCGTGCAGACGCAGCGAGCTCTGAAAGCCCCACATTTGTGCTCTGAAAAGCAGCAGCAGCTGCTTCCCATCTCCCCCAGCATCCGAAGAGAGTTTTCCGTTCAGAGCGCTCAGGAGCCAAGAACACACATCTCTGACACCGGCAAAGGGGGAGAGGATTTCTCTGCCACTCAGCTAAACTACTCCTCAGATGAGGGAGGATTTGCTAAGGAGATTCTCTGCGCTGCTAAACACATACTCCAGTATGCCGCAAGAGGCAGCACAAGAATTTACCAATATTTCTAAATAATGCTCTAGATTGGTGAAGCTTGGTATAGCACATCCGTATTTTCAACACCGGGAGCTAATCTCCACAACCAGAATGATAATTTTCTTCCAGAGCGTTTTCTAATAAGCTAGTAAATACAAAACAAAACAATTGAGGAAAGCCATTTCTAACCCATTCTTATTCAAACTCTCATCCATTGTTATGGTAGGCTTTCTTGCAATTTCTGATTTGTAGTTGGTTTACCTCTTTTAGCAGAACATTTTACCCAAGTGTCTTGAAGGACACAGCTATGAATGAAACAAAGATATATCTCACTTTTCACTTACTGGATGAGCCAATTTTTCCTTCTGATCTTGAACCTTTGTGTCAATACCTTTTTTATTCATCCATTAATCAATTTCCCACACAAATACCTCGGCTCTTTCTTCCCAGATACCCCTGACACACATATCTGAAAAACATATTCAATATCTTCTGTAAACTCATCTCCATTTCCCAAAACTGCTCCTTGCAATGATTATAGAAAAATGGTGTAAAAAACAGCTTGAAAAGAGAGAGAAGATATTAAACAAGTATTTGGAACTAAATTGTGCATTTGTGTACTATCATGCACCATTTTTCCTCTCGTTGCCTCTGCTTTTTCAGAGCATGCATGCTTATTTGTTGCTATATAGAACCTGGCTCCATGGGACTTCGAAAGAACAAGGGTGATACTTATTTACTAGCACAATGCAAACGATGTTGATGACTGATTAAAACAAAACAATTTACTGTTAAACGCTGTATTTACATTCCTGGTCCCAAATCTGGCATCTGCCAGTGTTGTACTAACCCTCTTAGAAATGAGCACTCCCAAGATGTTATTTACCAAAGTCAACCTAATATCCAAAAAATATGACTATTACTATGCATTAATCACATTATTTTGCCTTTTGTTATTCACCTTTTTGTTATAAACACAAAAGCAATATTGTTTAAATGTGAGAGAAGGAAGTCAGATGCTAACAAACACCACCAAACAAAAGCCTAAACAAAACCAACCACCTGGTAATTTACCCATTTGTGCATTTTACCCAGAAGATTTTGTAATTCATAAATGAATGAGAAGCTACCAGAGTTCTATTTCTACAGGCTTTCACACTAATTGAGCTTGCTTGAAACATTTTCATATATCACATCAAGTATTCAATGAGGTGCCAAAGCACTTTGTTAACAAACTTATTTCCCAGATGTGGCTAAAGCAGGGACAGAAGGCTTGGATGTTCTGACATACCTAACAATTCAATTACAGTTATCTTATGGTGCCATCACATATTTTTCTTCAACAATCAAACAACCTCAGCTGGAAACTCTAAGCAATAACACAAATAAAGGACCATCTGGCAAGAATAATTAAGGAAGGCTGGAAATAAAACATTAATTAGTTGCGTAGTCCAAATGACCTTCAAAGGCCTTATGATGAAATTATATCCAAAGCAGATAATCATTTATTTCATGTTACAGTTATATTTAACTAAGCCTGAATAAATAATAATATCTTTTTAGGATGCTATCACTCTGGTTTTGACTAAAACTGATTTTGTAATTGTCTTATTTTTCTTTAACAATAAAATTAGAATGGAAAGCAACCTACATCACTTTAGAAGGGCAGCCTTGGTTTTCCCCATTTCATATCAACAAGACTGATAAATCACGCTTGCCTCAAAATTTACATAGGAAAGGGTTTGCCAGGACAACATGCATGCAGCTAATTGCTTTTAAATAATTTACTTTTTTTTACCCCCTCAATTTTGGAAGAAAAAGAATGGAAGTCTACAATTACTTTCTGATCTATGAAATTAAATGAAATGCTAAAAACTACAGCTTCTTAAAATCTCTTCTGGAGAGAAAGATACATGGCTATCACAAACTTAGGGAAGATATCTGCTCATACCTTTCAAAACCTTTGCTACTTTTACTGATGACAAATAAGTTGCAATTAAAAGAAATCAGCATTTTCACAACTAATCTGCAGATAGGTAATGGTGGTCTTCATGATCCTCAAAGCAATACAGTGTGAAAAAGAATCTTTGAAAAAATGTAACCAAGTCATTGAAAAGAAAAAAAAGTGCTCAGTACTTCCTCTCTTTTTGTACCTTATCCAAACTACACTTAAAATGTATGTGTTAATTATTAACAAAGTTGCATCTGTATGTTTTCTGGGTTTGTTCTTTTAGCTGCACATTATTGGAAAAATATGCTATGGCAACGGATTTTTAAAGAGGATTATAATTAAGATAGATTCATTACTTTATTTTATTATTGTATAGAACTGTCATCCAGCCAATAAGAATAGAGTCTTCATTATTTGGTGGAGTCACTTTCTCCTCATCCCCAGGCTACAGGACATCAAGCAACTGAATGGATTATTTTGGAGCAGAGCCAAGAGCACATCCTTTAGTTACAAGCCAGACAATGACAAAGCTCCTGAAAGTTTCAGACATCATCTGGATAAGCAGGCACAGGGGACAAAATCATCCTCTGGGAATCTGAGGAGCAGATCCACTTATGAAGACCCATTACTGACAAAAGAACCACGAGAGTCCCCAGCACCACCCAAGGCCAAGGAAAGCCAGATGAATTTTTTGCTGATATATTGTTGTTTCCACTACCGAGCTGTGCCTAACACAGCACGTTGGCCACTTGGTACAAAGAATACCAAGATCAGAAAGAACTATAACACTTTTAAGTAGCCTTCATTTATTCTGAAATGTCTTTCTCTGCTGTCATTACTACAAAAGGAAGCCAAAAGCAATGTAATGGCTAAACATGCTACCGATAAAATTAAAACATACTTAGTTTTTTATGCAAACGACAATGGTTCAGGAAAACGCTATTTCACAACAGTCACTCAGTTCTGTCAACAGAATATGAACTAGCCAGCCAAAGCCTGATTGATGACTGGATCTAAAATGTGAGTGATATGGCTAAGGATTCCTTAGTACAGGGCAGTAACTCCACTGGGTTTAAGAGTACTCAATTTTAAGATTTTCTACATAATATTTTTTTACTAACCAGTAGTCAAATTAATTCACTGTTCCAGGATGATTTCTAGGAGCTCTAAATTACTTAGCTTAACTTCTAGGACAGTGGAAGCCAATCTAAATCCAAACACATGTATTGCTAAGCCTTTGAACCATCCAGTTAATAGGTCGCTGCTTAATATGGTGGATTGAACATAAGCACTGCTAGAGGAGCTAAAAAACTGCTTTTGTGCTGCACAAAATGGAAAAATCTGTCTAGGTGAAGTCCTCTGAGCACAGCAGTGATCATTTGCCAAAAATAATAAAAATTGATGGTAATTACGGCATACCACGCATCAAAAAATTGGAATTGTTAAATATGCTTTAATAGCTGAATTGTTCCAATAAAAAGTACAAAGTGGTTTTATGTATAACTTTTCCCTGACAAAACAGCTATTAAGCATTTTTCACACCTTCACTTCACATCTACATTTCAGGTGTCATTAGCAGTGACCTAGTCACAGCAAAACACTAAGTGGCATTTGTCAGAGCTGACAGTACAGTGGAAATAAGAGAAGCAGAGTTTTAACCCCCTCGCTCTGCCCAGACTGAACCTGTGAACTGCAGTGTGGTATTAACACCCCAGACCTCATTTGCTCCAGCTCCAACTTCATTTTTGCACAGAAGTTTGAGATACTTGACTGAAAAGTGACACATACAAAATTCTTTCCTTTCTTAATTTCTATAGGGTCTCGTAACCCTCTTGGGGGAAAAAAGAAGATCCTCTTTTGTATGACAAATATACACACAGAGATGTAGATATAGGCACATACCATAGTGATATTACAGTTATATTTGGTACAAGGTCAAGTGTCTAATGTCAATTTTCTGTCAGAGGTCCTCAACTCACACCACCAACACTCTACTCTTTAAAGATTTTTTTCTTTTCCTTCTTGCCAATGAAGAATGAGAGGAAATCTAAAATGAAACCAAAAACTACTGGAAATTTCCCCTCTACTTATTAATTAATATTAAAAATGTTGATTTTTTCAACTTCTGAATGAAAATTCTGTAAATATTTCCATATTACTTTGATTTTGAGAGACTGATATCCAGAAAAGTTCCTCAAGTAACAGCTATCTCAACGTCCTTAAACATTTTAATATTCTAAACTAGAATTTCTGCTTCTCCAGTAAGAATACAAATGGAGGTACCAGTAAAATAATTCACAAAATAAAGTTAGGCAAATATATCAAACTAATCCCATGCCATCAGGTCTTTAAAATACTGTAACTGAACTAGAATGGTTGTACTTCAAAGTAAGAAAATTAATATAATTTCCTACTATTCTAGCATAATATTTATTGCTCATAGTGTCACTGAATGTCCCACTTTTCTAACGGTTTGGTTTTTTCTTTTTTTACATTACAAAGTCACTGAGGTGAAAAAGGGACTCTTTCACCCGCATCCTAAAGTTTTAAATTTTTTGAGAGATACAAATTTTATGGAATTAAAAAAAAAAATGAGAAACATTTTCTCATAATGGAAAATACTATAGTTCTATATTCTACCCACACAGAAAATATCAAGATTTTTTCAGTCTGAAACCATCATGCATCCATAATGGCATCAAAATATCCAAGAGGAATTAGATATGCAGACCACAGCTAGAACATACTGAGAAATTTAAAAAAATTAACTCAAGGGCAGATGCTTAAACAGAACACAGTCCAAAACCAAATAGTTTGGGCCAGGTCCCTGTTAACTGTAAGTATTCTAATTACTGAGACAGATGATGTTTCAAATGAATGTAAGCCACTTTGGCTGAGGTACAATTCCTAAATGTTGCATAATTTTATTTTGCCTTTCTACATTTACAACAGTCATCACTAAAGAAAATTCTACCAAGATGTAAAATATTAAGTAAAGGATTCCTGTTGCAGGAAGAACAGCATATGCTTTGTGGTACTGCACCTGGAGCACTGGGACCAAAAGCCAAGGTTATTCTTTGTATCCCACCATGTTATCCCTATCTCTCATGGTTTGGGGTTTTTTTCCCCATTTTTATTTTGGTTTGGTTTTTGTTTTCTGGCCAAATAATTTACCATAGCAAGGAACCACATGAGCTACATTGCTCTCAACAAGTAAAAAGCATGTTCCTTGCCAGAAGATCAACTGGGATTCCAGGTGGTCCCTGAAACAGCCCCACAGTTCAGCACAACAGGGTTTGATCCCAGAGGGGAGAACCTGCTCCTCCTCATGGCCTTGTGTTTTCACAAAAGCTGCAGAGTTCTTCTTCCTTGCCAGAAACGCTCTGGTTCTCTATTCCAGTAAGGCAGTAAAATGTTCCTCTCCCACAGACACTGAATTAATTCGGCTGCTTAGACAATCAACAGGAACAGACCTTCAGGGCACCAGGGAAATGCACTCTTGTGCTACAGGGGGGCAGTCAATACAGACTCCACTTAAAAATGAATATGTAATCTGGGAAATATTGTCCACAACACTGGCATAACTACACATTCACACATCTTACAAATGGTCACTAATTTTGTCTTTTCCCACTGACACCAAACTGCGGATATCCATAGATGTCAACAAGAGCAAGAGAAAGAGAGAAAGAAACCACTTCCATGGCTATTCTGAAAAGATGTCAATCCCCCCCTGGAATTTTACCTGTCAGTCTACTAATTTCAGTGAAATCCATTCTTGATGAAGTTACAGTTTCCTGAGATCTTGCATATCTTAGGTTTAGCCCTCTTTCACTTCTGAGTCCTACCAGAATTCTTGTGCTCAAACAAAACTTCTTAAAATGCTCTAAGAGCCTTTAAGAAGTAGTTTCAGTAACAGAATTTTATATGGTATTGATAATTATGGAAAGAAAAATACTATTCAGCAAGAAAAATTAATATCTGGCACATTACCAGAAAGCCCACTGCAGGATCTGTGCAAGGTAATTTGGCAAGATATTCCTTCTGGCTGGAAGAGTTGATGGGCTCTCTCCCTCATTAATGAAGGCACACGGATGGTGTGACACTTTTCAAAGAACTCTGTACTGACAGAAATCTGCAAGCCAATAAAACCACACCAAAATTTCACTCTTCAGCCTTCACACTGTCCCCTTTGTGGAACTTTACAGAGCAGAGTAGCAGCCAAATTCTTGTCTATTTCATCTCATTTACTATTGAGATTTAATATGTTACTCTAATGTTTTATTTTGATTTTCAAGTGTCAGCTTGAAATGCGTTCAGCCCTCTTAAAAGTGGATGAGTCCACAAGCATTAAAATAGATCGATCATATCACAAGTTGCAAATTTGATTCAGCTTTCTTACAGTATTGGTCTGCATCAGAATTCAATATTCTCTATTCTCATAACACATAAGAAGCAATTGCTTCATAAACTGGAAATTCAAGATATTTTGCTAATTTGACATAAAAATTACCAAAACTGATAAGTGTACTTGTGAAGTGATAGTCACTGTATGCAAAGGTAACTCTGCAACTAAAAAAATTTAGTTAGTTGTTGCATTTTTAGTAAGTTATATTCACAAATGAAAATTAAAAAATATATATTAAAAAGTAAGCACTCAACCATTTTCCTGCATAATGTAAAAAGCCTTGATCTCATATGCTCTGAGTGGTCAGTTACAGTCTCTAGCTACTTTTCCTAATGTAAAATAATGGATGGTCACTTGATTTTTCTTATTGCAAGGAAATAAAGTTTTTTACTTCCCATAATTTCTTCAATTTTTAATTAAGGTAGATTTTTTCCACATTTAACACTTCAAAGTGATTTTTTTTCCAAGAGTGCATACACTTCAGATAATATGCATTCTTTTTTACTAAGAATTATAAACACAACATTTTACCTGCACATTAGAAAGAACCTGACTACTTTTTATAGTCAAAGAGGATCCTGTACTTTATTACCTTAGAGATAAACTAGAAATTGGGCAAGGGGGATATTAATATTATGACTTCTGCCTTTTCCTGAGAAAACAAGTTAAAACCTGTGATCAGGTTATAAAAGACTATGTTAACACCAACAGAAAGGACATGAATTATGTAGGAGCTAGAGCAACCTACATTCAGGAGTTCCTTGAGTCTTTTGAGGTCTTATAACATATGGGGCTGCATTAAACTCTCTCTTTAGCACCTGTGCTCAGCAGTACACCAGTGGCAGAGTGCCACGAGTCTTCCATGATGACTTCTCTCTAACTGTAGATTACTTTGCAAAACAAAATGGTCACTTGCTTCATTTGTCTGTTACAAATTCCACTTTTTTTTTTCTCTTTCACACAACTTTCTTTCCAGACAGGTGTGCCAATGGACTCTCAAATCTCTGTGGAGGAGACAATACATAATCTTACAGAAATCTTAATACATATCCCTCTTGACTTTGTTACTATATTACTGTAATTTTCCTTTACTGAGATTCTGATTTTCTTTGCTTCTATTAAAACTACATGTCACTAGGCAGAGCGAAATTTGCACTTTTGGAGTGCACAATACTTGAGGAAGATCAAGACCAAGGCAGCAGACGTTTCCCTCAGATAAGATCGATATCAAGGATCCTCGGCAGCCCAGGCAGCATTTTAAAGTGTGGCTGTTAATGGTTGTCAAGAGAAATATGAGGGGAGCCTTCTCTTGGAAAGTAAATTCAGCGCAGCTTATAACTCACTCTCCTGGTATATGAGAATATTTTGCCCTCTCTCAGCCAGAGTCAGAATTAACACTAACAAACAGGGAGGGAAAAACTGAAAACGTGTGATAGTGTCTAAGGGTGGAAAACAGGGGAAAAAATCTGCCCCATAAAAGGCCTTCCCAAATACCACATTTTATTATGAATGTAATTACTGATACTCTATAATACTTTTCTGTCAGAAAAATTATATTAACACTTTTGAATTCACAGTTTTACCTGATTTATGCAAAATACATACGCCTGATTTTGATAACTTAATGAACTCTCATTCTAACAGCTGAAGAGCTGCTGTCATTTCATCTGAATTTACTGAATTTTAAATACTTATTTTTAATGTGATGAATTTTATTTTATAGCTTTGCAATGTAATTCAATTCAAATGTGTCCTGAGGTTTCAGAGTGATTACAGCACAACCCATCACATCCAACAGTCCCAAAGAGGGCACAGAGAACAAACTCCTCATAGTAAAATTTTTCCCTAGCATCCCATATTTTGTCAAAATAAACTCACGTGATTAATCTGACTACTGCATCATAGATATTTAAATCCAACTCATTCTGACTTTTCATTCCCACAAACATCGGTGCCAACACATCCAGTGCTCTCTGTTAGTTCTAAGAACCCATTTATCTTTTACAGTGCATTGGTAAAATGCTAATGAGTCAGATCCTCTTTGGTGTAAACCATAGATGCCTTTCTTTCATAGAATCCTGCAGAATTTCTACTTGAAAAGCATTTTCATCGCTTGTTAATTCTGGCAGAATTCAAAATATGGTGATTTGATGAAACAGCTGTTTTCATGATTAACAAATTAAATTACTTATAGTGTATGTTAGCCTACAAAGGAACACTTGTGAAGAAATTTGTGAATGTTACTTTACATGAAGTCAGTCACTCTTATAGCAGACATCCCACATCAATTATCATAAATCCAAAAAACCGTGTAGCTCCTCGAAGTATCATACCCAGCTCACCACAGAACAGTGAAGTAGAGAACATTTCATCAAATCAGCTATTTAGAAATCTGTTTCTAAAACTTAGTCAGCATTAGTCCCAGGGGAACACTTTTTTAATGCTCAGGTGATATTCAGTTGAAGTTCATTATCTTTTATGCTTGTTTCCTATTCAGTGAAGGACCAAGCATCACAAAAATGCTTCCTAGTGAACTACTTTTTAGCCATTTTTCTCACAACCATAATACAGTTTGCCCCTAATACAGCCTAAATTACAAAATTCACAAAGTCACACAGACTTCCAAGGAAAAAAGGCTCTTTAAGAAAATGCTGACTGCAGAGAGCACAGAAGCCACTTTGGAAGCAAGATAAATTAAATTTCTTCATTTCATTTATGAGATGGAGAAATCTCATTAATTCACATCATTAAAATATAAACAGATAGAAGCAAACCAAGAACGATTTCTTTTTCCCCACTTATTGTCCAAACTTGCAGATGAACAACAACCACCACTCTCCCCACACATACACCATTGCACAAACACTTTGTGGAACACCCTTGTAGCTATCAAGCTTCTCATGGGGATATGTGAGGTTGGCCACTGCCAACACAGTTTAAAGAAGTCTCCCCTCAGCACAACAACCAGCTGCTGCCCAGGGTCATCTTGAGGAGTCACTAATTTGGGTGAAAAAACCAAGAAATGACAAAAGTAGCAGCCACTTACTTTTTCCAGACATGGCGAAAGCCAGCTCAGTCGACTGACCCCTCTTAGCTAAAAATAACTGGCCCCACCATAGCCTCACTTACTTAAACAGTGCTTTGCAAGCCCAGGTGATTCTGACTGAAATGGGCTAAGTGAGCCCTGCCAACCCACTTACAGCTGGGAGCAGGGTAACCCCCAGCAGACAGCAATGAGGAGGAGCTGGACCTAGAAATAGGATTATAACCTTTCCACTGGCACAGCTGGACCAGAAAGAACAGATACATTTACATCTGAAAGACAGACCATCACTCTTAAATGAAGAATCAATACTGTGTGCATTCCCGATGTGGTCATTTCTCAGTCAGCCACTCACTCTGGATTTGTAAAATAAGATCAAAAATTGAACCTAAACTTTTCTCTATTACACCTTCCAGGCATATCTATATTGCCAACCAAGTAATCTTTTAATTTTTCCATGTCTTAAAATTCAAGCACATATTGTATGTACCTGAGTGAAATTTAAAGTATTGACAAATAACATTTATTTTTCTTCCTTCAACACAGATGTGAACTGTAAGCTTTCAAGCATACAGCATTGAGTGTAGAACACTATAATTAAGAACTACATATTAGAAACAAAATTATTTTTGTGATCTCATATTAGTTCTCTTTCTTGTGTTCCTCAGTTTGTATTAGTCTGCTTATTTAACAACTCAATCTCATGGACAATTAAACAATACTCACAGAGGTATACGAATGTCCAACCCAATCAGTTCCACCTTATTAAACTCTTCTTTCATTGTTTTGTTGCATCCTGAATTACACAGTCAATACGGTCTCCTCAATAGGGCTACACTTCTGAACACATTTTTGAAATAAAATCTCAGACTTGATAGATTTCACTATCAGAATAAACTGCAGCTGCTCTTTTAAGTGTAAAGCAAGACTTTTAGTTGCTTGGGGTTTTTTTCCCAAGAACTTCCACAGTCTTTCCTTATTTCATTTCTGCTTTAAAATTTAAAAATTGTGATTTAAAGTGATTTAAAATTGCAGAAATAGAATTCTTGAAATCATTGGTGTCACCTCAGAAGTATCAGTTTATGGAAAAGTACAAACTCACAATCTTCCTAGCATCAGCTGCTGTAGCAAAGTTATTTATTTATTCACTATATGGAGCCACTAATCTTGTTTTCCATATTCCTATTGAAAGCTGGTGACATTCCCTGTCTTCGCAATCACCATGGCAGGACATGCAAGTCAGTTTGAAAACCGTGTCACAACACCTCGATAGCAACATAAACACTGATTCTCTCCAAAGGTAACAGCAGACAGACACTCCTGAAGACAACTTTTACTTTCCTTCAGAAAACCCGTAATTTCTTTTAGTTTCTGTCATTTCTATGGCAGAGACAGACACTCTCTTGTTATAGATTTATTTTGGCATGCAACATTTCTGAATTATGAACTGTAGAATGAACTACATACACATCTGGGAATGTTATTTCAAATGAAATATCTTCAGCCATTACAAAAGAATAGGTTGAAACCCAAGGAACTTTAAAGCTACCTTCTCTTTTCATTATGGGTAAAGGGTTCTTTTTCTAAATTATGGTAAGAACGATACCTAATCTCCTGATCTTCTTTATTTTGGGGAAAATCACCCAAATTTCTAAAATAAGAAACATACAGCGCAAAGCCAAATTAAATTCTTAATAACTTATCCTACGTTCCTCTCATTTTGTGCAGTAGATGAGTGATCTGAAATTTGTCAAAGGAAAGGTATAACTCTCATATTTTGTTATAGCAGCATACATCAGTGACAGGTCATGCCTCTTTGCAATAGAGACCTTTAAGTGATACTAAATGAAACTATTATATACATACCATATTTCAAGTGACTGCCAACATTAATGCATTGTTTCAGTAATAACCATGAATCTACTGTGACATATTTGGGCTATTTCTCTGTGCGGTTATAATAAACTTTTGTCCAAGAGCATTTAAGTCTGTAGTTCTCATTATCCTTGTTGTGTGACCTAGAGGGGTCCTTGGCAATCAAAATTCTGACACAGAAGTTCACAGTTCAAATCTGCCTTTCAAGTTGTCCCTTGAGACTACTTGTACTGATCCCAAGTCTTTTCTGACAGCTGTGTTGAGGTTCCCCGATTATAAATTCCTATCTTCTAATCTTTTCACTGGAAAGGGCAGCTGCAAGTAATGGCAAGTTAATTGCAGCATATGACAAACATTCAAATAAATGCTTTAAAAGATTTGCAATCTATGCTTAAAAAAACAATTTGGTGGCAATAATTTCAGTGTAAATCTCCAAGTGCTGAAGGGGTCTAAGTTGTTCCTAAACACTGCAGAAGGAGAAAAAAATTGAAGTACATTTTATGGGATATAGGTCTAAGTAATTGTCATTGCATGAAGGGGTTTATGCTACATCAGTGAAAATGAAATTGTTCTACACACAACCTGGCAGCCAATACATAGGTCACTCATGGAAGGAGACCAATTCAAACTAATGACAACCTACTGTTAGTATATTTCAATATTTTCTTAGCTATGGGACTGCAAAAGTGCGTGATGTTGGAAGCAAAATAGGTTATAATGTGGTACAATAAGGCAGAAAAACAGAAAAATACCTGCCTGTACTGATTAGGAACATAATAGAAGATATACAAACTGAATGTAGTTATTTGGACTTGCAATTATTTTCAAGTAAGCTATGACAACTGTAATAGAGACCTGTCAGCTGCTGTCCTACCTCATGATCAGACACATCAGATCTCATAAACTAAGAAAATGCAAGAATAGGTTGGTATGTGCAAAAAAGAAGAATGATGCCCACTTTTGGAGGAGGTGACATTTCAATGCCTATAAAGGACCAAACCAATGGCCCACCACGGAGCCATTAGGATGATCCAGTCTGAGTTGATCCGGAACATACTTGAAAGAATTGCCCCCAGTACTTTATGCATCAACCATACAACATTTATTTAGTGATAGAGAACCCCTGAAACCTTTGAGAAATTCCATTTCTCTTTATAGGATCTTGCTATACTATTTCCTGCTACATTAAAGAATTCAACTTAGAGCTAGCAATTTTCTCTCTAAAGATGAGATAAACTTTAACCAGCTCACCTTAACTTCCATTCTGTCAACTACATTGAGATCTTCAGCCTCTGCATAAGCACTTTTTCAAACCACAGATAAATTCTTGTCTCTCTCCTGTTGATCCCTTTACAATTACCCAGCCAAAGATATTTCAGATCAATATTTAAGGAAAGCAGCAACTTTCCTTAAATTCATTGATAAATTCATGATAAATTCATTTCTGTGTTTGGAGAGATGTTACCCAGGAGTTTGGTGGAAGAGCTTGTCCAAGGTGTGTACTCTTCAGAAAATGCACAAAACATTTTAAATCTTACTGTCATTTAAAGGTGCTTTTTTTTTTTTTTGTAACAATTTTTAGATTTTCAAAACTCCTTTCTACTTGAAACTGCTCTGTGTGAAGGAATTTTTCTATTGCGTAATTTGAACAGCATTTTTTAAAAAATTATTTTTCAAGTTTGCTGAGTTGTAGATCTTTAGCAGAAAATTGAGATATTTTTATGTATTTGTTTGCATGAAAGAAATAACTAAAAAGAAGCCTTTTGAAGGATCTAAACACCTCAATATGCCATTAGTAATGTAATTAGTTATACCTCCTTTATGGCCCTATGATTTCAAGGGAACAGTGTAGGAAAAAGAAAGGTTCAGGACAATAGTGCAGCAACAGAACATCTGTAAATTAGCGAGTATTTTTTATTAGATAATTAGCAACTGGAAAAGTAGCACATGCAAATATTCTAATGGAATAACTCCCACTAGCATGCATTTAAATGGCATTCACAAAATAAGCCAAGAGCACCTGAGGTGTTAAAAGTCTTAAAATTGCATATTTTAGCAAAACAGAAGAATAAGGCTAATGAGTTAGGTGTATATTATTCTTATATGCTTACAATAATCCCTTAGCTAGCAAGTTTCAATTTTTTTTCAAGGTGTTATAAAAAATACCAGAATAAGTATTAGTCAGAGGTACCTTTTCAGTTATATCTTCAAATACCAGCAGGACTAATCCTCAGGTAAAATAGCAAAAGCTTATTGCTATCGTATTTCATTTCAAAGGATTTGAGCAAGGAAATAATTTCAGATGATTAAATCAGTTCATTTTGAAATAATTTGCATGGAAAAACTGCACTTGTTACAAAAGTTTGTTGCATTTCTCATAAACACCTGGGAATCTTTCCATCAAATTATAGGCGTATTAATGAAATTGGCCCTGAGTTCTAGAACTGAGCAATTAATAAGTGAGTTGTTGAGCACCACAGATGAGTTTCTTTGTCCTGACCTTGAGCAAGGAGTCATTCTGAAGTATCATCACTGCATTCATACTGTGAGTAGTGTAGGAAGACTGTGTCCCTCACACTTCATCATGCATCACTGAACTGTAACAAACTCTGACAGGTATAGAGTGTATCTCTAAATATTATGACACTCTGCTAGTGACAGCTGGAAAAGCTGGACACAATCACGGTTCTCACATTTACTGGAAAAGATGAGCTGCCATCCACAGCAAACATATTTCAGGAAATGCTAACGAATAAATTTTTAAAAAATTAAAATGTCTCATTTCCTGATATTTTAAAATGCAGAAAAGCACCAGTTACAATTGCAGATGCTTTTACTGTCAGCAATTAGTCTTCATGTCTTTTGTGTAACATCGTCATAGAAACCACTGCTAAAAAATCCAACAAACCCCTAAAACTCTAGAAAATTCAATAACCTTGCTCAGTTAATAAACAAACCATGGTAAAGGTCACTTGCCAAAGCAATAATGTTTTCATGATAGTTGCATATGAGGATTCATGCTTGGAATGTCACAGAAGTATTCCAAGAGTACACTTTTGGCAAATTGAGTTTTCTCATTAACCATGAGTATTTCTAAAGTAATTTAATTATATATTCATTTCAAAATGAGAAAATTACATTCAAGTACTGCATCTCATATAGATGACAAGTACACAAAGGAGAACTGCATCTTCCCACCAGAGCTCACTTCAGCTTACAATTCCTTTAATTATTTTGATGAGTGTGCATTTAATTCAAAGCTTACAGTGCTGTAAGTTCAATCACTCTGTTCAAATATAAATGCTCTGAAATGTACAGACATCTACTCTCTTGTAGTTCAACAGAAGGACACTTCACCCAAAGAAATATTCTGATATTTTCCAAAGTAACTTTAAAATCTTAGACATTACAACTCTTCTCAGAGCCAACCAGGTATGTGTTACATGCATCTGTTGAACTCAATTCTCTCTTAAAAACTGTTGCTTTACTTGCATGATGAAATACAGAGATTTTCCTACATTAAAAAAAGAATATTTATTTCTAAAAAGGATTACTAAACCACAGTTTAATTCCAGAAACATAAGTTTTTAATGCAGCAATGTAATAAACCAGCATGCTGGAACAACCCAAATTTTTAATCATTACAAAGTGACAAATGAGCATTCAAAAGGCTTCTATTTATGCTTTTTAATTATTTTTTCTAAATACATTTTTGTTTATATGGAGATGCAGTTAAAAAACAAATTATTCAGAAGTTATAGCAATTTTTGCAGAATCAGAAACAGCTTGGTTTAATAGTATCAGCTAATTCTATTATATTATTGGATTTATTGCTTTTTGATTAAAAAAAGCTTAATCTCAGGGAGTACATATATGACCACAAATACTTCTTTTCCATCTTACCTCAAATGTTTTCCTGTAATTTACATTATACTAAACATTTTGCCGAATCATTACATTTGATGCTTCATTGAGTTGATTTTACTCAGAACTTTCTCAAAAAAAAAAAATCTTCCGGGAGGCCTTTTCTTATATTTTATGAATGTGTGGGGGGAAAAAAAGAAAAATAATTTGCTGCTTAGGTTGTTCCTTTGATTATTAGGTATTTAAAAGGAGATTCATTTCCTGAAAGTTCCAATTCTGCTTTTTGGCTCTCTATTACAAGAAGCTGAAGTTAAACACTTGAAACTCCAATCTGACTTACTGACCTTGCCAAGAATGTCAAAGCATCTCACCTTTGAAGAAAATCAGTTCAATTTTATTAACTTATGGACATTTCCAGCCAGCAGACCAGAATATGTTGACAGCACATTTCATACTATTTGGGGCATGAGGTATTTTTACTTATAGCTATTTATAATTCTGAACTGGATGCAGGGAAAAGAAATGGGATGGTTCATTTAATTTTTTGAGCAAAAGCAATGTCTAAAGGGATATTTATTAGGAATGCTTAATCTTAAGTTCCCTGCACATCCATAGAATTTCATGGGTTTTCCTTCCTTTTCCCATTTTTCACTAAACCTTCCTTACTCCTTACCAGATTGAGTTGGGAGAGAATTAATAATAAAGTAACAGAGAGACAAATAAATCAAGTGTACATCAGAGGTAGCTGACAAAGTCAGTCCTGAATCTTTTCCAAGATATTTCCTTCTCTTTACGTTTTTAATGCTAAACTTAGAATTCCTAACACAGGCTTTTAAAAAGTGTTCAGGATCCAACAAGTTGAACAAACAGGGGTAGATTAAAGTGGAAAGAAGTGAAGAGCAGAAGAGTAAAAGAATGGAGGAGGATAAGAGGTAAAAGTGTGTGTACTGAGATATGGAAACAGTAAGTAGATAACATCTTTACTCCAACTTACTGTATGTGGTGACATATTACTGTCACATCTCTGTCTTCATCTGGTAAAAAATATGATACCCACTAACACTTAAAGGGCTTTGAGGTTTAAAAGTGCCTAAAGAGAAGTTAATCCCTGAGTCAACAAGAGCCAAAGAACTACACACCAGATTTTCCATTGCTTATTCATCTTTTCCATATGAATTAAACCCTAAATGAGGAACATACAATTCACTTGTTGAGTGAATTCACACAGATTCAACAAACAGCAGTAGAACATCAAGAGAGCTGGTTTTTTTCAGACTCTGTATGATAAATCTACATGCTTGACTGCTCTGTGTGTAACAACATTCTTACCAATCAGATGGCCACATTCTCCTTAAGCAGATGGAACACAGGTTAATGACACTTGAAACTGCCATATTAAAGGCATTTTTATGGTGACCACTTGTTTTACTCACTTCAGTGCAGTGGAAAATGGAGTTTGACAGAGATGGCAGGTGACCTGAGGTTCACTGGAAAGCTGCAGTTACTATTGTCTGTTCTTGGTTTTCATTTCTGAGTGCTTCTTCCACTCAAGAGGCCTTCAGAGAGGATTATGGGTCCAAAATGAATTTAGCTCTCTTTATGGCACAAATAAGGTATTTTTTTTTCTTCTGAGAGTTCTCAAAAATTCAACATCTTTATTCAAATATTTAACAGTAGTTTTCTGAGAATTTCTTCATTTCAACTTTCAGCTTTTACATTGAATAAAGATGCAATGCTGATTTTCGAGGCCTATTTCTTGCATTTTGGGGGGTTGTATTTCACTCGAAGTAGGTGTGGAAAAAAATCCCAAGATTTTTCTTTTCTTTAAGTCTGACCATATATGTGTTACAAACACCTGACTACCACACTTAAAACTCATATCACTGTGCACTGAAACTTTCTAAAAGGCAAGACCTCTGCGACATTAAAGCTACACTTGATAGTACCACTGTACTTAACGATCTGTTAGATATCCTTTTATTTCCCTCTTTCAGAGGGTTCATAACTTCAGGACACATTCCTTGCAATCTGAAGCTAAGCATATAGGATAGCAATCCAGGAAGAATTTTATTAGGCATATGCTGAAACCTCCTATAAAACAGATTTTAAATAAAGATCTCTTTTTATGCTTTTTATAAAAAAGTGAAGATTAACAAGAATTTTGTTGGCACCTATCTATAACAATTTTTTCACAGTAAAATGATTCCGAATATGAAAAACGACACTGTAGAAAACAAAAAACCCAATATTTTGCTACAAAGAACTTGGTACACATTGATCCTTCTTATTACTATTTAATTAAATGTTATAGCAGTGGTGAAAACCACAAAAGCGAAATGAAGTTTATCTCATAAATAATTTCTGGGTCAAAAGAGGCACAGATATCAAATCCAAGACTTTTCACTGTAGGTGCAATTGTGAATAAATACTTGGAAGTGTTGCACAAATTTCTATAGGAGCTGAGCAGAAGGGAATTGGCAAAGCAGAAAGAGGAGGACACATAAAATTCCATTTGCCTTGGTAGCCTGGTTTTGAAACTCATCCCCTATAGTCCCCTCCTTTTGTCTTTGGCTACAGAAAAGTTTTGGTGCACTAAATTATTTTTGGAGGAAACCACAGCAGAAACTCTGTTTCCTCTGTGCACTCACAATCCCAGTGGGTGTGCAGGCGTCCTGAGTGGCCTGAGACTGGACTTTTGGAAAAACTGTACAGCTGTACACAGTAGGATTGCACAGCACAGAAAGGTGAAATAAATCTGCATTTCTAGTCCTGGCTAAAAGAAAAAAAAAAAAAAGTTAATCTTCCCAAAGAAATATTTTAAAATCCCTTAATTTTATCACCACCATTGGAACAATATATAAACCATTACTGAGAATGTCAATTTTACCCCATAAGATGTAAATTTCTTAAAAGCATTCTAACTTCCTGCAAAATGCATTGTTATATAATGGGTAATTTGACTCAAGTTACTGCAAACCTCTTTATCATGATGGAAAGAGTAATACTTGTAATGTGTCTGAAAAATAAATACTTATGAAACATCCTGATTTTTTGAGTCACATAATGCAAGTGTGCACATTAGTGAAATTTATAGAATTCAACTTATAAACTAATGTATCCATAATTATCACTGTTATTGCAAAGAATATTTATTTTAATCAGATAGAATTTGTTTCTCCCTAGGGTGACTGAGTGGCTGCTCTTCTGAACATGCGTTCAGGGGGACTGCTTTGTTGTGCTTGCAGAATGATGAGTCTAAAATATATTTGTCAATATTTTGTTGAATTGAAGCCTGAAAATGCTCCAAGCCCCTGCTAAATAGTTTTTCACCAGAGACACAACATCATCTCTGGAAACAGTAACAGCAGCTATTACTGTCATCCCTGTGGCTTGGAAGACGGGAGTCCTCCAGTGGGAGGACAGGAGTTCTCCTCCCAGCATTGCCACTGACTGCTATTGATTGCTCTGTCCACATCCAGCCCTTCACGTTGAAGAGATCTCATTTCTCTTGCCCTACAAAGCAGAAAGTTTGGATTGGACATTGTTCACTTCTGGCAACGCTCGCATTACAAACTCAATTTGCAGCACAGCAGTTCCAAGTTTTATTCACTTAGCCACTCAGAACAAACTTTCCTCATTTATGAAATTGTACTTAAGGCACTTAGCAGTACAGAGAGTTCTCTTTTGTACCAGCCAGAGTCTTCCTACATGATGCAAGGAAAAACATACTAATGTATATGGAAAAGGAAAAAAAAAAATCAGGTTCTTCACTTGAATGTGAATTTAGGAAGCCCCAGAGATGCTGAGTTAGCAACTGCTTTTGTGAGTGTTGCTAATTTTCAGCTGACAAGCACCATTGAAAACTAGAATGGCAACCATTTGCAAAGCAGTATTTCTTTATGTAGGTTTAATGGGTATCAAAGCTCTGCTTTGACATCTTTTGAAGACCTGAGGCCCACTTCAGGAAAATGAAATTAATCATGGATCCATTTAGAACTGAGCAAAATCTTGTTACTGTATTTTTGGTTCTTTCCCTGTCACTTCAGGGCATCCCTCTAGCTTGTCTTTTTTCATATCAAAAAAAACCCAAACCCCAAAACAACTAACCTATGGTTCTTTTTAAATACTTCTTTCTCAATAAACAAACACATTGTTATGCTCAACATTGTTTTCAAGTGTTTTCAAGGAAATTAAAAGCATATTTGGAAACTATGAATCTACTCATTTCTGTAGGTACAATATAAATCTGAATGTTTTTGGGAACAAGACAAATGTTAGGGGTTTAAATCCCTTTGTTCCTGTATCATAAAGTGTCCCACCATTCATAGACACAGAAACATCTCTCTCTTGCAGCTCACAGAGAAAGAAAAGTGGAAGCAGGAGAGAGGAAAAATAAGCCAGTAGATTTCTTTCTCAATTCTTCCCTAACCCTACAGCTTCATCACTCATAAGTCTTCCTCAAATCCACAGGTCTTCTAAAATCTCTACATGCTCACCCTTTAAGGCCCCTCACCTAACCCTCAGCTTCACTCTATATCCCTAGTAACTCCCTGGATAATCCCTTCTCCTCCCTCCTGTGTTCCCTACCCCTTCAGGTGGACAAAGAGCACGTGCTGCAGCCAGGTCTGGGTGACGTGTCTTTGGCTGCTCAGAGGACAGAACAGCTAAATATTCACCTCTGCTGGCTTTTCTCTCACAAATCTGAGCTTCCTTCCTCTATGAGAAGAAAGTTACAACCTCTTGGTAGAAATAGTGAACTTCTGGACATTGTACCTAAGTAATGCAATTGCAGTAGGCAGCTGGCTCCAGAAACAATTACTGCCACGCAACAGACAGACTGTTTGCATAAATGCATTTTTCGGGACACTAAGCTAAAATGTGATATTGGAAGCTGTGGAATTGTTTTAAAGGAAGGGAAATGAGCATAGTTATGAATTGTGGTGATTTTCAATATTGTGACAATGAAACTAAGTGCCAGCTTTCTGTCTTTGTATTGCATTCAAAACTGCTCAGCTGAGAAGCGAACTTTGCAGTGGATGGCAAGCTGCTGCAATAGAAGCTTCTCACTGTGCAAAAACTGTTGTTTCTGTTTTGATGTTTCAGTTGTCTATCCAAATAAAATCACCCAGTGCACATGTGCATTAGGAAGCATATGGTATGTAAATAAATAGCGGGAGGTTTATGCTAAACAAACTTCTATTTTCTCTCTTCCAACCTTTCTTCCTTTCCAAGCTGACCTTAACCATGCTTGGATTGAAAAACTGTTTCTCAATTATGTGTTTATACATGATAAGAGACAATCAGGCCTAGTCCAGTGAGGTCAAGTTAGCCATTGTTTTTATGCATGACAGTCAACATAAATAATACTTCAGCCTCCTTAGCTCTATATATCTGTCCCTAGGATGCAGGTGACGGAACGTGCATAATTACTTGAGGTGAGACAAAAGCAGTCATGCAGCATTGCGGGATTAGACCTCTCAGAAGGTCCCTTTTCCTCCCTGATTGCAGGCAACCACAGAGAAGTTCAGTCTTAGTGAATCCTTTTGCATTTACCCACCTGGGTGACAATAAGAAAACTGTACAGGACTGCAAGGCTCTCTTTACTCATTTCAAATGAAGGAAGACACAGAATGAGCTAAAACAGCTTCTCCTCCTCTTCTGTGTTCCCAGTTCAGCAAAGCATATCTGTATCTTTATTTGCATGCCTAAGTTCTAATAAAGGCTATGTGTGGACCAGAGTAACTGAGAAAGATAATCCCTGTCCTTCACATGCCACAAAGCATTAAGGCTGAAGCAAGTTCAGCAGTGATATCCCTGAGAGTCCAATGATTGTGAGAGCCAAGAAGTGTGTTTGACTGCCTAATATACTGTACCTTGGAGGGAATTTGCTCTATCACCATTTGCATCATGCAGTATGGCTGTTGTAATACATGTGAGCTGGAGGTACCTTAAAAGTGATACCTCACATTTCATATAAAGTATTGCTGCATGTTCAGAAGTTTTACAAGCTTCAGTTTAAGCAAAACATCATCATCTGCATTATCTCAATGCCAAAGAAGAAATATATTTTGTCACTCTAAGGATGAGGTCAACATCAAACTTGTCTTCGCCGCCCTGTCTTTAAAAAAAGGGAAACAGCCTCTGTGCTGGCATGGAGAGCTGGAAGTGTCCTCAGAGTGTCAAGATGTCATAAGACATAGATTAGAAATGAAGATGTGTACAACCACTACAGAACAGTTTGAAATAATCAAGGGCAAATGCATCCAAGTAACACAAACATGCCCCAGTTAGCTTTGAAGTCAATAGCCAAGATTTTCACAAAACTGCAGGTCAGCAGTATGGAAATCAGGTGAGCTGGAATAGCTGGCTGGTATTTAGGTAAATATTTTGGTAGCTCTCATTAATGAACATCACAAGGCAGCAACTCTGTGGTTTGAAGACATGGATTAACTCATCTAACTCTCCATACCAAAATACCTTGCACAGGATTTTAGGAGGAAAAAGACAGAAAAGGCTATAACAACATTCTGCACAAAGGAGGATTTCACTTCCATTTTCTAACTTACTAATAACTTGGAGTGTCAGGACTAAAAAAAAATGGTAGGTCATATCTAGCGACATAACCTCAGGACAGAAGAATAATAATAAAAAGTCCAACCGTTTAATGAACTACTGATTAACTCATGGTAACAGACTCTTTTTCACATGTAGCAATAAGAAAATGTGGCCTTAGTTGGCCAGAGAGGAGAGTGCTTAATCACACCATTGCACTTCCTCATCTGAGCCCCCTGAGAGTGCACACACTCCAGCTTCCAGCTTCCAAAACTGAGACACTTCTTCATCCACTCAAGCATCTCACAATACAAGCAGTACACTTCAAGACAACTGTGTTCTACATTAATTATAAGAATTAGAAACCCATCACTAAATTGTTGATATAATTGAATGTATGAGAAACAAGATGAATCAGCTCACAAAAAATTGTGAATCACAAATGTTACCCCTGGAAAAAACACTGGCTAATCTAAGGTTTCTAGACCAGCCAGAAAAGATCCTGCTTTGGTTTACATCCCGGTGATTCATTTTGTGAAAGGAGAAATAATTGTTTCTGCTCTTTCACAAAAATGCAGTTTGTGCAGTGTCATCAGTACATCAACAATTTATATTTGTTTTACTGCACAAAGGAGTTTCAAATCAATTTCAAAGGCTGTACATTTGAAAAGCAGCCAGCTGGCTATTCAGAACTTTCAATATGGTTGCCTTTATGTTACCAAGCAAATAAACAGACAGCCAAACATAAAGGGCATTTACAGCAGTTAATTAGCAAATGCCATTGTCCTACTAAAGAGAAATTATTTCCACACAGTTGGATACCACTCTCCTTAACAGACCCTCTTCATGATACTTCTTTCATAAAATGTCTGCATATTTCTGTACCCTTTTAGCATATTTGTTTGTTGAAAATCTGGCTTTCAGATGGCTATCTAAATATGTTACAACGGGCGACATAAGGGAACAAAATGCTTAATTTCTTTCAAATGCTGTAATAAGGCATTTGCTAAAGTCTGGAAAAAAAGATTCAGAGACGTGGTTTATTCTGCAAGATGTGTTAATAGTAGAGTGCAGCTTCATGAAAAGAAAATAAATCAGTCTTAAATCTGTAGACCCATGTCAGCTGCACCAAAACTAATAAGATGTGTCTCTTATTATTGCCCCATCCAGCCTGCCTTCCAAGCACCAAAGGTTCTATCTTCAGTCACTTATGTGCCCATACATTTTTACACAAGACAAACAGTATAAAGGAACTTAATCACTGTAATATAGAGGAACTTGAAGAATGTAGGGCTTTAAACCTCCCCTTTGCACTTATTTTCCTTCGTATGCTCAGCATTTGGCTTGCATTGTCTCCTATTCCACAACTTTCAATCCTCCTCCCACAGCTGAAGGACAAACAGCACTTTCATTTTAGCCAAGATAAGAACAGATTTTTGTCCCTGAAGCCATATCTAAACCCCATTCTCCTGTGCAGAAAATGCCTTCCCTTTCTGAAGGCAAGAGTACTATAGGATTCTTACCTAGACTAAAATTGGAATACCTGAGTTCAAAGCAAACATCAGCAGCCCTGGCATGTGGCTGTGAGATCCTGAGACTGGAGTGCTGCTATGGCTAACAGGGGTTTGGAACTACTCATAGGCTGTTTTACCAGCTGTCTCTTCATAAGAGACAAGTTTTACTGCTCAGATATGCTGATCCTCCTACATAAAAACCTCAGTGTTAAAGTCAATAAAAATTTTGCTCCGCCGATTTCATGGATTAAAAAAAACAAACACAAAGCAATCCACAAAGATGTGAACTTCATCTCACCTGTTATGTGCTATAGAGACAGCCCCTCATCTCAGAATCAAGTGATTTTGCTGAGGTGGATCTACACTGGCTGTTGGGTGATGTTCAGTGGTGGACTTGGAAGTGCCAGGTGAACAGAAGTTTTTTCCAACCTAAATGATTCCATGGCTCAATGCTGTTGTGCTGCTTTTTCATTATTATTTAAAATGCTGTTTCCAATACCCTTGTATATTTTTTTAACTTACTTATTTCCCCCCATATGTCTTCCTGCACAACCTTGCCAGCTTGAGTCCTCCTTTAAGTTTCTTTTAAGGAACAACATCTAGATTTCAATTTTTTTGAAGTCTGGCCAAGTAACAAAGGAGGAACTGTGTCAACAATAATAATAAAAACAGGGCAGAAGATCAGGAAGTTTCCAAGGTATTCAAGATTTCAACTTGTATTCAAAGGAATGCAATTAAATGCAATCAAATGAACTTAATGCAAAAATAAAATCATATTATGTATTATAAATATTATTCGTAATTGTTATCAACATGTACCATCGAAACCTTCTCTCCTATGAACTTCTTTATTAAAATTAGGGTAAGCTTTATTATTCTTTTCTTTGTATCTGAAGTCCATGAAGTTTCAAATAATATTAGCAAATTATTTGTAATTTTTCCAAAAGAACAGGGAAAGGAAATGAGAAATAATTTACCACTTGGACAATCTCATAACAGTAGGAAAAAAGCACACGTGGGCACACATATATCCATATACACAGATTTACACAAGTAAAGGTTTACATGCCCTGTGTAAAGCAACTGTTACAGAGAAGCTTTTTTTAGGTTCTGGAAATGAAAATCCACATTCATGACTGCTATTGCTACTGCTAAAAGTATGTGCAAATTGGTAAGAATACAAAGTGACAAGGACAGAGTGTTAAAAATATTCGTGACCTATATATACTTACTGATCTGGGTTTTTTTTTAATTGATTTATTAAATGAACAGGTGTTCTCAAAACACATTAGAAACCATGAACTTTGAGATGTGAGATGATGTGTAATATATACTATCCCAAATTCAAAGGTGTGTTACAAATGGAAAATGTTAAAATTAAGAAAGAAGAAAAATGGAATTTGATCAAATCAACATTCTTTTTGGCCCCTTAAAAAAATTGATCCATTATATATTACAGAATTTTTAATCCACCCAAAATTACAAAGGTACGACTGCATTTAATGTGGTTTTTTTGGTCAGACTGCGTCATAAAACATAAAGAAGCACATTGTGTTTGCTCTTAGAAGCTAAAAAAAAAAAAATCAGAAGGACTGATTTTTTTTAATATATACTTGCAGTAATCTAGTCATTTTTAATGTTTCACCATCAATAGATCAGCTAATGTATAAAAGCAATCTTTAATTCCATGACAGGAAAAGAATTCTTGGTTGCTTGCACAATTACTGCAGAAACAGTGGCTACCCTAATGGCACCACTGAGGTTGTAGGATTGTAGCATGTGCTGCAACACAGATGATGCTGTTAAAAATGGATCATTTCCATTCCTCCATCAGCACAGTGTTTCTAAACTATGACATCATTTTGCATTACACACAGAGCTGTTAGTGTTAAAAATAAAGAAAAATAAGCATAGAAAATGAAGAATTCAAGCTGAGCACTAAGAGTAAAGGTCAGTATGAAAATAGGGAAAACCTCAGAGATCTAAGGTTAGAATAGAGAAACAAAAGGAAACCATGGAGTGAAAAGTGGAGGCCTGCTTGAGACCTTGATAAAGCTCCAAGTGGCTCTGATGATACAAGCTTGTTTAACACGAGGAACAGAAGTGCAATTCATACTTCTGAATAAGCCAGCTAATCTTGTTAGGGTATGCATTCATGTAAAATTAGCCTCTGCATCTCTGTCTGAAAGAAACACTTAGATCTTTTTAATTTTTATGGCCTACGGCGGTGAACGATTGTAGTCATTTAACAATCGGACTCTTTGCAATTCAGAGCTGTTCTTGAGGGTGCTGCTGCCCACACTTCCAACCCAACAATGGTCAAGCTGAACTCATTTGGTTTGACTCCCTGTGCGCTGTGTTTCACATTCCTGGAGCTCATTTCTCTGCTAAGGCTTCCTGACAGAGATCTAACACACAGGCTGTGCCAGCTGCAATTCTGCCCATCGCAGAAAAAACCCTGATAAACTGTGGCAACAGAGAAAGCCTGCTGCCCCAAGTCCCAGCATGATCACATAATTATTGACCACGTTCTCCTGACCTTTCGATTGCTAGTTCAGGGCCTTGTCTTATGATTATTCAGTGATTCAGTTATAAAACACTTCAGTACAAATTACACATTTTAAATAAAAACATTTATTCAAGAGCAGAGTGTGTCACAGTAACTTAAAATAAAATCTGACTAGGGAATCTATGTGTTTATTATCACAGTAGCAATGCTGCTGGGCTTTTGTAGATTATCTGGCCCATGAGATTTCAGCAATGGGATGTCAAAAAAACCCCTAAGCAGCAGTGTAAGCAAAATCTGCCCCAAACTTTCAGAAAATTTAAAATTAAACATAGTGAAACAAACGAAAACCTTGCCATTTTTTATTAAATTAGACAACTTTGCATGCTCGCAAGATATGAAGTAAATTATACTTGCTATTAGAACAGAGAATATTCCGTAACAGAAATAAACCAAACTATAAATAGAAAACTGTATTATTCCAAGTGTGATAAGCACTCTTTTGTATACTCACTGTGGATACTAAGATACAAATAATTAGGATATGGAGGCTAATGCTGCTACTAATTTAAAGGAGCAGGTGAATACAGTGTAAATTTTCACTGATGTACCATAGGGCTAAAATTTTCTAAACTGCTATACAACCTCTTTAGTAAAAAATTAACAGTGGCAGATGGGTGTCTCTCATAACATCATCTTCAAAGGAAACCCAAGACAATCTAAATCCACAGAAGCCAATGAAAGGATTCCTCAGTGAAAGAGGTCAATATTCCAACAACACAGAATGACAGGAATTGTTCATTGAATAGTAACACTTCCTTTTTCTACCCCCACTGGACAGAAATATGCTTGTTTATCCTCTACATCCCTTGTGTAGGCAGATATGAAGCATCTCTGTCAACCTGTGCCAATATTGCTTAACTGTTATCTTGAAGATCTGGTAAGAGAGAAGTAGCACGGACTTAATCTCCCTTAAATCCATATTAACCATGACAGATACACTTTCCATGTGCAACAGTTCCATTTGGTAGTTGTCGTCTTTGGTCTGTTCTTGAACTTTTCACTCTTTTCCACTGTTTGTTGGGGAAAATTTTAAGAAATGTAAAATAGCTGCAGTGAGAGAGGAAGAGAATAAAACTGAGGCTCCAAACATTTAGGAAAATCTGACTGCATGGCAAATGGATGCATGATCAATAACAGAGAGACAGAGAGAAACACATTACAGAAACACACTGAGAAATATTCCAGATGTCAGCAACACTAAACCTCAGACGTCAGATAACAACTCTAGGAATACACTCACACTTTGATGCTCAGCTCTACTTTGGACTGAAGGTTGCCACTAGTCTCTTTTTAGCAAATAATATTTGCTAACACAAATTTGAATACTGTGGCTTGTTCCTATGGTTCTTTGCTAGTGACATGGAAAGTTAGCTAAGTTAAAATTGGCTAAGTTAAAATAAGCACAAGTGCTTATTCCTGAAGGCAAAATTGAGTTGAAGGTGGCATATTTTCTGTTTGCACACTTCCTATTACAAAATTATACATTATTTACAAGGCTTGTATATAATTTTAGATATCTTGTTCAAATATTTTCTTGTGTAGGTTATGTGTTTCAGCTAGAAATGAAAATTCATCTATTGAATTATTGTTAAAAGTTATATGGAAGTAAAATTCAATAGAACATTTAGTCCAAAAGAGACAAATCTGTCAAATCACACAAGTATTAACAAAGAACAGGTGAAATTAATGACAAGTTCTATACAGTATTTTTATAATAAATCCTGAGGAATTGACATAAAAACTTGAAAATCTCCAAAATATATTATGCCAGTTTACTCAGTAGTTTGATTTAATTCCAGATTCCTTCTGATCTTTCAGAGAAATAAGGGATGTCCCAGATGAATAAGCAAGAGGATGTCCTAAAACCTTGATGTATGCAAGGAAATCACAGCAGCAAGATGGTGCCTTTGATGCTGACAATGCCTTTCAGCAAAGGACTACCCAGACCACCAAGGAGATGCAGGCTAGAATCAACCCACAGTATCCAAAGCCCCAGAGGAAACCAGATTATGATGTCTCTATTGTGAAAAAATTAATTATTGCATGCATTTCCATTAAAAACAGATTAAGAATTTTTGTTCACACAAATAGAAAATACCTCTGTTAAAAAAACCAAAAGAATCTGTCTCATTCCAAGTCCTGCTTCTTGGAAGTGAAAAACCTATGATTAAGATCATGTGGACAGAATAAAATATGTAACACATAAATTAGATTCAGGCAGATTTAATGAAGTTTTGATTTGTGAGTTTTGTCCCCTGACATTTAATTTTCCTTCACTCATAAGGATAGCAGATTCCCCTGGGTTCTCTTTGTGAGTCCTGATCTGCCAGGCATGGGCTATTGCATCTCTGCACAGAGTGGTTTGTTGGTTCCTGCCAAAAGCAACACGTGCTGTGTTTTGCTTCCTCCCTCAATGAGAGAAATAGGATGGGTCTCAGTTCTCTAATACCACTTATTTTCCTCACATTGGTTGAAGCTCATTGTCTTCATTATTTCTCCTTTTTTTTTTTTGTCCAGTAATTGTGACATTTATCAACAGCTTAAAAGTTTTAGGAGGATACAGAGGACAGAGAAAGATCACCCTGTTTCCCTAGTCAAAAACCGGTGAGAAGGTTCTCTGAAGACACGCATCAGCCAATATTCCTTGAAATGCTCCTAGCTCCTCTCTCAGCTCAGCAGTGATATTCCACAGCTGGTCACTCAGAGTGACAGGAAGCCCCCTGAAGTTGGAGAGTGGCACTGACAGGCTGCCAGTGACACCAGCTCACGTCTGCACAGCAGCCAAGGTCCGAGCTGGCAGGGCCTGACCCCGGTCACTGCTGTGCTGCAGGAGGCTACAGGACAGCTGCAACACTCTGCTGCCACAAGAAAAGCCTTTCAATGCAAATCAGATGTTCCCTGGTAAAATACCACTTTTTGACCCCAATTATGAATGGAAATCTCTCTGCTTCTCTCTCTGCTACATCTGTACACTACGGAAAATCACGGAAATCACAGAACAGAACGCTTTAATTTATTGCCAAGTATATTTGGCATTAACATTTGATATTTAACATATTCATCCAGTAATTTGTGTGCTAATCTCGCTAACTTTGGTTCCTCCAAAGGGCTAGAATTTGCAGATTTTGTTTTAACCATAAGAAACACCCTTATACTACACTTTCTGCCACCAGCATTCTTCTGCCTGTCTGGATTTATCAGAGAATGCAAGCTGGTAGCAGTAGTCCACATATGTTCATTTTGTATAATCCTCAAAAAACAAAGGAGCTCAGAACTGCAAACAAAGTGAATTTAATTCCTGCATAGACCCTTTGCAGCATTTCCTATTTGTGGGTAGTAGGAGGAAACACTGGCTTTGCTTACAGAATTTTCATAATCTTTCGTAAAATCTTCATCATAATCTTGTACTTTTTGCATATTTAAAGTGTGTTTTTGATTACCACAACTATAGAATTCTATAAAAGCAATATACCTAGCACAAGATATACAGATTTGCAGTGAAAATCCTGTCCTTGTTTTTTTCTGATCTGAAACAATATTAAAGAATAAACTGACATACTGTGTCTCTATCCTGTGTATGTCTCTAAAAACAAGGTGTACTGCAAGCTGTTCAGTCTCAAAACATGTGAAATGTGCTGTGCATAAATGAAAGGCAATTATTCATGTTTATGACAATACTAATTAAAAATTAAACAAATTGCAGAGTCATTCTGATGCAAGTAAGGTTACCTGAGTACCTGCCATGGCGACTAAAAGAACAACAGCAGCACAGGCACAGCCACATCAGCATCTGGCAGGTGGAGAGGGACAGAGGAAAGGTGAGAGAGCACCTGAGAGAACTGGCTGGGAGTGAACACAATCTGATCCATGGAAAAAACAACTGTGTGGGTTTGCTTGACATAAAACTGAGAAAAAAAAAAAAATGGTAGCTGCCTCTATGAGGATTCAACAACGTATGAAATAGATCTGTCGCCCTCCATGAGCGAACAGGTAAAGTGGGTATTTAGCCACAAGCACACAAATTTCAGAAAGTTTTCACCTGTGGTACACTGGGAAAAAAGGTCCCCTTGTACAATGCCTGACAAGTTGGGGTGGGGAAAATATCAATGTAGCATCATTGAAAATAACAACCATTTTATCCCAACAGATGGCCAAGTGGCAATATAATGCTTTGTTAACTTTGTGGCAAGGGCACCAAGCATTTGTGCCTTTCTACCCACCCGAAAGGGAAAAAAAGAACAACACACTACCATACCCCAAACCCCTAAATCTATGAGCTATTTTTATATCAGGAAGAATTGTTGTTATTCCACCCCTCTTACCAAGGTATGTTTTATGAAACCCAGATGATGACATTTCATTCCACTTCAATGGAGAGCAGAGCAGAGCACTGTAGCAGGTTTCATCCTGCCCAACAATGAATAACACAATCATTTGCAATTATGTCAATGTGCTGCTCTTACAGTGGTGCCATCTAAAGTACGTGTGGCATGGATGTGAAAGGTGATGAGGACATCAGCCCAGACAAAAGGGCAGATTCAACTCTCCCTGAAATTACCAGGACTTCATACATTTAATGTAATTAGTTTTGGACCAAATTGCTATACATGAATCCTCAAAGAAACTTGCTACAATTGTAGGCAATTGATAAAAAAAACTGAACACAGGGACATGAACAATGCATGCAAAGCAAATTCACTGGGAACTGCAGCTAAATATCTCAGCTGCATTTGATATATCCCCTTTTAAGGGTAAATAACTGTTCAGTTATCAGTGATGTCCATTTCTGAAGATTTAAAGATTGTGTATCCAAAACTATTAATTTTTAAGGGACAAGATCCAATATATTATGTGACACTGGTTACGTCTATTTCTCTGTACTGAAAGAAAAATACTAATTAATGCTGAACATAAAATCTTAAGAACCTCAAAACATCTAAAAATTTCAAAATATCTGATAAATATGCATAATTTCATTCTAATGTTTCAAAATCAGAACAAATGCCTGCCAAAAGCAATTTAGAACAGCACAAAATATTGCTTCAGGTATTAAAATGCCTGCTGCACTAGAAACTTTCATTTGCACTTTTTAAAAAAAGCCACGCTATGAAAAAACAAAAATAGATTTCCAAGGTGCATTGTAGAAATGTTCAGAACCTCTGAATTGCCAGATAAAAGTTTCAAAGACACACACACACAAAATATATTTTAAAAAACCCACTTTAAACAGGATCAGTGCTCATTTCTTTGTGTAATCTACAATGAAATTTAACATATAAATCATACTAATTACATAAATATGGAGAGTGTATGTATGGTTACAGATACAAAAGGAAACTATTTACCTATGAAGACTATTCAGATATTTTTAGTTCTACTGTTGAATAAGATTATTCTGCAGAGGCAGAATTTGCCACAGAGCTTAGTCCCCTGACATGAAGTTGGGTTTCAGACTTGCACTCCCAAAATTCATTTTAAAAGGATAAGAAAACATACAAAAGATGAAAAAATATTAATAGAGTTAAAGTAGCAAATGGCAAGTTTAAAATCTAATTTGAAAGGGGAGCTGACTCTCTCCCAAGCTATTGAACATTTATTGGATACAATATGCAGTGAAATGGAATCAAACTCAATATTAAATTCAGGATGCAGCCTAGGTTGGGATATTAATAATCTCTTCCAAGAAAAGCAAATGAACCTATGGAACAGGGAAAATTTTATGGGTGAGGGTGTAAAAGAGTGAACATTGCAGTTCATTTACCATGTCAACTAACAGAACCAAGGAATCTCCCCAGGAGCCAAATTTCAGGGGCTTCTCCCACAGGGACACAAGCTGAAGGTCACAAGTGTTTATTGGTATTTTTTTCAGCCCTTCAGCCCACTCTTGTGCTGTCTTTCTCAGGGGTGAGAGGTTGTGGGTGGGGGATTGTTTGAGTGTCTTTTAGCTTATGGCATAGCCATAAACGCATATACAGAGATACAAGGGTAAGCAGTTATAGTGAGAAACTTGCATCACATATTGCTCTCAGCTTATGCTACTTTCTATATTACAGGGGAATCCCCTAGGGAAATTTTAGGTATCTAAATCAAATTTCATAGCTCAGTGCAAAGGCCTGCTATTCCAGAGGGCAATGCAAGCCTCCTGCCAGCCCCAGCTGCCCCTTTCTTTTGCACACAGACACTTTCTGTGTGTAGGACAGACACTGAGACACAGCACTGGCAGATACATTTATACATTCAAGTGGCTGAAGCTGCAGAAACAAATAATAGTGGGAAGAGCATGTAGGGCACAAACTATAAATTCACCCCTATCATCAAACAAAATGATGGGATGAGAGTTTCCTGCATTTTTCCATTCACCTGTATTCCTCCAAAAAATGCATTGACTTGAAAGAAACAATCCTGCTAGCTATTACTGAAATTCATTTTAATAAGCTGCAACATGGTGTTTTCTTATTTAAGCCATGTATTACAGTTTTCTTCTTCAATTTCTGCTTTGCTTCATGTTCCACTGTATGTGCACCTCTAATGAGGAGACAACTTTTAAAATTAAAAGCATTAATAAAATGCAGCTTGTAGATATTTTTTAAATTAAAAAAAAAAAGGTCAGATTGAATAAGCATCTGGGGATCTGAATAGTTTTTTATTTTATTCCAAAAGCTTCCAGCAAAAAAAACCCTGTTTCTAGAGAATTACAGGTATAATCCTCTACCAATGCACTGACAGATACTTTATGGTTGGTGCTTTTTTTGCTAGTATATGCTTTTAAGCCATTCATACCAGTAATAAAGTAACAGTTTCACACCCACATGATATAAATCTTTCTATTGGAACTTCCCTCCCTTTGAGTGGATAATAAACCATGGCTTGCCCAACTGTGTAGCATAAAGGAAACATGGAAATATCATTCCTTGTGGCCATGTTCAACCCTTATCTTGATCCCTGTCAATAAGGAGAGCCCTAAATACTCAAGTCCAAATTAAGGAGGTCGAGTCCTCAGTTTCCCACTGCCCTTCCTGCACTGATCCTGGGTAGTAAGGCAAGTGCTCTCCTGGCAGAAGCCAATAATATTGTGCTGATGCATCCTCTCTTCTTCATTACACCAAGTTGCACCGTCCCTTTTGTCCTCTTAAACCTTTTGTATGGTGATTTTGACAGTCAAGAAGCAGTTTAATCTTTCCTGATTATTGTGTACCAGCAATGCACTCAGGCAAAGGCAGTGCTTTCTCTAAAGAGTCATCAATCTAGAGAAATCATTTTGACAATTGAGTTCAAGCATAACAGCCAAAAGGCAGAGGCCTTTTAGAAGTGCCAATTTTAACAAAAACAACACAGCTGAGATGTGTTTCATAAGAGCATATTCAAGTAGCAGCAAAATAGAAAAGATAACTAATGATGAATAACAGAAAGGAGAAACAGATGTATCTGATGGGAGAGGGAAGGAGAACAGAGGAAAAATCAAAGATAACAGTTATACAATCAAAATCAGGAGGACAAGGAAAGAAAGATATAAGACTAATGAAATATGCTTATTAGAACCTTTTCCCATATTTCTGAGACTAACAGTATAAGAAAATGAATACAGCTGTACAAGTTTGTCATGTACTTGGAGAGGCTCCTCGTGAAAAAGCTTTGTCATAGCTAATCTTTTCTTCTGGAAGCTTTCTGGATAAGTGGCAGGCAGAGAGTGCATTTGAATACTTGTGTAACAAAATAGTAGGGAGAACTGAATTACAGCTAAACACGAAAGTAGTGTTCTTACAGCATGATGATACAAATTTATTTATAGATTATTAGTATTATTCGATTTTTATAGCAGTATTTATAGAGAAATATTTCTTCCAGGACAATGACATTTCATACCAATATGATGGACAGACGTGCCATTCTTCAAAAAACCCTGGGAGTTTAGCATTATGTTCTTTCTATTAAAAGATAAAAACCAAACAGAGCTCCACTCCATTAAGGATGAGTTTCCATTTTGAATAGAATTATGATTACAAACTCCCTAAGACATCAGGAAGATGTATTTTTTTCCTTATCTAACCAGTGGGTCCCAGTGTAAAAAGCTACTCTGTCTCTTCAGAGACTGGCACTAAGTATGCTGGCCTCACACACACAGAACAATGACCTGCTGCAAGACGCGACTGGACTCGAATTTGCACGAGTTACTCCCTTGTTATCACACACAACCAGCCTTTCAACATCAAAGGCACCTTCACTTAGGATTCAACAAACATTTATCTTGAAGAAGAAACTGTAAAGTACGTTAATGAGAGGTATTAAATATGCTCAACAGCTAAAATGGGAATGAAACTCTCCAGAACTTCAGAACTTTGTTATTATCAAAAGCACATAAGCACCACTTGACAAACTTTAATCTGAGCATGGGGGGGGGAGGGGGGAGGTGTCACTGTGTAATTTTGTTGAGGTAAAACATTGATTTAATCAGACAAGAAAGCCCTACTTAAAATTTGATTCACTATCTTTCATAAACAATTTTACTTTCCTACCTTTTCCCTTTGTTCACTTAATTGCTAGATTGTTTTAAGAATGTATGAAGATCAAAAGCAGATTTTATGGCACTTTGAGGTGTGAAAATCAAAGACAATCATAAACAAAAGATGATTAAAAAATAGCTTTTTGCCCTCCAAAAATAATTTTTTTTTTAGATTGCGGTTTTGGGGTTTTTTCCCCTGCTTATATATTTGTGAATGGTGTGAACTGCAAACTGTGTTGGATTCTTCAAAGCAATCACACCCACCTGATGCAAAGCACAGCAGAGGCAGGTACAGAACAGCTGCAACATGAAGTCACAGTGCACACTGATGTGTATTGCTGCACTTGTTTTTCTCAATGTTTTTCAAACACTGGAAGTGTTTCTACAATTTACTGATGGGGCATAACACTACCTAGATCAGAGCAGCTCAAATAATTGTAAAGGGCAAAGTCTTAACCCCACTAAATCAATGAGAAATCCAGTAACAGCTGCTGTAGGATTCCCCTCATTGCAATTTTAGCTATTTAAATTTTTAGTCTGCCTTCTAGAACATGCAGAAAATCATTAAATGTAGGCAGTTATTTCTGCATGTTCCTCATTTGGGCCATGGTATTACAGTGACCTAGAGAAAGGCGCATGCTTTCTGTGTGTGATTTTACAGGCTCATCCCACAAGGCAGAACTCACTGGCAACAACTAATGTTTGTTCAGTGACTGTTTACCTATATTCTGAAAATATTTACTGCATCTTATTTTTTTTTAACAGTAATGTGAGGGCACTGATGACTAAGTAAAACTAGCTTTAACATCAGTTCTGGGGAAAATACTGCCCTGAGTAAACCAGACAAAAGTTTTTATACAGAAACAAATGTGCGAACAAATCAATGTTTTTCACATGGAATGGAAAAAAAAACCCAAGTGATTTCCTAGAAACACCAATAATATGTCTTTGACAGACCTCATTTCAAGTATCTACTCCAACTGGCACAGAGCAGTCCAGTGAATGCTGCTTTTAAAATTCAGTGCTTCCAAAACTGATAACAGAGGGCCAAGTCCCACTAGGGGACTAAGCCTACAAGAAGCTGAATCTCTGATCAGAGAAACATTTTGTAAACACTTACACTTCTTTCCCACCTGGAGGACACGAAGCAAGCAGTATGAAAGTGCTGTATGACAGCTGCTTGCCTGAGGCCTCCCTCCATTATGGGGAGAAAAACAAAGCCAGGATTTTTAGACATATATATATATATCCTGCAGCTCATGTTGGTAAGAATCAAACAGGAAAAGAAAGGAATTTAAAAACCCCCCACAAACAAACATATTTCCCTTCTCTTGGAGTAAAGAGACCCATAAACTCTGAATCTGTGTACTGGGATGCTGTAGGACTGAGCAGTAAATGGGCACTTAGAGAGTGTAAGAATTGGGATGCAATGAAAAAGTGAATACAGTGCTCAGCTTGGTAGCAGAAATAGCATCTGCAAAATATATGGATTAGAGGAAGATCTCTCAATGATAGCAGAAACTTTTCAAAATAATGTCAGTCTGACCTGAGCAGGATGCTAGCAAAATATAAACTCTCCTAAGCAAGTCTTAGCTATTAATGTGAATTTTATGTGGGTTGACAGGGACTTTTTGACTGTATCAACTACTAGAAAAACCTATTTACTGCTGAGATGATAGACTATATTTCTTCATATCCTATTTTGCCTGCAATCCAGCTAAATCACCTTATTTCTTTATGTTAGAAATATATATTTACTTGTTTCTTCCATAAAAAAAAAAAAAGTTTAATCTAAATGAAGCTGCTTACCTTCTACTAAAGTGAGATTTTTTTCAGCCTTAAGAGAAATATCTTTGTCAAAAAAATGTTTGGTAATAGCTTCTATACCATAGTATGATTTCCAGTTAATAGCAGCCTTGTAAGTAAATATACAAAAAAAAAAGGGGGGGAAAAATAACCAATTGTAGGTATTTTATTCATTTGCCATTTGCATGCAAAATTAAAGTAATTGAAAAAAGTTAGTATTTAGCTTTTGCATCACACTGTGCTCAATTCAAATATTTTACCCTAAACCATTTTTTAAGGAGAAACAACATGGAAAAACTAACAGCATGTTCAAATACTGGTGATATCCCAAGCATTGTATTTCAGGAACCCAAATGTCCTAAATTAACACAATATTAATTTTAATTAGAATTTGCATTTGAGAGGTTTTCTGCTCAAATTCAATGATTTTATGCAATTTTCTATCAACGATTCAAGATAAAAGGAAAACCAAAGGTTAAATGTAAATTGGTCACTATATAAGGGAAGAAAGCCTGTTTAAATTATGGCAGCTTCATGTCAGAACAAGCCATTCTGACACTAGTGAAAATAAAATGTATTTTCATCTGTAGGATAGATATCTGTCATAGCATACAGGAAAGCAAGAAGAACAACTCAAAAACATGCAGCAGCTACCTTTTATAAGAATTCTGTATATGTGCTTAATAGTACTGTTGCAAAAATGCATATTTTAAAATCCTGGTGAGACTGGTTCAGTTAAGGGAAAATCAGAATAACTGAAAAATTATGAATGACAAAAAACAAACAGAAAAACCAAAACAAACAAAATCCCAAGCACAACAACACAAAACTTGCTCAATTTCTCATCTCTATGTGGCTTTCAATTTTAAACTCAAATAAGCTGTCTTGCTTTGCCTGCCAGTCGTACAGGAAAATCAGTAGAATTGCACAATGAAAGGGATGTCAGGTTCAGAACAAATAATCCAGCCCAAATCATGAAATGAAAAGTCAAAAATTAAAAAAAAATCAATCCACAGGGTGACTCAGTCACTTGGACGGATACCATGGATATGAACTTAAATGGCATGAAAGGTAAGGGGTTATTTTCAACCCTAATTTTCTAGTGTCTGAAATTTTGTAAAGTATAACCACGGTACGTGACATCAATAACTTCAAAGGCTGCATTTATGCATATGAGACTTGTAAAGAAGAAAGCTGCTTCTTAAAAGCCTTTTGTGCTCAAGAAAACCTATGGAATATCTGGATAATTACTTGCCTTTATCGCCATTTGGGACACAGTTTTGCAATGAAAGTATAAATACCAAATTAATGGAGATTTTAAAATAGCCTTTAATGCGGAAGTGCAGGTGCTATTAGTGCATGAGTACAGATCTTTGGTGCTGCAATATCGTATCGTGTAGCCTTTGTCTAAGAGAAATTTTGGATGCCTCATCCCTGGAAGTGCTCAAGGCCAGGTTGGACAGGGCTTGGAGCACCCTGCTCTAGTGGATGTCCTCCCTGCCCATGGCAGCAGGAGTTGACCTAGATAATCTCTAGAGATTCCTCCCAAACCCATTCTGTGATTCTGTAGCATATAAAATGCTCCTGGTACGTACAAAACACTCTGACTTCAAGTGGGTTTTTTAAAACGTAAGATCATAAGGTTAAAAGAGACCTGCAGAGGTTGCCAAGGGACTCCCCACCACCCTACAAAGAAATATCCAGGTCTTCTAATTTCTGTCCTGTATTTGCCCACTCCACTCCTAAAGGCTTATATTGACAAAATGTCTGGAATGTCAGAGATCATCTATCGCAGAAATACACTACTAATATCATTATAATTTATAAATTTTCATTGTATCACCTGAATGTGCTTTGCTGAAACATGGGCACTTTGCTTCTCATCCTTTCTACAACAGATTCAGGTAAATGCATTATTCCATTCCTCATCTTCAAGGCTGCTCTCACATCTCGCCATGATCTTTTATTCTATGCAACTATAAACAGACAGTTCTGTCCTCTGAACATTTCCAAATGTTCCACAGACTTTTTGAACTGTTGTGTCTAAACTGCCCATGATGTCCAGTTAAAGCCATACTCAGTAAAGGCCAAGAATTAGATGTCTTAGAGTTACATATGCAAGCCAGAAATATATTCCTGTTTTTTGTAACTAGATTGTTGTTGACTTATATTCAGCTTGTGAACTTTTCTAAGCCATTGATCAGCTCTGAGGAATTGTAGCACAGTCAGCTTTTCCTTCGTGCTGTTTCTGTGAAGATGATTATTTCTACCAGGCAAAAATTTGCTTTCAGCAGAATGGATATTGCCTCTAATTTCTAAAGCTTGTTTTGAAGCCTGATCCTGCTTGCAACATACTCCTGACCCAGCTCCTCATATGCAAATTTAATAGATGTAATCTCCAATTGCATGACTTAGGTCATTAAAGAAACACTGATGAGCTCTGGAGCTAGGACAAAGCTTTGAACGGCTAATGCAGGTAACTACAGCCCACACATAGTTAATCCTTCATTTCACTGATAATGAATATCTGATTATGGGGTATTGACCAGTTTGCACCAACTCCACAGCTATGTAATCATGAGAGTGCTTCCTTGCCTTCCCTATTAAAGTAACCTGTGATAGACTTTTTATAGTCTTTATATTGGCCAACTGTACAAGCACCAGATGTTTTCTCCTCCATTCAAAAGGACTTTCATCCAACCTTGGAAGAAAAGCATATTCTTTTTGTGTGGTTTGGTTAATGAAGAAAACATCTAGGCTTTTAATCTTTTTTTTTTTTCATAGATGCTTACAAACATGCTTAGATTTTGTTGACTGATGTTTCCGGGAACTCACTGACTAATTCTCTGGCTCCTCTTTTTCTCCCTTTCCACTGAGATGATTTATGTTCATCGTTTTCTGTAAGCTGACAGCACACTGGAAGCTCTAATCAGAAGTGGACATTTCGTGCATGGGTGATTTAGTCATTAACATCAACAACATGGTCTTGCTTTCCACGTGAATGTGAAAAGGGACAAGTTCATTGTATCATACTGGAATATTGAATATATATAATTTATATCATATATTATATTATACTGAATATTATTACTGGACACTGTCAAGGTATTAAGTTGAAATGTGGTGTGCCTGATACTTGCATGTGGGTCACACATGCAGGGATATTTTGTATTTTTAGTATTTTTGTAACAAGCATGTTCCCACTGTTCTAGAAATATTATTCCTTCATTTGGTGAAGCCAAAACATTATTATGGTAGGCAAAAAGCAGTTTAGAATCAGTATTGTGCATCATTAACATATTCAGAAAGCATTAAACCTTAAGAAATGGGTGATTGATTTTAATTAAGATGAAAATTAAATACATACAAGATATTTCATACTTTCAAAATGTATTTTAGCAAATAATATTGAAATATGTATAAAATGTAACACATTAAAGTAACAGACTACTTCACATGTTTGTATCTCTTTACCCAGAAAATATTAACAGAAAGGTTAAGTGTCCATTTCACTCCTTTTCCTGCCTAAATGAACAGAAGCCTAAATAAATTGCCTAGGGACAAAGGGTTATTGCAGAATAAAGCGAAACAGTCATCAAAGTAGACTCCCCCAATTAATACCAACAGAATCTTTAATGAACTGTGTATCACCACAACCTGTACAACTGTTTGTGTGCTACAGGTGGGGAACTGATGGCCCAAGCAGTGAATTTGGAAAAGGGCACCTACAACACCAGAAAGGAAAGGACTGACTTCCAAACCCAAACTTCTCCCAACTGGGATATTGTATTTCCCTGCCTCCCTTAGTACTTCTGACTATGGCTGCACAAATATAAAAGGCTAAAAAGATACAGCTATTTAAGTCTTTGATAAGTCTAATTAACTGGGATTTTCAAAATGTACGTGAAGCAGAAAGAAAACATAACAAGCTCACACTACAGGATTCATTGTGGTTTAGTTTTGCTAATTGCATGTGGGTCAATTGACTGCCAAAGCAGTCTGGGCTAATTTACTGATGTCACAATTTAACTGCCTTGGTGCACTCAACCCAACAAATCCCAAACAAAATATCAAATGATACTCTGTTTTCCAAAATTTACTTGTGTAAAAGTTGAATGGCGTGGATAAAAATAATCATCTGTTCAAACATTCATATTCCCTATAGTACTTTTGGTACTGTACAACCGTACTAAAATAACATTACATTAATTTTAATTAAGTTTTGCATTTCAAAGCATTTTTTCCACACATAGTGTGTTTTTATGCAACTTCTGTCAATACTTGGAGATAAAAGGAAAGCCAAAGGTTATATGTTAATTATTAATTATCTGTTGAAAATAATGTAATGAGCTTGGTTTATATCAGGTCACACTAACTCTCAACTATTGTTTGTGAACTGCTGGAGCAATAAAAGATATAGAGCTTCAGAAAGAATAAACATTGCGTTATTAGATCCTTGAAAAAGAATAACTACTCTACCTTTTTGTAGGCTGTGTCATATATCATGGGGGTTTTTTAAGTTCTATTTGATTGTGTGTTTTTTGGTTTTAGTTTCTGGGTTTTGTCTTTTTTCTTTGTGGGGAGCTGGTTGCTGGCTTTTTTCTTCCAACCTAACCTTTCCCAGGTGCTGGCAGGTTCCTCCAGAAAGAAGTATACTATGCAAATTCTGTCACCATGATCCTGCTATTATTTCCTCCTATCCAGAGAAGGGGAAGAAGCCTTGAAGGTGCCCAGATGAACTGCACAGCCAGTGTCTGCTCAAGAGGGATGACCCCAAGGAATGTTCCTGTGTATAAATATCTACAGAGAGTAGAGAAGTCCCCCACGGAATTTGTTGATAGCAACAACACTGACACTCACAGCAGTGAACACATTCTGCTGACAGAGTAAACCAATTAATAGTGCAGGCACTGAAAAAATAGGTTGGTGAAGTTATTTAATTTCCAGCTGCATTGATCTTTGCATCTGCTTTGCATTGATTATTAAAGCTCTAACTTCAGCAGGGGGCCATCCACAGAGGAGAAACTTCAATTCCTTCAAAAGTTTTTTTAAAGAAAGAAACAATTATTCTGTATATTATCAACACTAACTTTAAGAGATAAAAAGGTTGATGTGTTTATTTTAGAAGGCAGGTCCTATCCATATTGGGCAAAGTGAAAAGCAAATATTTTGGAAGAGATTCAGGAACGATATGAATCCCACCTTACTGCTACTCAATTGCACACATACATAAATCTACCTAAAAATCAGCTCTGATAAAAAATAAAATTGCAAGGAAATGGATGTTTGTGGAAGCAGTAGCAAATGTGCCATAAACTACAAGCAATAAAAATTATTGTTTGCATGATTTAATGTAATTTTTAGAATACATGATTAGCATTCAACTGTAAATAAACTGTAAATAAACAAAATTTTAGGTAGAAAGGAAGAGCAGAGTAATAGAGAGGCATTATGTCTTCCAGGGCTGGACTTGGAGTT
This sequence comes from Hylia prasina, assembly GCA_013397195.1. NCBI lineage: Eukaryota > Metazoa > Chordata > Aves > Passeriformes > Sylviidae > Hylia > Hylia prasina. Next base: position 921,384 of record VYXD01006823.1, read on the forward strand.
ATTTCCCTGCTCTTGGAGGAAGGACAGTTCAGACTTCCCAGTTTCTTTTATGCTTCTCCTACTGCAGGTGACTCACCTAGGCCAAAGTTCCCCACCCAGTGAAACTAAAATTTCTGGAATCTCTGAGAAAAGCTATGGCTATCTACAGAGGAGTATTAGTGCTCTTCTCTTGAAGATCTCTTACTGCAAATGGTCAAACCTTTTCATTCTTTCTTCATATCAGAGTTCTTGCAACACTTCTGTTGTTTGCAGCTAACTTCACTCTTTTGTTACAGGGCTTTGAGAAACAGAAGGCTTGTTTGTGTTTGAATAGGGGACATAAATGACACTATACTGCAAAGACAGAGGAAATACAAACATGAAGAAGTCTCCCCACTTCAGGCAAATATTCAACACCTGCTCTTTTGTTTTTGTCAGCAGACAGAAATGAATCATCTATTTTGATGCAATCCTCTTTATTTACAAAGAACACATCCACCATCCTCATTCCTTTAGCACTGTGGAAACCAATTCAAATTATTTTCTTGTCATAAATTCTAAAGAAGTTGTCTGGCTTCTTCCAAGGGTCCCACTAAGGATTGTCTTTCTCATTGTCTGCTCCTTTTTGCTGACAGTTTGCTAAAAGTTCTGCCAATGCTCTTATGTTTACAACCATTCCCATGGAAAACTCTCAGACCACTTAGCTCAAAGCAGCCTCAGGCTCTGCCAAGTGGCCACTTGCCTCAGGCAGACTTTTTCATTTTGGCCAGTTCCCTCTTTCTCTAAAATAACCTTAATTTTTACCTTCCTGTTAGCTTGCAAGAGTTAACCAGAGAGTAGGACTTAATATCACCATTAAAAATTAGCATTATCTAGAGAAGCATTTTATATTCATATTTAGAAAGCTCAACTTTGATAATAAATTCTACTGAACAGAATATCACATTAATTTAAAAGTACTGTTATCAGCAGTAAAAACTACATCCAAGCTTCCTTTCTATGTATATCCCAGGAATCACATATAATGAAACTAATTTATTTTGATTATTGCCTTTTGGGAATCTTCAGGCTAACTCCACTATGCAAATGTAAGAAGGAACTTTGGCTATTATGTTAAGAAAAGCGAACAATTTTCCTCTCCTGGTCATAAGTACATATAATTAAAACACCTACTTAGTTTCTTTTCCGTAATTTATTTTTTTAATAAAGAGCTCAAAATTTTAATTTTAAATCTGTTGTTGTCTGTTATCTTTTTTACCTTCTGAATTTTTGTGGAATGAATAAACAGATCCATCAACAAGCTTTCACAAATACTTTGTATCAGATTTGCTTAATTCACTCCCCAACATAAATTTTTCAATATAATATTGAGTCTGTCCCAGGCACCATTTAATACTTCTCTGTACAGAGAACAAACATGTGAGCATTACTAATGTAAGAATAATCAGATGCTTACTTTTATGAAATGACAGTATTATAAATACAACCTCAATTTTATAAAGCTAAAGCAAAGAAAGTGAAGAATAACTCTCAAGATGGGAGATTTGACTCAATGGATTATTTGTATTGTTAACAGGATCTCAGGTCCCCATAAGTATGAGAGTATAAAAAGTGAACAGTAAAAATTGGGCAGGATAAATTGTCATTTGGGAGTGCCTTTTATACTGACTGCAGAGGGAGTCCTGAGACAAGATCTAGTGTCAGCTAACCAGGCATATTGCTTGAAAGGTTCATTCAGAGAGGAACCTAAATTTTAGGTTGGAGAGAATGCAGAAAACGTCAGCCTAAAATAAATGCCCCAGTTATCCTCAGTAAAACTAGATCCACAGTTGAAATAAGCAGTCATAGCTCTACTGATTTCAGAAGAGCCTGAGCAATATAACAAGTTGAGATTCTGGTCCTATGAATAGCTCCTTTGACTTCAGTAGGATTACTCACACAGCCTATGAGTAACTACATACAGATGTGCAAGATATTTGCTAAGCAACAGACAAGAAGATAGCAAAAGAGAAAAATTATCTGTGAGCTTAACTTTTAAACATAAACTATAAAATCCTGTAAACACCTACACACATGAATACTATTAGACATTGGGGTATTTTAATTATGCATGTCAATATTTCTTGGTTTCCTTACATCTGTCATTGTTGGTTCCTTGCTCACCCTGAAACACACAGTATTGGCTTTTGTTCCTTCAAAAGCTGTTGTTCAAGAATACCCCATATTCTCTGTGTTTTAGTATTGCTAAAGTAAATGTGTTGCATTCCATAAGCAATATCATACACCAAAAGCCATTACTGTCTTTTCTAAGAGGAATGCTTTAAAGTATTGTCATTGGAATAGAAAGCAAAAAAGCTCGAGCTGAAATGCACATATTCTCTACATTCATTAGTGCTATCAACATAACTGAACTTCCTTGTTCTTATTAGAGTTACCACAGAAATGAGCCTAAAGCTATTACATGAATTGTTACTGCTATTAAGAAGTAGTCTACTTCAGTTTCATTTGTCTATTTGTAAGAATTTTTGAATATTTGAGAGACTAAAACTACCTTGATAATAAAATCAAGGCTAGGAAGGTGGAGGGCATTTTAAACAAACCTAAGTTTATTTAATAAAATGAAGCAATAAGTTGAGTGGCACCCACACACTGTATAAAGGAAGCATTTTCTACAATTCCATGTTTTTATGTTTGTATATGCTATTCTTTCAGACAGGCAAATGGTGCACAGCTGACTGTATAACGAGATGCTCTATATAAATGATATTAACCTTTAAAGTTAGGCAAGCACTTTACACACACAACCCATGCTTTCAAGCATTTTTTACCTAAAAATGCAATCATTCATTTATTCCTCATTGCTCAAGAGCTTTATGGCGTATTGCATGAGGAAATAAGAATCTAAGTCATCTTTAAAGATGTGCACTCTCTTTCTAGTGTGTAATTAAAATAATGTATAAATACATGATGTACATTTAAAAAAAGTACAAATCTATTTTAACTAATTGACTGATCTGGCAGGTAACCTATCAAGTTTTCAATAAAATAATCTATGAACAGATTGTCTTGTACCTATTCTGAGCAGAAGACTGAAGGAATACCTTAGATATGGAACATGCAGAGAAAACAAATAATACTCTCTTCACATTTCTTATTTGGCAAATCTGGGTGATAAATCTTTTCTTGTATAAAGGTGGAAAACAGTCGGATTGGAGCTCCATGGATGGACTCTTGTGTGAACTCAGGGTATAAAATGCAAGAGGCCTAACAAATCATTTGGGAGAAAATGACAGCTTTTGGTTTTCCATCCAATTTGACTTTAAAAAGTCAAATTTTACTGAGAAAGGTGCTAGGAGAAAGATTTGTGAGTCTTTGGAGTAAAAAGAAGGATGAGAGATTAAAACCTAGGACACATATCTGATCTTTTAACATAATGTAGGACTCTTCTAAAAATTGCTTTGCTTTTCTTAAATCTTGCAATATTGAGGAACTCCTTTACTTGATAAACAAATATATCTTTCCCTTTTTCTACTCCTGTATAAATTTCCATACTTACCTGTAAATATTATCTTGCTCTGTCATGAATGCTCCAAATTAATTCTGTTTGCTGTTTTTGTGCTTTCTTGGGACTCTGGGTTTTTTTTATCAAGACTTTGGGGGTTTTTTAATCAAGATGCTGCTGTAAGAATTGTGCTCTGGAAATCATCTCATCTTATTCTGTACATTCTTTTCAAGGAACAAGCTCCCTGAGACGAGCATCACTATCTTACTTCAGACCTTCTTAAAAACCTTTTTTAAAATGTCACAAATCCATGGGAGGGATGGGTGGGGGAAGGTGTCAAGGGATGCCAGGCAGGAGGCTGTTCATGTTCTCCTGTTCAAAGTTTCATTGATCTTTTTGGAGCTATAAAATAAAAGAATGATACTTTCCATTTTCCCTCAATGTAGAAGGTGAATAATTTTGATGGTATAAGGTAAGACAGTCTGTCTGCTCTCCCTTGCCCTTTCAGAAAGCAGGAGAGAAGAAGAGAAGCTCATCCAGGAGTTAAAGTATAAATATAGAGTTCAAAAACCTGAGATAAAATATATCTTAAGAGACAGAAATGTAGGTAAGAAAAAAATATGAACCAAAACTTTGTTATGACCAAAACATATTACCAAAGCTCAAGGTCTTAACTTAGGTAAAAATTATTTCAACTAAATAAATTGAAAGATCAATACATATGGGCAAAGGAAGTTAAATTCAGTGTAGACAAACATAATTTAAAATATTTTGAAAGACACTTACTCATCCATTTTCATATATACACAATGTAACAGTTCCTTACATGTAACATAGATAGAGCCCAAACCTAAACTGCTCAGCAAGATTTGGGCAGTGCTCTGAGCAGTGGAAAGCGAGTACTTGCTGAATGAGCAATGAATTAGGAAAGAAACTGGAGGGAAATTTTCTAAATTAGTGGGAAAACTGAGACATTCCCTCTTCACAATGCAAACAGCTTGCTCCTGCTTTGTACTGGATTGAGGCCAGGCTATGTTCAATTTGGAATCAATAACATTCCAATTTAGCCAAGTATTAAAGTCAGAGGGCATAACAGGACAAGGTTCTGAATTTTCAGCTACACAGAGGGCTCTACAAATCTTAAAATAATTATTGGCTTACCTCAAGAGCCTGATAAAATTCATTACTAAAAGACGACAAGAACTGGATGGTAATGTCCCTTCTCCTTCAGGGGAAAAAAACATGAGGAGGAACAATAAAAGGATGCACAGCTTTTAACAGCAGGCTTTTCTGTATTTGTTTGTGCTCTTGTTTTGTTGCTGTTACTGTACTTTGGGTCCATATTGAAGGTAACATCTAAAGAGCCAAACATTCCTGTCTTTAAAGCATGATCAAAGAGATGAAAAGCTCATCTGCCAAATGGGCTCTGAAGCAGATACTTCAGAAACCTTTTCAACAGTAGATTGTCTCTGTGTGTTATTCTTACAATTTATTTGCAACACTAAATTGCAAAATCTTATAAAATATGTTACATATTAAAAGAAGTTTTCTAGCTAGACTAAAGGAAAATATTGCATGTAATGTGATCGAAAACTTGCATTTGATATGAACTGCAGCTGGTGGTCAAGAGCAGATTGAAAAAAAGGAGATTTTTCCAGCATTTACAACTCATAATGCTAGAACTCTAGTTACGAGAGAAAGCCAAATTTCTCTAGTTATAGTCAAGGAAAGCCAAGATTCAGAACCAACCATGAAGCTCTGAGCTCCAATCCAGCTGCCAAGTAATGCCTTTCTCTTTTGCTCTTCTGAAGAAGCTGATTGATGTACATTTGAGCTTTCATAAAGTCTTAGAAGTACTTTTGATGACAATAGGAAAATAAACCTTGGAAAATTTCAGAAACTTTTTGTATGAGTATGTTTTCTTTATCAAATGATGTCTAAAGACCACATAAAATATTACATTTCAAAAATCTAGGAGAACAATCACAGAAAACAGAGCAGACCCTCTAGGTCTGCAAATGGGTACACTCATAATTGTTCTTAAAAACATCAATAAACCAACCTCATTAATATGAGAAATTTAATCAATGAACTGACCTTCCATCACAACACAGTTTTGCACAGAACTATCAAAGTATTGAGACAAATTTAAATGAAATATTATTAAGTGGAATATTGTGGTTTAAAGTAACTTTCATCTATTTTCTGCAAGTAATAGAAATATATGAGAATTTGCCCTTAAGAAGATTATTAGAAATGTTCATATGAATAAACAAAAAATAGCCAAAGGAAACAAGTACCAATCATACACATTTTCCTTTGTAGCACCAGTTTGAGCTAAACCTTGCCATTAGTACATTACAATTTCAGTGAAGGAAAATTGTAAGTGTTAGTTACCTGGCACTTTTAAAGCATATATAAATTCACTGTAGATCTACAGTAAAAAGGAAAAGTTACTTAAACATTAGCAGTGCCAGTGTACTAAGAAAAAAATCATTAAGTATACCAAAGCTTGTCTTAAAAAAAAATGAAGATTATGGTACATTAAGCAAGTGCTTTTTCCAAAAATCAAATCTACAAATTTTATATCTCATTCATGAAAGTAAAATGAAATATCACAACTACATGCAGCAGCATACATAACCTAAGTTTAACCTCATTTAAGTGCAATGAATTGTTAGGCAGGTAAGAACAAAGATTTGGGCCAGATTTTTCAAGACAGCTGTAACAATTTAGACCACAAAAGAATAAGGTGATTTTATACATGAGTATTTACTGGAGATTTTAATTGTGCCACAGGTCTAATGGTGAAACTACAGATCCTGAGAGAGAGAATTTTGCTCCTTTGAGGGGAGGTTCAGCTTGGATATTAGGAAACATTTATCTACAGAAAAGGTGGTCAAACACTGGAACAGACTTCCTAGCAAGGGGTCAGCACCCCAGGCTTGTTAGTGTATAAGAAAATATTATTTATTTGGCCAATACTCTCAATAACATGGTTTAACCTTTGGTCAGCCCTGAAGCAGTCAGGCAGACTAATTCTTTGTAGGACCCTTTCGACTGAAATATTCTATTCAGTTCTATTCTAAATATGCCACCATAAGGAAAACTTATATTTCTGCAGCCTAGTGCTGTAATTCCTTTAATGGTTGACAGGAGAAAGAAATAAAGTTTTCCTCTTCAGCATAAAAAAGTCAAGGGTATAAAATGGGCATTTAAATTGCATTTACAGGAGAAAGGGAAGGAGTGATTCTTCATCAAAGTTCTCTACTTATTCTGAAAGATAAGGTTACTACAATAATCTTAAAGTTATTGATACCTCTCTCCGTCGAGAAGCCCAACAGGTTTGTTTGATTTTCCAAACGACAGCAGCTACCAGCAGTAAGGATAAGAAACAACTGCAATTACAAAAGAAAAAATAATGATTGTAATTGTGAAAAGCTTACATTTTTAGGGTGTCAAAGGTAACAAAAAGGCATTCTAGCATGAAAAAGAAGAAAAAAACAACAAAAATTGGTGAAAACTAAACACCAGCAGAATTACAAAGAGTCAACCATCCACAGTCAGTCAAAAGCAAATGCACATCACATGCTCTGGTTTTCTCCTGGAAATGTTATCAGTGTTTCCATTAGCATGGGATAAGCTCCAGTACAACCATCCACCTACCCACAACAGTCTCAACAAATATGCACTGCATGTTCCACGTTTAGTAGATGGAAAAAGAGGCTCAAGTATAGCAAAAAAAAAAAAAAATTATAC
>VYXD01006823.1:928635-1049456 GCA_013397195.1 Hylia prasina
AAAAAAAAAAAATTATACTGATTTATATTTCTTTCACTTTGTAAATTCTGAGAAATTTCCTGGGATGCAGGAAGGATAACTACACAGGGAAAATAATTAGTTTGAGCAACAGGGTTTGCACACAACAATAGGTCTGTGTTATCTTATTGAGTATTTCTATGGTTAATTGCCCAAGGGAAACATCTCCAAAGACATCATCACATTACAGTTCCAAAGACACAACAGAAGAAGAAAAAAAATGAAAATTAAATGCCTACAGTGCACAATCGTACCCTATACCATCTCTCTTGCTTCAATCTCTTTGTATTGTAACATTTATTCCATAAATTATTTTGGTAGAAAGATCATTGAACACTCAACCTCTTTTAGTGTATTTCTGGATGCTGACAAAAGGCTTCTAAAGCTGGCACTTGTAATCACTCAGAAGATCTTTCAAAATTTTAGACAGTTTCTTTACATAAATATCTGGATTTACTAATTGTATGAAGAACTTTCACACGTGTTGGCTCTTCTGCTGTACAAAGTGGTTTCAGTTAATATAGCACTAACTACTGAAATATACTAGACATCCACTTTTTTTTTTTCCTGCCAAAAAGCTTCAAAACATATTCTTTAATGCAGGAAATACCAAGATTTCTGGAAGTAGCGTAGTTCAGAGGAGTAGTGTGCATAAGTGCAAAATAACACCAATGTCTCTTTTTAAAAGCAAGTACAAGTGACTGTAAATTTCTATTTGTTTGTCTAGGGAAGAGTAGAACTAAAAAAACTCCACCAGAATAAATCCAGTTTTGCAGCAACATCTTTTAAGGTTTTTAAGCCAAGAAGTACTTATAAATAGTATTTCCCAGAAATGTTTCCCCTCCTCCACACTGCAGTGCCCAGCTGATACCTGCAACAGATGCTTTAGGGCAACATCCAGGGCACTGACATGCTGCTATAGATTGGGATGCTGTGCATGAAACAAGGGAAAGCCATCTCACTCTTCTCCTCCTCTACAGTCCTTCCAAAACCCACTAAATTAAGGAAACAACAGCAACTCTGTTTGCAATTATTAACTCAGTGCTCCTGGAATTTAGAAAAGGTTAATACATGCAAGGGAGCTGGACACAAGAAATGAAGAGAGCCTGGCACTGTGTGACTGCTTTATTATGACCAGGAACATAATCTCTACCCTTAGAAAATTCTGCCCTTCACATTTATTAATTTTGTGAACAGTTCTCTTAAGTTAGTAGAATAGAAAATATTCAGAGTTCTTGCTGAAAGACTTCAGACAAATGGATTCAGTGCTCTGTATGTCAGTGGAGTGGGTCACATTGAATTTTCTTGTCATCAGTGAAAACATCAATTACTTGCAAACCTAAAATCAGAAATGTCTCAAAGACACACCCATAAAATACTACAAACCACTAGAAGTTAAAGCATCAAAAATGTGACTTTTGTGTAATCTTTTCTTGGCAAGTAAATATTTTATTTTCTTCTCCTTTTATTTGTCGGGGGGTTAAATATAAATAGAAGGGGAGAAAAAGATTAAAATTCATGCTAAGGAAGAGAAGAAAGACATGGAAAATAGATTTTGTGAAATTAACCTAGTTCCAGACTGTGGTGAGATAACATCCTTGCTTTATGTAGGGCAATTAAAGTTAAAGCTGACTGCAAAGGATCTCACAATACAGAGGGACTTGGCAATAAAATAAGAGAATGAAATTCAGTGACAATGAACTGAAGGCAATGTGCACAAGAAAAAAAACCCACCACAACTAGCTACAAATACACAATGATAGGTTCTAAATTAGCAATTACCGCTCAAGAAAATGATCTTGAAGTCATTGCAGATAGTTCTTTGAACATATCAACTGAACGTTTAGTAGCAGTCAAAACAGAAAATAGGGTGTTAAAAGAGATTAGAAAAGGAATGAAGAACAAACCAGAAAGCACTGAGATGTCAGTGCATAGATCTATAGTGTGCCTGTACCTTGAAGTACAGGCACACTGCAGTACCACAGCCATCACCTTATCTCATAAAGGCAAGCAGTCAGCTTGGCCAGGGGAATGAAATGGTAGGAGAAATAAGTTTGCTTTGGTTTTGAAACAATAGGGAGTTGAAGGAAGCCATGATAAAGACATTAACATCACAGGCAAAAAACACAAAAAAAACAGCAGGACAGGTGTAGGTGGATGCTCTCCAGTCCCCCATTATACTTCTTATCTCCTCCTTGTAACAGAGATAGAAAAAAAGAAAGTGCGGTGCAAATTAAATGAATTAAAAATTGGCCATCAGGCAGATAAAAAAGAACTGTCAGAAGGGGACCAACATCAGAAAAGGGAACTTCTAGATGGGTTGTAAAGCTCCCATAGTATCAGATCCACTCAGTTTTGATGGGACAAATATATAATAGCTGAGAGGTCTATGCATGACACAAAGATAAAAGTGGTTAATTATGGTTAATGGCACAGAGGTTAAAGAGATTGTACAATGGTCAAATTTTAGTGTTTGTTTGTTTTTTAATACACAATCACTGCTAATTTGTATTCATGAGAACAAGGAAGTCAGGCCATATTTACATTGCAAAGGATTTATTTTCCCATTGGAATTAAGCAATTCCCAAACCAGTTTAGAAACCAGTGTGAATGACAATTCAGAATAAATTACTACTGGGATGCTGAAACAAATAGGGTTAAAACAACCTTAAATGCTCAGGTGCACAGTAATATACAGCATTTGAGAGATGAATTTATCGCTCAACAAGGTACTGCCGAAACCGATACTATCAGATTTGTTCTTAAAGCTCTGCTATTGGCATTTTCTGAAAGGTACTGATTGGAAAACATGGAGAGAATACAGAGAAAAATCACAAAAAATATTCAAAATTTGGACACAATCTTTTGTCGATAATGACTTTACAAATTAATCATTTCACTTTTGGAAAAGACCAAGTGGCAACTTGCCGACAGTTAATCCACATGCTCATAGATTATGTTCACCATCTCTGACTCTCCAGTTGAGACTCTGAGTGACATCCAAATAAACAGATATATGGATAAATGCCTTTGCAAAGCACATGGGTTATGAAATGCTAACCCAGAGTACAGAGTGAATGACTTTCTGCACTCATCAATGTAAATCTTCCCAATAAGACAATTGCCACACTAAGACACTCTTAAAACCACAGCAGCCCAAGCATTAATCAAGATTTTGTGCTCTCCAGAACAAAGAAATAAAGCACCAGAAGATAAGGATACACCTTTGCACAGTTTCCCCTTCAAACCACGTGGAACAAAACAGGAGGAAACACTAAAAAAGCATGCTTGAAAATGAGCAATCCACCACCAGCTGCCTGGATTACAGGTTGATTGGAAGTTATTTTCCTATGATTTTGGAGACCATACACAATTCATGAACTGCAGAGGAAGAAGTCTTGAGCACAGTTTGTGTCCAACAGAGCAGAGGAAAGTGGCCAAGGAAAGGCTGCAAGAGAACACCAGGCCTAGCAGGGAGGTCTGGGCTATGCAGATGCTCTTCCCAGAAGGGCTCTGGGTAGCATGAAAACAGAAGTGGTGATTTCATAGAACAAAGAGAAGGGAAATTGCAAGGAATAATTACTGCCTGCATAACTATTTTTGCAAGCTACAGAGCAAATTTTTTGACTTCCAGAGGTCATATTTAGGCATATTTAGTGCAGACTTGCCTGAGGAAATGAAAGTGTTTTCTGTAACTCAGAAATTAGTTTCTCTGTGTTTCTTTAGGCGGCAAATTAAAAAGTGTTAGGGGAGTTAGTGTATGTGTTGCTGCTTGGTATGGGCAAACTGAAATAAAATCTGTAGCTATCCTTAAAGAAACTTAAATTGCATGGATAAATAGTGGGGAAAATCTGTGAAACTTAATGATCAGCATGTTTAGATTAGATGAATTAATAACACATTTGTGCCTTGAGTCCTATGAATGTATTATAAGTACCCTACAGAATTACTTCTCTTTCATTACATATTAATGCCTATACATTACATATTGTATCAAAATAATACTTTTGTAAAAGTGAAATAATTTACTTATTTTCACAGGGATGTAAAAGGAACTGTTTCTTGAACTAAGCATAAATATTTTAAGAATCAATACTGTAAATGGAAGGTAAACAGAAGAAAACAAAATGTCCTTTGGGGTTTTTTCCTCATTCTCTGATTATTTAACATACAAAGTGAATAATTGTTTCTATGGTTTTACTTAAGACGGTAATTTGCACAATAATTCAAAATAAACTTCCACATGATGAAAGCAAACACTTTTTCAAAACTTTAACTCGCATCTAGTATACTTTTAAATCTACTAAAATGAAAAATGATGTGATGCTCATTCTACTTTGAGCACCCATCACATTTACTCTTCTCACAGGACAAGGTACAGCAGCATCCCTGCTTGGGCCCACCCTGGGAGCAGCAGAGCTGGGCCAGCACAGGGTGCCAGGACTGTTCTACCAACTGCCATCACCCTGTCCCCATGCTCCAACACATGACAGACCCATCCTTGTGTTCCTGGCTTAGGGTGGATCTGGATCTTATGTGGATCTTAGTGAGGATCTGGAATGGGCTTTGGAACCAAGCCCTGAGTGCCCAACCCTGGAGCTCAATTAGGAGATGTGCAATGTTCACTCCTGACCCAAAGGGGCTGTCAGTCCATGGAACTAAACTAGAGCTAGTCCAAAGACAAAAAAAATGCATTCAGTTAGGACGTCAGGTCCTCAGCACCATCTTGGCCAAGTGATGATCTGTTTGCTCACACTGCTCACCAACAAAGATAGAAGCTCCAAAAATTCCTTTCACCAATTTTGTTAGGGGCATAGCAGACTCATTTACTGCCCACACATATATAGTTGCACATATTTTAAAGCCTCCTCCCAAGTCTTTTTTTGAACAGAGGAGTTGGGCCATCAAGACAATTATTGCTCAATCATTTGAGTCTTGCTGTGCTGGGACAGTAATTAAATATCCCTCTGTACCCACAAACCCCCTGCCTGCTGATCTTTCTTTGACAAGTGCACAGAAATGTACAGTTCCCTAAGTAGCAATCTAAAGAGTGACCCTACATCCTATTGTTTCTCCTCTAGTACTAACATGAACAATTTAACATATTTAGTAAAATAAACAGATGACAAAAAAACTTTTTAATGTGAACACAGGTAAAGAAAACAAGTCTCATACCTAAGTTAATATTTTCAAGGTAGTACTGAAAAAGTTTCCTAACAGATCACATTAACTGTTTTTCTAAGAACTGCTTTCCCAACACATTATTTACTATCTTTTTATTGGCAAATAGAGCCTATTTTAATTGATATTTTATAAAGCAAGCACAATTCTGAAATAAAAATAATTGAACAATTATTTTTCTCACACCATGACTTCAAATAGCAATTATTGTCACAGCAATTGATTTCTCTCATTGTACTTGACAGGAACATTGTGTTTATGATTATGATGTGCTGGGTTCAGCCATCCTTGTGTTAACTGGTATACACATGACAAGCAGCTCCAAAGATTTCAACAGGATTATCTGAAGCACAAAGCATTGTAAACATAATATTAGAAGTCTGATATGTATGACAGCAGTATAATTTTTTAAATTTTTTTAATGATTAATTAAATTGCTATGAATCACAAAGTTTTATAAACATCATTATAAGTAGGACTATTTCAGTGATTAGCAATTCAGAAAGATTTTGGGAATGAAGTGTTTCAATTCCAAATTAAAATGTATAAAGACTCTGGGAAAAGTAGTCTTGGCTAGCAAGGAAGTAGGATATGTAAATTCTAGTTCATGGTTACGCAATGTGTGGGGTCAGGGAAATAAATCCTGACTGCAGAGCCAAGACATTTCAGCCAGGAGTGCTGAATTCCTGCTCAGGGAGAGCTCTGGCTGGCACAGCCAGTGAAAGGCATCCAGGTGATCCAGGAATGTCCTTTTCCTATTCCTGCTTGTCCTGACAATACCACCAGCACCAGCAGTTCTTGCACTGGCTCCCACACTCCGTGTTCTGGAACTGGTGAGCCAAGAGCTGCAATCTTTCCATCTTCGGCTACAAAATGTCATTGTTGCAAAACCTTATATATGACAGGGCTTTTTCCATCAGCCTACATCTGTACTCCATTCTTTCCCCCTACAGTTTCTTTCTGAATTAAAGGAACCCATGGAAAATGTGAACCCTGTAATCCAAAAGCCACACAGAGGGCTCAGGCACTCAGTTCCTGCTTTCCAAACTGCAAAGTTGAAAAAATGCCTGAATGTGAGGTAAAGTATCTACGATGGTATTTAAAACTTGAAGTATTACCAAAAATCATTTAAATGCAAATTTGTATTTATTTGTGTCTCAAATGGAATTCACACAAGTTAAGCAACAAGTTTCAAGTTCATTTGAAACTAATTACACGGATAATTCTTCTTATCCAGATGACTGATTAAAATGTTATTTTTTGATGCAGTCCTGAAAATCCATATATCCCCATAAATAACTCTTGCATAAAGTGTCTCATGCAAGTCACATAATTGCCCTTAAAATTCTGTTCTCACATGTCCTCAACTACCAAACTTATACAAAACAGATTAAGAGTTAATAAGAAATATATATCCACCTTCTAATCTGGTCCTTCCAGGCTCAACACTTTATTTGGTAAGAATGCATGGAAAAGAATATCCACATTAGATTCATTTTACATTGTCATGGTTAAAACCATGATACTACCAAAAGAATGCTGTAAGTCTCCAGAGCAGCACATTAAAAATTACTATTAAAAAATCATGAAAATAATTTTGTTGAGTCAGAAGAGCAAAATTAAGTAAAATAATTAGCTAAGACTTCAATAATGGCATTAATAAAGCTTCACAATATAAGCTCTGAATGCATAATGGGAAATGGAGATTGAAGTATCAATGGTGTCAACTGCATTTTATATGAATTATATTTTAAAGTAAGCAGTAGCAATGAAATAAAAATATAATATGTATTAATTTATTAGTCAGAATAGCTACTATGTTTGTGCTAAATAATTTATTAATATATTTTGAATACAGAAAACCAACTTAATCCTTCCTCTCCCAAGGCATAAACTCCTACAACAGTTCAAAATAATCTCTGACAGCTGCCTCTGCAAAGTCTGGGTTTATTGGTCTTTCCTGTGCAATGAAACATCAAAAATCTTCTTAAAAGTAAAGAAAAAAGAAATGTTTGAACAGGAAAAGTGTAATTAGCAGAAAACTATTATGAAAAAAATTATTGGCATTTTTTTCGTTATGTAAATGTGACACAATGTTATAGAGGATGGAGGGGAGCGCTAAATTACTTCATTCAAAAAAATAATTATTAAAAGTAATGATAAAAAAGCATACATACATTCTTTAGATTTCTATTTTCCTACATACATAATTCATGCATAAATCCACAAAGCTGTAGTTTTATGTTCAATATACCACAAGCTGCTATGGCGACGTATGAATGAATGATCAATTATACAAACATCCTTTATATTCAACTGGAAAGGAAAAATGGATGCACTGTACACCAAGATGCTGCTGAGAGATCAACATTCCCATTTAGTCTGCCAATCCAATATCAGGCTAAAGTGAACCATATGAAAGGACTCTCAAATATATTACACAATAAAGCTCTAGATGTGAACTTTAACCCTCTGTAGTTCTTCCTTTCACCTCTTTGAGGCAACAAATAAAAAAGATTTACAATCAAAGTGATTTAGTCTTATGTAAAATGAAATTAATCTCCACAGAATAAACAGAATATCACACCCATTAAGTGTGATTATGTTTATTTTAGTCATGGAAAAAACTTTCATATTTCATATAATTTTATGCCTTTGCCCTTCATGGGTGAGACACTCTATATTTCTCTCAATAAGTGATGTTACATGCAAAAAACCACCAAAAAACATATAAAATTTATATATATTTGTCCACTGAAATTTTGGATAAATTATGAAATACAGAGTTTAATATTTTCTGCAGTAGCTTTAATTAGAAATTGACCATATTCTTTCTATTACAAAATAGTTGTGCTTTCACTTTTGCTTCTTTGCAATGGTCTTCCTGATTTATGCTAATTTTTGATTTAAAATTAACAGGGGGCGGGGGAGAGGAAGACTCATTTATTCTAATTACAGTCAGTCCATTTAGGGAAGAAGAATTGTCACCAACGCTAAATTTCAGCAGCCTTCCAAACCAAGAGATTCACATTATTTCAAGAATATTTTTTTCAATCCTTTTCAATATTTTTGCTCATTCTTATTTTCACTCTCTCTCTCTAGTGCAGCTATTCTTTAATAATATATCACAGAAATATAAAATATGTTTAGAAAGCCACCATACCATCTCAGCATTCTTTAGCATGATAGACTGAAATATAATGAAGAAATTTAACACATTCCAAAAAACTTTTCACTTCAATCTGTAACATTTCCAATACTTTTGCCAAAGAGGCAAATACACTCAAAAGAGTAGGTATAAAAAAGTCATAACTTTCCTTATTAAAAGTCATGTAAAAATTAAATTTTCCTAAGGACAGAGGATACTGGATAAGGAATACAGAGCCCCTGATTCCCCTCAACCTGATATTAGAATTTCAGCTGAAGAAGGCTGAAAACACACTAGGAAAGAAATATAATTTTCCAAGTGGTGAGTGTTTTCCTACAATATCACAAAAAATTATTGAAAACATAGAAAACCAACTATGATATAGAACATGATCGGACCACGTATAAAGAGTAAATTCAGATTAAAAAATCAGATTAAAAAATTCTTAGCGTGGCTTTTGGAGTCCACAGGAATCTCCATAATTTTGCTTCTTATTTAATCACAGCCATCCCTACCTAGGATTCCAACAGATAAATTAGAAAGACCACAAAACCTCCCACACAAAACGCTTCATTTGGTACCAGGAAATTTTTCCGGAATATTTGCATTAATATTCCAACAGAGAGGATGAATTCCTGTGAATTAAGACATCTCCTCAAAAAAAGGAATAATCAGATTTAATACTTTCTGACGTATGAAATTCACAGCATAGCACACAGTCTAGCACTGTCTTTTCTCTCTTTCTGTGATTTATTACAGCCGAGCAGAGGGACCTGGAATATTTCTGCCCTGCCATGAGGAGATTGCTCATTTCTTGGCTGTCACTCAGAGCCCAGCCCGTCACACCGACCGCGCCTGCAGAGACACGCGGGCAGGGGCTTGACAAAGCTGCTTGTCACCCGCTGCAATGGACAGTGACACCACTGCCTGAAGGAAAACACTAGTATTTTTTACTTCCTTTATCTTTTGTTATTGTTTTCCTTCATCAGCTTTCACCCCGGTTCCCTGTATTCCTTACATCTAGGAGCAAACTCCTGAAGTTAACTTTGCAACTGGTATGTGTCATAAGAAGACTGAATTCCTTGTCTTTGAAATTAAAATGACAAAAGCCAAATTTGAAGTCCATTTATCACAGATGAAAACCTGTTCTAGTTCTTTTGTTTAAAGTACAGTGGACTGCAGTTTCATAAGAAAGTGACCAGGATTAAGAGTCAGAAGATAAATTACTGTAAGCATCGATGCTGTTGAAGTATAAGAAAACTACTGACTAACTGGATTTAAGAAAATACAATACAAAATGCAGGGAATCAAAACATAAACAGTGTATGAATTATCTATGATGCTTCTTAGGATATAAAATCCAATGCAGCTGTAGAAAGACACACCCCTGAAAGGAGAAAATGCCAGAGCTTCAGGAGGCACAATGAACACCTCTCACTGTATTTGAAACATAAAGGGAGACTGCCAAACTTTAAATGCTCAGACTTTAAGGAAGGAAAAAGCCTACACCTGTTTTACACCAAGCAGGCACACAGGCCATCTTCAGATATCGGAGAGACTGTTTTGTGTTTTGAGGAACAGTGTCTGTTGAAATCAAAATATGGTGAGCACTAGTGCAGTCACACACACTTCCAAATGACTCAAAGGACATATAGAAGGATGAAAACCAGGAAGAAAATAATGGAGAACAGTTTTGTTCACCGACTGATTAAGGGACTCATCCCTTGTTTTGAAGAGCAACTGACCCAGCAGTATGGGAGCATCTCCTTTGCCTGCAGGCCAGTAACAAGTGGCTGCCTTCTCTGGAAATATGAACACACTGAATAACTCCACAGTAATGACAAAGTTTCTGTGTGATTCAGAGAGCAGAAGACACAAAGCTACACCCAACAATTCAAAACAAATATTTAAAGAAAGGAAATCCAACTCAAATTGCCCACCACAGTACAGACATGCTTTCCCCAGTGGAACTCAAACAGCTCTGAGCTTCTAAGTGAGGTGAAAACTTTAAATGCATCACTACATAAAAACCAATTTTATTCTAGCCTGAAAAGTAAAATCCATTTTGCTACGATAACTTGATTTTCATATTACTATAAAATATTCTAATTTAGAATATAAAATATTCTGGTTATAAGAGTTCTGGAGATCCCAGCCATGGTGCACATGATCTGATCCCGACACACTGGTTTTTGTCATTCTCACGGAGATCAATATTAGATCTCATAAAGATAAGCACACCAAAATCCAGCACTGATTTACCATCCTTCATTTTAACAGAAACAAAACATGAAGGCAGGGATACAGACCAAAGGATGCTGGTAAAGAGCAGGAGTTCTCCCATTGCAAATTCACCCCAGGGTGGTGGGTTCACGCACTGCAGATCTCCAGAGCTCTGACACTGATGAAATCCCCCTCCCACTGCAGGGAACACAACTGAAGGGACTGCTCAGAGATTATAGCACACACTCCTACATGTGGAGTTAATAAATCTGGTTCTTCAACATCTGCTGCAATTCCTCTTGTAGCTCATGCTCATCTTTACCAAATACCAAATATTAGTAAAACCTGGAGATTCTGCAATTTATGACAGTACGGAGACAAGTTACAAAAGTGACTAAAATATTCAATTAAGTCAGTCAGCTTCACCCAAAGTACAAAGGCAAGGGAAGTAATAGTTCTGTGAACTCAGAGAACATTCCTGATGAGTTAGTAGTGGGTACCATGCATTTCAAAAAGGTTTTTAAAACATAGTTCTTGCAGTAGCACTTGCTTATCATTTCCTATCACAAGTATATTAACAGCTAACCTTTGTCATCTGCACCAATTTCATGCTTGCCTGGTTTTTGATTATGAGATTTAACCACATTTCTTACTAGAACTTATGCTTCAGACTCTTAATACGAATAATTATCTGGGAATTGCTTGAGTACTGTTATAAATTCTGTTATACTGTTATAATTTTATTTAAGAGCAGGTATATAAATCAAGTGTTTTGTAGCTCTGCATTTAGGATTTACTCAAATCATGGACAATAAAAACTAACAATTATTGAACAATCAATTTTCATGGATGTTAGATGTGATCTAAAGAAGTAAATAATGTTTCAGCTACTTCATATACCCTTATGAAATGTCTAAAATGTCCTGGCACTTATTTAGCTAAACTCATATATTCATGTAAGACTTGAAAATAGTGAAAATTTCTTTACCCCTAAGAGTTTGAAACAAAACAAAAAAAAAAGTGCCAAACTTCAGGATATTGTGGGGTCTAGTGGTCAAGGTAATACAAAAATATACTTTCTTTAACTGTGCACACTGCATTTCTTCAGTGTAAGAAAAGTCAGTCACATTTGCTGCCTGTGAAATTATCCAATGAGATCTGTACTTCTTCAAAGAGGGTATAAAGAAAAAAAGCCACAGACTTCTCAATTTTTGTGATGGCTAAAAGTCTTCAAGACTCTGAGCACAGCACACAGATACCAATCTGTAAGACAGTTTGGAGTCTGTTACTAATCTTACACTGCATTTTTATTCTTAGAGAAAAGGTCACTGAACTAGTAGCTGCAACAAAACCTTCCAGTAGAAAAAGAATGAAATTAACTAGGGTGGAGGTTATTAACAATGCATATCATGGTCTGAAGCACTACAGTTTCAATAATATTCTGCTTACATTTTTCAGTATAATGTGTGTTTACCTTATCCTAGAACATTTTTGTTCTAGGATATACAATATCAGTATCTTGGTAGATCAAGCATTAATTGCAGAGCTAATCAGAGATTTTGTGCTTTATTATGTGTAGTTTTAAATGAAGTCCTTATAGAAAAATACTTTCAAAACAGTTCATCTTGATACATCAGGACATTTCTAAAAATGCCTGTTTTGATGTTTCTGATTTAAGCAGTAAAATGTCCATATTATCTTTCAAAA
This sequence comes from Hylia prasina, assembly GCA_013397195.1. Taxonomy (NCBI): domain Eukaryota; kingdom Metazoa; phylum Chordata; class Aves; order Passeriformes; family Sylviidae; genus Hylia; species Hylia prasina. Next base: position 940,913 of record VYXD01006823.1, read on the forward strand.
AAACCTATAAAGGAACAGTTTTAAAACTACACTTTTGCCTGGTTGTTGAATAGCTGTTATTGTCAAATGGGTCTATTTGCTGCTTTGGCCAGGCAGGGTGAACAGCATTTTGCCACATCCTCAGAAATAGAAATATAATAATATTGGATGGGAGAAATATAAATGCATGTTTATCAAAGCTTGTTGATTGTTATGAAGCACATTCAAATGCTCCTTAAACACAATTATTTTCTCTATCAATAATCTTAGTAAATATGGCCTGAGTTATTACTGCCACCACTGTGATTTGCCACAGTCACAATATACCTCATCCCCTGAGGTATAAACAAAACCCCACAAACAAACAAATCTAAACCCACACAAGACAAGAAACAAACCAACCCTTATTAAAATTATTCTTTTAGGCTACAAACTGCTGACATCTTAGATGTGTATTTACCCAGGACAAACTGCATGAGATAGACCATCACACTGAGAGACAATGTCATAGAGATGGCTGCACCACAGAACCTATAGTTCACCTTCTCTGAGGCTGCACCAGGGCACAGAGCACCAACAAACTTCTCTTAGTTTACCTCTGCTATTTGTCACAGGATCCCTTTGGTCTGTTGTACTTTGTTTCTTTCTATATGGGTTTGTAATCTAAATCATTGAATAATCTTCGTAAGCTTTAGAGCTTGGTATCTCGCCATGAAAAAAAGAAAAAAGAAACCCAAAACACAAAACACCCCCCCCAAACCACCACTAGACTGACCTTTAGGCAATCAGCATTTTATTGCTCTGTTTGTGGTAAATGAGGAGAAATGGGCTATTTTATATCACCTACTAAACTCCTCTCCATTAGCCAATGCCTTGGGTACAGAAAACCTCAGGCTCTGTTCATTTCTGTGCCCTTTTTGGCAACAGCAATAAACACAATTTGGACCATCCACAGTATTTAAGAGTCTGATTCTTTGGGTAGAGTTCCTCCAAGCACAGTGATTAAAGTCAACAGAGAAGCAGTACTTTGAACTTGTGAAATAAAGTCACGGCCGTTCTAGAAATACAGGAAGTCTGATGAACATGCCTGTCTGTCACTGTTCACATTTTGTGTACACTTCATGCTTATTGGGAAATATCTTCACAGCAAGATTTCAAAGCACTGTAACTAATCTGTGTATATTCAAGTCTGAGAGATTTTATAGGACAGCTGAACTTTTAAGAAGTCTTTCAGTGGAGTTTTGTTCACTTTCTAGAATAGTTGTTCATTTGCAGTTGAAGCCCATCCCAGCATTGCTGCCAGAACCAAATCTCAGGCATCAGCTATTGCCTTTCACAATTAATCTCTAACACATGAAAGCATTAGTAGTGACGTGCTGTGTTTTATTAAAAATTACAAGCTGTTGAACAGAGCCATCGTTTTTAATAATTCCATAAAAGTGTTTATAGAAAATAATCACACACATGAATTAGTTGAGTTTAGCTACCTTTTCTTAATCACTGAAATATATGGTACAAACCCAGCTAATCTTTAGGAGGTGTGAAGACTGTACCACTGAATATGAAATACACAATTATATAATGCAAGATTCCAGCAGCTGCTTTTAATTGGCCTGGACCCATCACTGGTGCAAATTAGGGAACACAGTTTGAAGACCTCCTTTCAGGCATTTCTCAAGATTCAAAAGCTGATTAAGATACTGGTTTGATGGTAAAGAGTCATCAGGATTTCAGACAAAAGACAAAAAAAAAGCAATTTACCTGAAGAAGGTGACAAAGAACTGCACCAGATCCATGATAGTATTGTGCTGTGAGAAGGCAATCTGCAAATAAAATAGAAGTAAATTACTACATTTTCAGACTCAACAGCTCTTTTTAGGCGAGGGCTTTATGGTTCCATGGATGATTACTTTCAGTAATTTCAGTCTAGTCTGCACACACCTGCATTTATGATAAAGTGAGATGAGCTTCTAATTCCCATATCCTGGCTGGTATCAAAATACAAACAATGGAAGATAATGCTTTTACTGAAGTAAAGTTAATAGAAATATCCACTTAATAGGAACAATAAAAACAATATGAAAAATATTAAGAAATCATATTGTTATAAATTGTCTTGTTTATAGTCAACTGTTTTGACCAACAGCATCTTCCATTTTAATAACACTGAAACAAGGTTTTAGAGAAGACAAACAACATATAGTACTTAAAATTAATGCATTTAAAATATTTTAATTGTATAATATTAAAATCAATGCATATGTTAATTTAATTTTTTTAAAAGATAAATCCGGTGCATAATAAAATAGTTTCAAAGCAAATTACTTTAAAGACAAAGTAATAAATATTCTTTTGGGCTACAGTTTTACAGCCTCACCAGAACATGCATTAGTTCAGCTCCTCACTGTAATTTTTGTGAATATTTAAGAATTATCTCTAAGACAGCATATACATAGAGACATTCACACTTGCATGGAATACAGCCTATAATTATTTTTGTAAGTACTTTTTGCTAATGTTAAGAACAGTACTTAATATTTATGCTATATCTACAAATATCCATAAGTCCCTGACTTGCTCAGTTTTTCAGTCTATAATTATCAGACTAAAGATACAGAGAATATTCTACTTTGAATTGTACAAAGTGTTTATCTAACTGTATTTACACTCTTTTCAAATAATTGTTGGGTTTAGAAATCTTTGTGCATTTAAGATCTGATCTTGACTAGTAATTACACCTAATTACTCTGAATCCCTTTCATAGTTCACTTGTGAACTTTTGAAATAAGCCATGATACTCAAGAACTTACTTTCTCTCTTTTATTTTTTTTTTTTTTAGGCCAAAGCTATACTGTGCCTTGTGCCAGCCAAACAGAGCTAAACATAGATCAATTACCTAAAAGGTAACATCTGAGAAAGGACCAGAAGACTTCTTTGCCCCAGTATAAAGTGCATCCCAAACAATAAACAGTTGTTTAAGTATACCTTGAACAAAAATGAAAGCTTTCCAAATTCATTTTTTATATTTTAAATGCTGTCTGGATTTATTTCAAATACTATTTAGTACTCAAATTCATTTCTGACGTTTCCAGAATGTTTTTTACAAGTAGCCTACTTTAGGTGATGAACTAGCACAAGGAGAAAAAAATGCCATTTTTTATAAAGTTCACCTTCTGTGACCTGTTGAAATGCTCTTTGTTGAAGGAGCACTTAGATTTTGCATTACTACAATTATTTTCATTCAAGGTATCAGAATTCCTTTAACAGCCTCTGTGAGTCTAGATACAACTCCAGTCTGCAATCAAACCCAGCAGTCTAATGACAATCATACCAGGAATGTTTCACCTCAAATTTTTTTAAGAAAATATACTGCCTCTATTTCTCTTTTCCAACACACAACAAAAATGAAGCAGATTTACGACATTTCAATGATTTGATACCATTATCAAGTGATTTGCATAGTCCAAAGCTCAGGGGTATAAAGCTTTTGCACAAAAATGGACACAAAAGGAATGATTCCACATTTTCCAACTTCTATTAATCTGATCATCTACTCAAAACAAGTGCAATGTTCTACTGCTGGAGTCCGTGTTTGAAAATTTGTGGAAGAACATCTGTCCGTGAGACTTGCTTGGTTGGTTGTATGGGATTTGCCTGAAAGTACTCATATTTTAAAGCAGAAAAACAGTTAGATAGAAAGTTTTGTCCCAAAAGTAATTTCCAATTTTAATCAAACATCTTCTAATAATTATACATGAGAGTTCATGTTTAAAAGATGAACTACACTATTTTCTGAACAGTATCATGCACCTTTGACTAATTTCAACACAAAATATTAACAAAAAGAATACATATTTTAATTATAAGTAGACCACAAAGAAGCAAGTAAATGTCATGAACCTAGGAATGATACAAAGAACCGTAATACCATTAAAAAGGTTTATTTCCATTGGGGTTTCATAAAGATATGAATATACTTGTATTTTTGCTTGAGCCTATAAAGATAAGGGACAAGAAAAGAAAAGTTCTTTCAACCCAAGGTTTCCACTTAGGACTTAAAGATACTGGAGACAAATATCTCCTTTCTTAATTTGTATCATACCTTAGTAGTTTTCAGTTTCCCCAAAACATCTATAAAGCTTATGGATCCCACAAACATTACTTCTGTCTTCTCTTACAAATAAGGAAGAAGATAAATATCCTTTCCCTCATTCCCTATGGAACAGAACCAAGTGCTGTGCGGAACATAATTTTTTGCAGTAAAGGATAACTTCTATTGCTATTATTATCATTACTGTTATTGTTGTTTTGAACTGCAATTGCATTTCACCAGATCAAAATAACACCAATATACTACAGATTAAATGTAGAAAACTGAGACAGAATGAAAAGATTGCAAGATTCCAAAGCCAAATGTGGGGTTTACATACATACATACATATATATATATACATGTTCCAGCTCAACGTCTTAAGGGATAGAAAAGCCTATGAGGAAAATGCTGATGAGTGACAAATGAACTGTGAGGATTCCTCCAACAAACAAAAGACATGTCTATCTTTTGCCCCTGCCACATTGAAGTGTTTGAACAATACGGTTTTAAAAAAGCAAGCCAACAAACAGTTTTAACAATACGTGGCCAAACTGGAAGACAAGGCATTGTGACTGCTGGCAAATCCTTTATAGCAATTAAGGATTCAAAAGCCAGATAAGCAGCAGAATATGCCAGAGAGCACCAACAAAAGGATGAACTGCAATCAACATTTCAATGCGTGGTATTTCTTAACTTTTCACGTTTTGGTTATGCACATGGTGTAGGAAATACACTTCACACTGAATAATAAGGATGGAATAGGTCTGTTGAAAGAGGAACAACCTCTGCACACAGATTTTTCCAGCCTTCAGAAGTTAATGTCTGCAGGAATAGATTATTTTTTTCCCATTGCTCCTGTTCATCTTTACCTTGACTATCACATGCAGCAGTAAGAGCGTCCTACAGAACAACAGGTCAAGATCTGTTCCATGACAAAAATGAGACAATCTTGAAAGTCTAACTCAGGGACAACTTTCATATGGAAATAGCAAGTCTGCCCTTAGAAGTTCCTGTTTTATTTTAAAAATATACGTGTCAAGAAGCCATCTCCACAATTCGAATGACACCAATCGTGCAAAAGGAAAAGGAAAACTAGGTACTAAATCAAAATTGAACGTTTGCAGAAAACAACCTAATCCATGAAATATTTCATATATTCAAATAATGTACAAAAAAAGCAATTATAATCTGTGCTCTATTTCATGATATTACCCACTAAAGCAAACTCCTATCTGCTCAGGTTCTCAAATCATGAACAAATAGTTCAGTTAATACAATTTTTCCATCCTCCACTGTTAACAAATTAAAAATTAACAAATAAGAGAAACTAAAATAAATACAAGGCAAAACTCTGATAGAAGGTCTAATTATTAAACCTTGAAACATAATGCAATAAGGTCAGACATAACCCAAACTAAACTGCCTGGACTGTGTTGATTATGCAGACTTAAACCCTGCAGAATTATTTCTTCCTTCAGTACCATCAAAACCATAATGTAATTTCTTCTGGGATAAAACTATTACACACTCCCACACTGGTACTAGGTATGTACTGAATCAGAAGAAATGGATACTGACTGAACATAAAGGCTGACATATTTTGGTGTCCATCATCTTTCATTTTCTTAAGGGACACTTTCTGACTAAGGCAACTTGAGAAAAAAAATATGGAAGTCAGCTGAGGAAAATATTTGTGTACATAGCTACATTTTTGAGTCTAACTTTTTTTATAAGGAAAATGTAAAAAATCAAACGTGATAATATGGAATGAGGATGGTAGAAAATTTAAACATGTAAATTCTCACATTTACATTACATTAGATACCTACTCTGCAGAAACATAACTGCAGAGACCCAAGTATAAACTATTTTAAAGACATTACTAAATAATTTTGGGGTGGGGAATAGTACCTATGGATATCTTCAATGAATACATGACTACTGAATAATCAGTAGTTAGAAAGGAAAAGATACTCTGATATTTTGTTTAAATATAAATATAATTGTAAGTAAAATTATATACTGGGATATCTTTAGAGAGAGTAAAAATGGTTCTGACTCTTCTTTCACATTGGACTTCAACTATGAAGAGTGGCCTGCAAAAGTGAAAGAGGGAGGTAGGAAACTGCTATTTTCTCAATAGAAATATTGAGGCAGAACACAAAACATATTTTCCTTTCCTTTGGAAAACAGAAATTCCAAGAGCAGACAATAAGGAAGGGACAAGATTACCAACAAATTACATCTGTCTAAATAAGAGAAACATTAAACTCTTGGAGGCTAGGAGTGTCACACATTTATTCCATATACTAGCTTTTCTAGAACTTGAAAAACAAATTCTGAATTGTATCTGAATTTTGCCACGTGGAGCATATCTGATCTCGTCCCACGTGTGAACCTAGTCTAAATCAGTCAGCTAGCTTATAATAATCAGCAGAGATAAGAAGGCACTTCATAGGTGAGTGACTCTAAAATAGATGTGGAACTCTCATAAATTGGAAGGAATTACCCTGTGGAGCTGCCATTTCTCTCCACTAACAACACTGGGATTCTGTGATTAGTTAAGACTATAGACCTAATGTCAAACTTAGAATATAAATAATGTTAGGTGAGATAAATTTCTCCCATGGTTTGTAAGTACTCACTGGATATTTCTGTGAAACAGTGTAATGATAAAATAGGCAAAAGAAATATTTATTGTAGGGATTAAAATATCTGAGAAGCAATATGAAGCTAAACGGCTGCTAGCAGAATCCCACTTCCTTCTGCTGTGTTAATGTCTGTAAAGAATTCAGTCTGATGTTGACAAACAGTCCTCCCAGATGATAAGATTTAGTGATAACAAAACTTTCATACTGATAATATAAATAGAAAATGAAAGATAACAAAGAAATTCAGACTACATATCAAGAATTGATAAACAGCTTCCACAGATTATCTCTGCATGCTGCAGCCCTGTCTCTCATGCTGGCACACATTACATTATCCAAATACTCACCCCTTCATTTCCCAAAAAATGTAATAATTACAGTTTATTATTTCCACTATTCAGAGTCTTAAGAGGCTGAAAGACAATCTAGTTTTGTATTCAAGTAAGATGAAAGACATTCCTAAATAAGGTTATAACAGCTGAACTTTTTTCTTACCTAATAGGCACTTCATCTATTAAATTCAACATGTATATTCCATTTCTTTATTCAATTTTGTGCTTGTGTACACATACAAAAAAACATATACCACACAGGAAAACCCAACATTAATAAACTCCAGGAAGTGAGGAGAGAATCTGGGGGAGGGAACAGTTATTTAACTTACAGCATTATTTAGTGTGCAAAGCATTTTCATGAGGATTCATATGGACATTATTAAGAAATTGAAATATTGAATATTAAAAATAATGAAAGAATGGAAGAAAGTTATAAGACATAGACAAGAGACAAGTGATATGTTTCAAAATTAAATTTTAAAAAAAAGATTAAAAGTAATTGGCACAAAGACCTATAGTACTGAAAAGGTATTTTAGACATAAATCTTTGCAGGATTGAGTTCTCCTACAAACTGTGTGAAACAGCAGATTTCTAGACATCTTTCAAAACTCTGGTTTTTAAAAGCCTGCCTAGATTAAATGGACAGGATGAAAAATTAGAAACAGAAGTGAACGGAATGAAGTGAGAGAATTTGTCAGGCAGAGTTGAATGATTAAATTCTACTACAAAGAGAAGCATTGCATGACTATATGGTTTTGTTTGTCAAGCTACATTAAGGAAAAGCCATTTTTGTCACTTGCTAGAATTGAATTTTCCTTTCAACCCCAGGTTTCAGCTTTCTTGGTATGACTTCTTCTGACATCTTATTATGACTTGATAAATTAAGGAGTATCCCATTAGGAAGGCTGCACCTGTTACGGAATGTGCTCTTATCATCACAGAGTCACAGAAACAGGGATGGGGAGGAACATCACAAACTGAGGCTGTTCAACTTCCCTCTCCGAGCCAGGCTACTGTCAGCACCACATCAGGCCAACAGTGCCTTTTCCCAGGAAAGCTTTGTAAACCTCCAAGAGTGAATATTCCATGGCCAGTCCAGAAATTTTGTACCAATGCACCATTGCTAGCACAATGAGTTTTTCTAACGTTCAGTCAGAATCTCCCAAGGTGCAGCTTCCACTTCTCCTGGTATTCTGAAGTTTATAAACAGCAAAGTGTCTTGCATGTAAGATATTTTTCACCTTCCCTAAATAAATTAATAACTTTACACTGAGCTGTTTAAATGACTGCAGAATTTAATATGATGGTCATGGCATTTAACATTCATGCCTCTGCATATGCATAGAAACATATATATCAGAGATGGGAAATGTGCTGCTAAAATGATTTTTTTCAAATTTATCTAAGATTTTTTATTTTTTTACATCTACAGTAAAGATGGTTTTGCTAGACAATCTACCAGTTAACAAACTGGCTGGTTTCCAGCCTAATAAAAATGATAATAAATTTTTTATAAGGCTACAAAAGCTGAATTTTTAAAATTTATGCAATGTTTTGTTCATTTTAGAAATCAAATACGTGGTTAGAGAAGGCAAAACATGCCCTGAATTTTGCATAAAGATCATGCCATTCAAAATAATGTATGTAAAACCCATTGTGAGATGACAAGAAAAGGGCAAAGCATTTTCTTAAACATGAAGAGAGTAATTTCCCAAAGTTTATTGTTATAAATGTAGAGCATGCTATAAAGCTGTTGGAGCTGTGGAATAAAAATTTTGTATTTGCAATGACACTTTTCTTGATTACTGTGGATTAGCATATTTATGAGGTTACTCAGCCTCAGGTTTAAACCCACAAATCAAAGGTTTATATCGGCATGGGTAATGGATTACACAGGAGTCTGTGGCCTATGATATCCCAGAGGTATCTGTCTTTCAGAAGATTTATGTATATAACACCACTTTGTAGAAATTACACTTCTGATCTCGTGCGTGGTGCTCGGTGATTCCCCTTCTCTAATATCTAAAACAACCAAAAAGCAGCGTTCTCAGTCAGCAGAGAAATTCATTGATGTATTTCCTTGTTCTCCTCCTCACCTTTTGATATGGCTGTGAAAGACAGAGGCTCTAATTCCTTGATGCACATAGCACTGCTACAATGAGAGTAGAAGTCATTGTGAGCATATTTGATGCCATTGCTTCTGGAAAGTGGAGCGCATTCCAGCAGCTATCCACAACACAAATACTTGAATTTTGTTCATCCTATGAACAGCATTGTGATAGAACACATAAAATTTTTTAAAGTCTCTCTTTTTTCTCCACAGGTGAGTGCTGATTACATTATTATCAGTGGTAAATATCTACTGACTTTCTTTTGGCTTCGAGAAACCAGGATTTCAGAGCAGAATGCTACGACAAGAAATTGAAATACTTAGTCCAGCCTCTCATGGAAGACTAACCAAAAGAGAAGTCAGGTAGGCATTTTCAAGACTGTGTGTATCCAAGTAAATCTTTTTGATCATTATTGTAAAGGATGACAATGGAAGACACCAAAATCTCATTAAACTCTACAGAGAAAATGTTCTTCAGCTTTATTATTATTTGAATCTTTTACTGAAGATCCACATCTCATAGAAAAGAAAACCAAAGTATGCAAAGAAGGGTAAGGGAGTGGTTTACATGTGCATGAGAAGGAAGAGGACACATAATAACCAATATAATTGAGAAGAGCCAACATAAAATGTATGAGGAAAAACTCGGATTAAGTCTTCTGTATTGAATGTTTATTCCACTGAAGGAGAAGTGTGGGGGTTTGGATGTAAGGGGTGATGTTCACTTATCTACACAAGGGGCAAGAATATTCTAACAGATTTTCTGCTGAAAGAACAAGAGACCTACTAATGTGAAAATATTAATTCCTTCACATCTGGGTTGACTAACCAAAAAACACCTACCATACGAAGAAAGAGACTATATAACATATAAGAAAGAAAATGAGTTCTAAGTTTTTCCTTGAAGAGGTGATCAAAATGCAGAAAGTGAGAACTGAGACTTTTACAAAATGAATTAGAATTAAATTGTGAGGATTAACAGAATAAATTGTGATTCAATCTTGTTATGTTAATTTTACTCTCTTTCATTTAACTTTTATCGCTCACTTGAAACTGTTATTATAGTGCAAGCTGTAATAATTTTGAAAAAAAAAAAAAGCAGATACAACTGTCAGCTTGAAGCTTCACTCATCCTCATAGTACATTCTATAGAGTCAGGGTGATGGATCACTGACATATCACTGAGGATATGCTGTCACAGTCAGAAGAGTATTTGTACAGAAGTACAGAAAAATGTGTAATGGAAATGGCAGAAACCTTTTAACAACTTGAAGGAATTGGGCAGGGAAAGGTGCATGAGTAACTGGGTTTCAGGAAGACTCAGAATGATGTAAAACTGAAGAGCAGTGCTGCTCAGCTGAAACTGTTTTCCAATAAACAAGACCATGCTGCCTTTTTGCCAATGACATGCTGGACTACAATGACAGGAACTGGCAACAGTTATACCCATGAAACTACAGCACTTGTACCTAAAGTTTTATAACTGAAATGTAGAAATGAGAGTGTAATGTATGAATGTATCACCTAGAACTGTGATCTGGAGGATACCTGCTAAGCTCAGAACGAGCTCATGGACAAGCAGCAAGAAACTTCAGTCAGATTTAATTCATAAAGGCCCTACTGTTGAAAAGAAAAGAAATATTTAAAGTTGACAACATTGAGTGTACTTTTTATTCTCACTTTTTAAAAACCCGATTTCCTAATGTATTTTCCACAAGCTCTAATTGTTTAATCAGGCTTGTGCAAATCCACAATAACCATTTGTCTATTGAACAGCTTTAACAAAATCAAAATCCAAAGAAAATAAACACTTCTGCAGCTAGAGCACTTCATGCCTTCAGAGAGAAAAATGAAAATAGTTTTTAAGAGCCCTACAAAATTATGATGCTGGCCTGCACTCTGTCAAGACATGGGTTGTGCCTTTTCCCACCTCATGTTGAATACCTCATACCAACTTAGGGCAGAAATGTTAAGATCTGCTTTTGGGGGTGATTGTTCAGCTATCGAGATTTTTTCATTTGAGTAGGAAGAGAGAGGATGTCTACATAGATGAATTTGATCTCAAAATAGTGAACATCATCTCCTGACAAAACAAGTATATGAGTCAAGGCAAAGATCCTACATGCAAAAAACCCACATTCAGGAAGGTAAACCCAGCTCCTGTTAACACAGACATTTGCTTTGGAATTCTGAAACGCCTCATTGCTGTTCTCAATCTATGTGGCAAGGGAGTAACACAAGAAGTAAGAAACTTATTTAGAAGAGTAAGTCTAGTAAAGATCAGATATCTTCCAGCCTTCCTCTATGCCTCAGAAAAATTCTTTTAGCTAAGAATTCTTTTAACTAAGAATTTTTAACCAAAATTCTTTTAACTAAGGAAATATTTTCCAAGTGCAATCAGGTAAATTCGAGGAAATCCTCTAACAAAACTTTTGTTTCCTAAAAAAGTCAAAGCTACAGAACATAGATATGCATGTCCTGCGTGGGCAGCTGTGAGCTCAAAGACTGATTTTTAAAACAGCATCCATAAGATTTTTAATAAAAGAACAAGAGAGATGATCCCAAAATATACCAGCTGAGGGAAAGACACATAAAAATGTGCCCATGTTATCAGACATCACCGATGGAAACAGAAGACATTACTTATAAAAGTATCAATTATTCACAAAAATTTTAGACAAAATTTCAGAACAAATTATGGGGTGGTTCTGCAAAGAGCTAGGAAATTTGAGGTCACTATTTTCTCCCATAGCTACTAGTTTTCAAAAATTGGCTGAGCTGGCCCAAAAAAACATAAAAGAGTTTTGATGAGCCTTTAAAGAAAAAATTACTCTCCTAAATTTGAAAAATGAGAAAAGGTCTTGCTTAAAAAGCAAAACAACACAAAAATGTGAAAACTTGGTTTAACCCTGAAATATTTTTTCTGCAAAGTTTTAGAAACTAAACTGATGCAACTTTCTCCAAAAATTTTCCCACAAAATCATCATATTTGACAAACTCCAATTATTTCGCTCTCTAAACCTGACGAGGCTTTTTTAAGAGAGCTATGAGCAGGGCACAGAGGAGCAAATACTTTAAAAGACAATTCAGCCTCCCTGGCTCTTAAGTGCAGGAAGGTATTGAAAAAGTGAAGTTAAGAAATTAAAATCATACTCTTTACTCCCTGTAGAGTGAACTTTTCACGTAAAGATTTTAAAGGTATCTATCTTGCCAACAGTCATTTGTAAGAAATATCCTCAGAGCATTCCAGGAAAGATTTTCAGTACGTTTTCTGGGACAAAAATACAGCAGAAACTAAATGTACTGACTACACTCAAAAAGAAGGTTTGTTGGTTTTTTTTTTCTCCTTAATGATTACAAAAATTCCCCAGATTTTTCCAACATCCCTTTTTCCAAATGAGAACACACTCATGAGACAACATCATACATATAAAAAAATAGAGATTTGTATATTTATTATTTCTGAGAACAAACACTTAATTGGTTTCTAGCTGCAAGTAAGGAGTTTTTGCAATTATTTTATGCATCTGTAGAGGGCTTAATGTTGATTTATTTTGTTTACTAAAATCTTGACTTAGCCTGGTGGGAAACAGTACAACGAAACTATGCAATCATATTCAAGGGTTACAAGTGATTTTCACAAATGAGATGTTCTGTACTGTAAAACTCTTTCAATACAGATCATTCTCAATAATGTTTATTTTTAAAAAATGCTAAGTTGAAAGTGATTTATGTTCCAATTGTCTTTTTAAACTTCAACCTAAATCCATTCAAACTGAAAGAGAGGAAATTCCATTTAAATATAAGAAATATTTTTTTACTGCATGGAGGATTGAAGACTGGAGCGTGCTGCTCAGACAGGTTGGGTATTGATTCTCAATCCTTGGAGATATTCAAAACCTGACTCAACAGAGCCCTGGACAACTTGCTCTAGCTGACCCTGCTTTGAGAGGTCAGACAATCTCCAGATGGTCCTTTCCAACCCCAGTGTTCTATGATTCCATGAATAAGCATGATTATTTCCCTTCTCACAGTTGTTAGTAGGGGTTATTAGGTCTCTGTGTCAGTAACAGAAGAAAAGACAGAAAAAGGATATCTGAAAGATTGAATTTCCTCTCCATTTTTCCAAGGCTGGCAAGTGCAGAGACATCCACGCTAGAAGTGCTCACTTGAAGCAACAAATACTATCTAGTTCAAGTGAAACTTAACCTTCTTCACATCTTGTACCAGACAGTACTATGATTTTTCTTAATTTTAAAGCATAAAATACATCTTGTAAATGTCTGTTTATATCACAAGAAAAGAAAAATGGGTACCAACTGATATTTTGGCAGAAACTGACAAGCACTTCAAGTTTGCTACACAAAAAATTCCTGAGAGAAATGCCCTGATTCTGGTAATGATGACAACTACTTTGATGCGATATAATCTATACATTTACTGCAACACACTATTACAGGAGCACCAGTCTAATGTTTATAGTTTGTGAAGAGCACTTCTCTGCCTTTTCAGTATTGGCCTGAAGAATTGCACTGGGAAGTGTTACCTACTCAATGACTCCATCTTTGAACAATACCATTCATTTCACTTTCCAGAGGTTCCTTCCAGCTCAACCACTGTGTGACATAATACAATAATAAGATACAGTTATTACAGTTTTAAATTATCTTTTTTAAAAAAGTTTATTCATTCTTAATTGCTACATTTCCAATCTTGGTCTTAAAAAAAACCCAAAACCAATTGTTCAAATCTGCTTAATATTCTTCCAAAATTAACCAGCTGAGAGATTTTAAGTGTTCTGAAATTGAAGCTCAATTGTATTACCAAAAATCTTTGTATACTTTTTCACTAAGAACTATATAAAATACAAAGTGCTGTCTGCTATAGTATTTATGTTATTAACTTATTTATTTTTGACTATTTATTAACTTTTTCTTTATTGTGACAAAAAATTTTAATGCCAAGGATGAAAACATCTCAATATTCAATCAAGTCTCTACCACAAACATTTCTGATTCCTTTTTCCTATGAAATGAAGAAATTGTCCTTATTTTCCTTTACATCTCATCTACTAAAATTCTATCTATAGATTTTAGTGAATTTTCAAGGTCACCAAATATTTGTTGTGCTATCATTTAAAAGCCTGATAGGAATCAAAGATACCAGAACTCAAGTGCAATTTCAGGTCAACTTCTTCTTTATTGAAGGTTGATAGGTTTTGGTCTGTTTCCCGGCTGAAGTCATTATATCAGTATTTCATCTGAACACCTCTTAAAGATGTTGGGTATGAAATGTAACAATTCCAGTTGAAGTGAAAGGCAATCGAAGCTCTCAAATCAAGGGAAAATCTTAATAATTTTCCATAATTCTTTCAACATAATTTAGCATAAATGTGTTTCCTGCTTAAAAGTCTAACTGCCTGACAAATTTCAAGATCAAGTATTTAAGCAACAATTCATCTATTGTTTGAGATTCAAACTTTGAACAGATAAGAATAATACTCGAAGAAATTGTAATAAAATTGCACAACACATTCCTTAAAAAACTCAAAACCTAATGTGTTTTCCATAGTGATAACTGATATTCCCACTTTCAGATTTTTATCCTACTGAGTATTATTACATCAAAGTACTTGTAGTTCATCCACAGGCAAAAGTGATCTACTAAAGAACAGAAAATCTCTCAGAAACCTTTACTGCTGTGGATTGGACTGTCATGAAAGGCTGGTTGAGAGAGTAGGTCTTGCACATTTTAATTGCAATTGGAGATTGGCTTTGAGAAGCAAAACCTGAGTTCAAAGATGAGGCAGCAGTCTGTAAGCAGATCGACAATTACAAACTGAGACTAGAGTTAAAAATCTGAGTTCTGGAACACTCAAAATTAACTTTTTGAACCTGCACTTTGTATAATCTCCAAAGCACCAGCAGCTCCATCAGACTGGAAGAATGAGATCCTGCATCAATTTGGCCAAGAGCTCTCATCCATCTGTTTGGGAGTAAGTCTCACTTGATGGGTCAAGAAACACCTTACACCTGAGTACCTATTTCAGATGCAAAATTGCTGGGTTTATATGTATTTTTCTATTAGACATCCAAAGGAGAAGCTCACTGTTTTATAAAGAATAAAGATAATAGCTACATAAATGTTACAATATTTAACTTGTTGAAAGAAAAATTGCACCTTTATTTTTTGAAGTCTGTTCCAATGCTGCACTTATGTCATATAACAGAGCTTGGTTTAAAGTATAAGTATCCATAAAAAGGTGATATGATAATATCTTGTGCTAATGGTGCCATTATCAAGCTATAAAATGATGCCATTATTTTGCCCAACTGTGTGGCTTCATGCCCAAGGCCGTTGTTCCAGCTGGGAAGAACAACTCACAGTAATATGGCATATTATGAAATTTCCCTAAATATGTAAGAGGTTTCATAAATGGAATGCATTTATGCAAGCCACGCTATTATGTAATAAAACAGTCTCCTGATTTATATCGGAGAGTAGGAAATCATGTCAAACCATCCCTTTCCAGGACTCAAAAAATGAAATATACATTTTGAAAGCAAACTAAAACGGAAAAAGAACTTGATATGGACCTCATCCTCAAATACCTTCTATAAAAATTATTTCCCACACATTCTGGAAGTAAGCCAGTTGTCAGAATTTAGGGTGATAAATGATAAACAGGCCAGTGGTCAAAAACTAAAAATTCCTTAAAGCTCTCAAGGCAGCGTTTAATGCATAAAACCCAGTGACTATAAATACAGCTAAGTATGACATCTGCAACATTTCTCCTTCATCTTGAATCCTGTTTTATGTACTCAAACCATAAGACACCTCTTACTTTGAACATTCTTGAGAGTCACAAGAGTCCCAGTTTTGTCTCTCAAATTCAAGAAAAGACAAGCTGACAGACCTGCAATGGCATCTTTACAAATTCATTATTAACATCTGGCCAGTTACTAGTTTTGTACTTCAAGCATGATCATTATTCTTCACGCTCACAAATTGAAACTGCAAAGGGAAGAATAATTCTTGGCATCATTCTCACATAAGAGGCAAATCTAAATTATGACATCAGTTGCAGATTGACTCAGTAGTAAATTACCAAATCCAATTTACTCAGGACCTTGTAATTTAGTTTCAATCTAATTTAATTTAATTTTAGCTGTGATATATAAATGTTGATTAGTAGACTATTGCATAAGAATACGAAGTATTTAAGTTTCTTAAGTTACTAATATTTAAGCTACAGTAGTTTTGGGGGGGGCTTGGTTTTCTTTTTTTTCCCAAAGGCAGAACTGAACAATATTAGGAACCACACAAGCAAATGTTAATAAAATTAAATCTGCTATCCATGCCAATTAACTCTACATCATAATTTTATGGAATCCAAAACAATTCTCCCTTTGAAAACAAACTGAGCTAGAAATGCACTCCATAATTTATACACCAGGCCATACTGACATGGGTTTATCCTCATGAAAGATATGGCTACAACTGCTGCTCCTCAGAAGTCAAGGATATTTATGTTTGAATTTTAGATTTTTTTAATCATGTGATTATCACTCAGAGAGCTTACAGAGTTCTCTGATCTTTTTGCTTTTGAGATCTTCCAGTACTGAGTGAAAGCACAATGAAAAGACACTGTAAAGAACCATGCAAACATACAGCAAAATGTCACCTGGTTTTTTCCCTGCTTTTGCGATGTTGTACTTACTGGTCTTTACTTCAAGGCAAGTGAACAATACAAACTAAGCTATGAGAAGCTGCACTTAACACATTTTCACAAATAAAAGAATGATAAAAATCAGGATAAACCTAACAGTAACTGTCATTTGCTAATTACATGGCTGTACTTAAACTAAAGCTATAAAGGTCAATTAAAATAATTAATCTAGCAATTTAGTTAGAATTTTATGCTGCAAAATTCATTAAAAAATTAAAAATTGCCATGAAAACAGTCAAGCTGTATTATAAGTTCTGTCCCTGGGGCCCCTCCCTTGACCTGCTGGCAGCACTCTGCCTACCTCAGGTAACCCAGGTTACCTTTTTCCTTCTCAGAGCACAGCGCTGGCTCGTGGCTTTTCCTCTGTGGGTGCAGGACTTTGCACTCCCCTTTGCTCAACTGCATGAGGCTCCTGTCAGCCCAATTCTGCAGCCCCTCCAGGTCCTCCTGGATGGCAGCAGAGCCCCTTGGCACAGCTCAGCCTCCTCCTGGCTTTTTGTCATCAAAAAACTTGCTGTCCCATCATCCAGATGAGTGCATTAAACCCCATACTGCTTTTCCACAAATGATGATTTCACTTACAAAGTGTTCCATAGGAACAACCCAGATGGACAGATTTAATTTAACCTTTGGACAAACAGAACTGTTACAATCTACTGCTCTGATACTGAAGCAATTCTGACTTGTATAGGGAAATTAATATGGAAATGTATGGAAATAATTATGTAAAGGAACATACATATATATACTCTTTATATATATAGATACATGTATAAATGAAAAGCAAATGGCATCAGGAAAACGTACCCACCAGGCCACATTCAGATTGAGATATCTGTATATGCCACTCAGTTTATCTCCTCAATTTTTTATCTTCCTATGCCTACCACCAATTTCCTGACATATTTTATTTCTAGTAAAAGAGAATAGGGAAGGGGAAGGTATTAAATAAAATAGATTTAATATTGTTGAACAAGTTTATCTGAATACTGATGCAGTCCTTGTGAAAAATTGGTTCAGGCTTACACTTAAATTTGTTTTGTAACTACATGAAATCTGGTTCTGGTGAAAGAAGGATTAGTAAATTCCTATTGGAGAAAACTGATGCTGCTTTGCAGCCAATTTTTATGGCTGTGTGATGAGGAAAAATAGTTTCAAATCTATAACTTTTAGAGTCATATCGAGCTAATTTTTCTGGCAGACATGTCTCATACAAGGTCAGTAGATACGCATTTTCTGAAAATGCCTCAAAATGTCCTTTAAACCTCATAAATCCATACAGTTTAGTTTTTTCTAACTGAACAAACATCACCTATCTTTTATCTTGAGAGAATAAAAAGAACAATAATTCCATATTCCATTTTTTTCTATTAACTGCACTCAACCCTTTATAAAAGATAATATACCTTCTGTAGTATCACAAAGCAAAAGTAAGGGTTTCACATAAAGTGATTCGTGAGCAATCAATATGCAATATTCAGGCTACTCATCAGAGCCCCCAGCCACAGGAAGAATTTGTTTTCATTGAGACATGAATACTAAGTCAATGATATGGGTTTGAAAACAAAATACATAAGAGACAGGAAAAAAACAACCCTAAATTAACAGAAGATCTCTAATGTTAAAGCTAGATTTTCTACAAAAATCACACCATAATGCTTTTAAAAGCTGAGTTAAAAAGTTTGCATTACACATTTCCCAAGTGAATGAATTTCTACTCAAGTTCAAAGAATATGATCAACAAAGCTCTTTAAAAGTTAAGGGGGAGAAGCAGAAAACACCAGCATTCCAATGCTGCTCCAGCAGAAGCCAAAGCAGCAGATGCTGCACCTGGCACCACCTTGCAGAGCAGCGCTCTGACGTGATGGGCACCGCCCCGAACAGCAGCTGCTGAAAGGCAGCTTGGATTCCTGACAGAGAAAAGAGCTGAGAAAAAGGAAATCATCTCCCTTTCTTTTGCTATTTACAGTTTTGATTCAGGACAGGGAGGACATCGCAATTATTCTTAACAATGGCATAATATTAAAAAAAAAGTTCATGTTTAACGCCCTTTGCTTGTGTGAAAGGGGAACTCTCTAAACAAAATGGCTGGAAGTGAGACTATTGATGGGATGGGAAGAGAAAAAGGCTTATTTGACAGCAGGAAAGTAATAGGAAGTCTACTTTTTTCCTTGAGAAGATTTTAGCATGTAACTTCAGATTAGAAAAAGTAGGTATGTAACTACATACAGTATAACGATGCTTAAACCAGAGCTATTACAAATATTCTGTTTGTACAGACAAGAGATTGTTCAAAGGGAAACAAAATAATCAAAAAGGATATTTTTTTTTTTACACTAAACATCTACAACTGCTGCCCAGAAGATTAAAGAGGCTTTTGTTTTGGAAGGCAAGATGACTGATGAAGACAGAAAATTCCTTTGTTCTTCCTGTTTCTGAATACTGGAATGCTTCACTGAGGGAATAAATGTGTACATAAATATGGGACCACATTATTACTGAAATCTGGAATTAGAACATAGAATTTTAAGTGCCTGAGCTTCACTTTGAAAATTTCCTTGATGACTATGAGGTGTCAAAAGATCACTCTGACTACTTTGCAAGATGGAGCCCAATGATACAAATATCTTATGCATGGAACCTCTGAAACTGAAACAAAATAAATTACAGCACTTTTTAGGATTTGAAATCCTAATATACATTTTTTAATATACTACACTTAGTTATATAAAAATAATACTATCTCTGATTTTGATCACAACAAATTTTGGATCAGTTCAAGGCTCTTCACAAGGTATTTTATATGCATTTCATATCAGCTATCTTTGCAAAAAAAGGATGAAACAAAGCAACAGCTTACACTGTTAGGCAGCAAAACTGTCAACATACATGAAAACCAAAATAGACAAGGACATAAGAGAAAGAATGCTCTGTTTGAAAGTCACATTTGGTAGAAACACAGCATTCTATTGCTTATTAGGGATTTTCCTCACAGCTGCAGTTTTACTAATCCCAAAACTGAATTTCACCAATATATTAGTTTAATAGTTGAAATTAATTTGACTTCTAAGATATTTCAAGTATAAAAACTGCAATCAATAAAATGATAATACTTCTTATCAACCCTCATAATATTTTTTCTACATATCTTCATGTCTTTCCTTTTCTTCCATTACATTTCAGGACAAGAGCAACCTCAGGGTATGACCTGAAGGAGTCTCCACTCTAGTTCTCTTGAAACCTCTTAGCTTCAACCTCAGAGAGATTTTGTTGCTCTTTTGAGTTCTAGTGTGCAATTCTGAATCTCCTTCAACAACATCCTTATCTTCTCAGAGCACAGTAAAAGCCCAGTGAAGCAAAGATTTTCAAGGCATGATGAAACAGTTCAACACTGTTTTTGTGTGTCCTGATTGACCCAGTTATTTCTGGTCAGAGGTTAATCAAATATTACCCCTTGCAGCAGCTGGATATTTGCCAGTTAACTCCCCAAAATGTCTGGTGCCTTAGAAAAGCACAAGAGCAGTTTTCCTCAAATTAAAAACCCATTTTAAAATTTGCTGAAAAACATGTTTATTTCATGCAAAGACAGATGAAAGTTTACTTGCAGCCATCATAATAGGAGGAAAAAAAAGACATAAGGAACTGAGAAAAGTAAAGCTATTCCTGAGTAAACTATTCTATTCTATTCTATAACTGAGTAAAGCTATTCCTTCATTTTCAGCAGCATACTACAGCTTCTCTTCTTTGAGAATACACTTCTTTCCACCACTTATAAATCATGTTTTTATGCTGACTTGTATAAGGTTTTGACTTATAACTAAAAAATTGAGATTAAAATAGAAAAAAAAATTCATAAAGGTAGGTATGTATGTAAATTTTGCAGTGTGGCACTAAATCCCCCAGTACAACCTGCCATGAATTCAGCACCTGAGGATGCACAAACCCACCGAGCTCTTCAAAACTCATGTGATGATCCTATGAAGGAAATGAGTGTGGCCCCTTTGCACTTCCCCTGTGTATGTCTTCAGGCAAAGCAACCCCTTGAATTTTCTCTACTGCTTTATAATAGCTGTAAAGAATCTATTCATAACAGGATATGAAATAAAATCAAAGATAAATAATGGCTGATATCAAAAAAGTCATTCAGAGTACCCAGATAATTCAACATCTTCCACAAATCAGCACCAAAAATCCAGATGACTTGAAAATGCTATACAGTTATGATCTGTGACTTACAGAATCTGATAAGTGGAAAACATATTTGTGAAGAAGAAGGGGACAGGGCATTAGCAATTATCAACAAAAATATCGATTTGGTTGGAAAAAAAGTATGACTCCTGTCATAATTTCGTGATTAAATAACAACTTTGGGAATTTTCCTTATTCTGTTTGATAACAAAATGTCATTCATTTTGTGTCTGCAGGTCAACTACCATTTACAGAAACATTAATGTACTAATATTCACATTAAGTGGTCAAGAAAAAGATTCTTCTTAGCAATATTTTCAGATCAAAGAAATAACTTTGCTACTGAAAGTTTGAAACACTCAGTTATATTCTACCGCAAGTGGCACACTGAATATGAAAGTTTATTTTTTTCTGAATGATTAAACCAAAAAAAAGAGAAATTACAGTAACAACTGATTAATTTCTAAAATATTTCCCAGAACTAAGACTGCAATAATATAGTTAGTCAAAACAAATTCAGTGGTATCTCTAACCACTTCTGAACATTATTCTTTCATACTTTCTTTCTATTCCTAAAACAAAAGACAAAAACCCCCCACTAACTTTCAGAACAGAAGGTTGTAGCAATTTATCAATTCCCTGAGCAGCGGGGCAAAATAATCAATTCAATTAAAGACCATGTACTAGACCAATTGTATTCTCGTTCCTTGTGGAGCAAAGGGCTCTAAGTGTCAACAAACTGGCAGTGAAAGAAGAGTCAATTGGTAAAAGACCAATTTCATTTGTTTTTAAACTGTTCACAGGAAACTTACAAAGCTGAAACTGGACCAGTTTAATCCTCCTTTTCTGAAGCCCATTAACTGCTTTGTAGTAATCACTGCTTCTATGAAACTTTTTTAAATTGCCAATTATTGCTCCTTCATAACAATGTCAGAGATAATTGTAAACACTCTTCATCCCCACTATTGTTTTCCCTCAACAACTCTTCAGGATGGCTGGTAGGACATCTATGTATCATATCATAAAAAGAATGATTTCAATTATTTAGTAAGATGTCACCAGTGGATTCACTTCACTTTTGTTGTTGGAAATTGTTCACATCAAAAAATGTTCAAAAGGAAAGAAAAAAATCACGGAGTACTGAAAAAAGAAAATTTTGTCACAGAAAACATAACAAAAGCATAACATCAAGTACAGCAGATGGGACATATTTGCTTCCCCAAAGGAGAGCCAAATCTGTCCAGAGAGGTGGTTATATCATTCCTTTCTTAAAACATCTGGTTTCAGAGATTTTAGAAACTGCCTGTGTCACCTTTCCTTTTAGCTTGTCTAGACTAAGTACCTCCCACTGATATTTAGTCCCATTTGTTCTTTGTTCTCCCTTTCTTCTTCTCCTTCCCCCATCATCACTCAAACAAGATGACCTGCAGTATCAGTCCTTTAAGTCTTCTTAACAAGTGAAGTCACTTCAGTATTGTCTCAAGTCATTTTTTCTAAACCTCTTTGCAAAAGTAAACCTTTTTACTATCCTCCGAACTCTCAAGTTGAAACCAGGAAGAGCTGAGCAGAGCAAAAGGACTGCTTTAAAAAATTTATTTAAAACACTGCTCTTCATGACAACTAATCCTGGTTTATCTTTGAATGCCTTATCATTTCATTCTCTTTATATCCTGTTCCTGTTTGAACGCTATTAATACAAGAGGTGTCAGCTTAGCAGTAGAATTTTTAAAATATAATATTATTTAGTATGATCATTTAAATGACTTGCTTTCACCATGCTGTAGGCTTAAAAAGCCTTTAAAAACCATAGCATTAGCATTGTATATAATTAATAACAATTGAATTCTTCCCTTTAGAAACCCTGGCAATATTATTGCAGTGATGTAGCATTTCCCATTAAGTCTTTTCTGATAAAAAACACAATTAACCTTAGCACACCTAATATCATACTGTTAGTAAATTGTCACTACTGTATCTTCCATAATTATCAGTTTAAACTAAAAATTATGAGATGAAAAATTTCTTCCACCACAATTTGCTTTATTGCACCACTTTGACTAGGACTAAACAAAGGTAATGTTTAAATATCACAAAAAAAACCCCAACAATACAGTTTAAAAATATGAGCAAGAATTTAAGCATAGGTTATTTCAGAAAAATAAAAATTCACACACAAAGTATTTTGCACACAGTGAATGCAATTGCAGTAACTCAGTATTTGTGCTAATGGAGACAGCATGTCAGTGGACCTGAACAAAAATTGTTGGTTCAACACTATGATATCATGCAATTTATCACTGTGAATGATAAACCATGCAAAAACATCCCAAAAAGGAAAGGCCAGCAAATTATGTTATGGAGTATTTACAAACTCAGGAGTATAAATTCACGTTGGTACTCCTATGACAACGCATCTACAGATTGCAATTAGGCACTCAGATTTCACTGGTTTCCTTAATTTATTAAATTCTACGATACTAGAATATAATTTGAATTTGTCATGTCAAACAAAATCAGTTAATTATTTCAAGTGAAATTGTTACAAGATGCATTATTATTATTATTATTATTATTATTATTACTACTAAAACAGAAATCCTGCCCCTTTTCCATCTGGCTACAACAGGTGTAGAATAAACAGCACAAAAGCAACTTCCTCGAACCGCACCAGCCAAGCATAAAGAAAAATACAAATGGAATGTGAGGCATCTTAGTAGAGTAACCAAAATTGTAATGACAACAATGGTACTGTGTAATTTAATCTTCTAACTGCAAAAGGATGTTTTGACAGACTAATAACTGTGCCCTGCACTGTCATTCTACTGAAAGACTCAAGCAGAAGATGAAGAGCCATTAGGGTGGCCGGGAGGGGAACAGAAAATGAATCTTAAACACAAAGAACAGAGCTTGCTTACTTGGCTAAAAGGCTGACAAGGAATAGGACTGCCAGGTATAAATACAAAGAAGGGAATATACACCAGGAAGAATGAAGAGCTACTGATGTCATTGACAATGGTTGCACAATAAGAAACGTGTCTAAGCAGAATGATTATACACGGAAATAAAGGAACTGTGAAACAATTTTAAGTTCAAATCATGAGGAAATCTGGTCTTTTAAATCAAATAGATGAGTTTATGAAAACATTTGCTTAAACAGTTTCAGGATTAACATATCCTGATAATGGAAAAGATTACTGTCAGCTCTGAGTCTGTGTAGATTTTATGTCAGAAAACCACTCAAATGTTCCATGTGTATTTGCAAGACTTGAAGATCAGCACATAAAGCTTATAGTCCTCCACTTTCTCCAAATTACTAATTCCATTAGCAGTTAGTAAAAAGAAGCAAATTTTATTTTAATGAAAATATTAATAATGGAATCAAGTCTTGGATAGACTAATACTTAGTATGCATGGAAACCAAGGACTGAGAAGTTAGTGTTTCCTTCCCTTTCATAAATTACTTTAAACACATAATTTTAGACATTCCAGTCCGAATAATGACTACAGAAAACAAATCAAAGAGAAGCCAAAACAAGACCAAAACAGATAAAGTAATGTCAAAAGAGCAGGGTGATTATACCCACGTTCAAGATGTGTTCAAGTATCCCTTATCTATGTGAACTCTAAATAAAATTCAAAGCGAGTGGATGTAAGGAGATGAGTATCAGGCTTTACAATGAAACAAAGATCCAAACATATCAGATTAGTGTAATTTTCCCAGCTCCTCAGGATGCCTCTTCTAGTTAGAATGGAGAAGTGAATTGATTACTTTGCAAATAATACAGCTGGAATTGATTTTTCTTTCCTACCACTTGCCTTACCACAGACGAATACAGCTAAAAAAGATTTTCAAAACAAATCAAGTTTTGTGGTTAATGCCCACAGAATATAAATGAAGTGTTATTAGTAAAAAAACCAACAGACCAACAAACCGGCAACGTAATCACTTTACAAAAAAGCCTTATCAGCTTACAGTACTTAATACAAGTATGATGTGAATTAAATAGCTTTTTGCCTTTTCTAAAGCCTAAAGAGAGGGCAAGAGAAAAGGAAAAATCTATTCTTATTGGTGTACATGGGTCTTAACCACAAGAATGCTGATACATCTGTGACTTAGGCACGTTTCTTGTTGAATCCTCACTGAAGAGCTGACAAAAGCACTTCAGAATGTCACTGAATGCCTTCCTTTTGGCATGGATGCAGTGACACATTTACACCAGGCTCATGCTCAGGAGTGGAACAACAATGCATCCCCAGTGATAAAGCAGCACCAAAAAGTTTCTTTTAAACCCCTGAATAAACATTTTATGAATCCTTTCTCCACTGACATCTCACCTCCTACGTTGCAAAGTCTAACAGCAACAATTAAAAATTGTGTATTTCTACCCTTATATCTCAGTTTAAATGCAGTTTTACACTCTTCTCCCCTTTTTATCCTTGCTGCCACTGAATAATAGTCACAGAGTCTTTTAAGTTGGAAAACACCTCTAAGATAATTGAGTTGAACCATTAAGAGGTGTACTCCACCCTTGCTATTTCCAGTCTCTGGTCTGGACATATTAGCATGGTCAAATTTTCAATCCAGGAATGTATATTTAAGAAATCATGCCAAAAAGGGAGGAAAAAAGGATACTTATCCAGATGTCATTTAAGTAATATTTTTTCTTTAAGAAGGGGGATATAAATATTTGGCTCAAAATGCCCAACAGCTGGATAAATACCAAAGGAAGTGTCTTGCATTTATATTACACAACTTATTATTTTAAAAATTACCTCAAATTTATAACTATTTTCATTATTTCTAAAGCCTGGGGGTTGGAGGGACTCTCAAGGAGAATGCAGGGAATTGCACTGAATTCCTGGTATTGATCTTAACATCTTCTGTAAATTCATTGAACTCACATTTTATTATACAGAGAAGTCATTAACTTTGAATGTTTCAAAGAGAGGGCAAAGAAAGGATGAGTAAGTTGCAGAGAAAATGGACTCAGGGTCTTCTCAGAAGTGCACAGAAAGAGGATTAGATACAATGGATTGAACCTCCAACAGATGCAGGAAAGAAAATTACTAGACAAGGTTTGGAGCAATCAGACCTTACTTTGAAGTTTGCCCTGATCTGAGCAGAGAGGTGGACCCAAGACCTTGAGAGGTTCATCTATAAACTGTTCTGTTTCTCAGAGTCAGAAATTGTGACATTTCCACTGGAGATAACTAAACCAAAACTTTTATCCATTAAAATTAGTCATTTCTGCAAACCCCTCATATGTACGCAGCAGAGAACTTCTGAGACCCTACCACTGAGAACAGAACAAAACCAAAATTACCTTAAATAAAAACAATTCAAAGTCTGCACTAAGATGGTATTAGGAGACAAAGGAGTAATGATGATTCTACACACATACAAACAGCTTTTATTTCACTCATTTGAGAATATCTGACAGCTTGAATGGGTTTTCACTACCTGGCCTTATAGTTAATATGGCAATCTTAACAAGACTGCAGTCTGTAATAATGCCAGTCTTGTGTATTTTTCTTGTCACTGTAAGGGATTATAATAAGAAGACAAGAAAGTAAAATGAGGACATCCTGAAACAAAAACAAAAAAGGAAGGAAAGACAGACACAAGATTCATCTTCTCCCATTTTCTGTGAAGGATGTTAATGAAAAGCTAGCAGTAAAAGATGAGAGCAATGAATAAAAATCACATAAATAATAATGTAGTACTAGAACAGAAAAATCTGTAGAGCATGTTGATCTAAAAATTCATTTTATCAGCTTTAAGAACATATGTGTTCCAAACAAGTATTCTACAACCAGAAGCTCTTACATGTTTTCACAGGCGATTGCTGCACTCCAATTCACGTCTATATCTCCTAACCATCCCTAACACATCCCACAGCAATATGAGTAACAGAACTTAGAGTAATTCTGGATATTTTCCTGTTTCTACATGAAAGAAGATTGTATTAATCCTTCTGATAAAACCCCCAATTTGAGGAACTAGAATAAAAATTCAGCATGGCACTTATTAAACTTTTAACTAATGTAAAATGTAATTGCAAATAGAGATTCACATTTGTACAAATGTGTTTCTAATGCAAGGCACAGCAAGGTTCTTAGCTCTTAGCTTTCTACTGCTATTTAAAGCTTCTGTCAATAACTTGCAATAAAACAATATCATCATTAATATGTTTTTATTTGGCATGTTGAAGAAAGAAAGTGAAAATAATAGGTCACTTCCAAAGCCATGTGTACAGGAGGATAAGGGAAAAGTAAGAGCAGTGGATTTGGTAGTCTAAATGTGGAATCAAAGAATGAAGATCATTTCAAGGATGTTATTCTGGACTTAGTAACATTAAGAAAAATTTGAGGTCGTGGTAGAAACTCATTAAATTCCCAATGCTGTGATGAAGGAGCTATGGTACTCCTGGGTGTAAAGGGGAAAATATTTAATGCAGCAAAAAGGATGGATTGGAGTCACGAGACGAAAGAGTAGGAACAATGGAGCTAAGGCTGCTCTGCTTCCCTCAGCAGCACACAGTGTCGATGGGGGAGCTGCTGAAAACTCCCTTTTTCTGCCCCCTCAAGTACATCATTAACTCTGCATCCAAAACAGATCCAATCACACCTGGAAAAGCACACCCAGTTCTGGTTCCCACAGTTCCCAAGGGATACCGAAACACTGGAGGGTTCAGAGAAAAGTCAAAAAAAATTTGACAGAGTATATGGTATTTGTAACAACATCACATCCTTTATAGGAGGAAGCTCTCCTTTCTAGCACAAAATTATACTTCAAGAGTAGTATAAAGCTGGTAGTTGGAAAGCTACACTTACCATGAATCAAATATTTTTGAACAGCGGCAATAACTGACAGTCAGAACTATGAAGCAGAAGTCAAGTGCACATCCCCGTTTAGAAATATTTAGGCCAAGAATGATTTTTTTTTTTTTTTAGTATAGAGTCTAGTTCAAACTGAAATTAATTTATAGAAGCCTATGCTTTAGTTTATGTCTCATTTCAAATTATATGACCAAAGCAGCCCCTTCTGGATTTATCATCGATGAGATGTAACACCTAGGTAGCAATGAAATCAAGTGCTTACATGAAAAAGTAATGACAAGTAACTAATGTACTTAAAGCCAGATTTTAAAAGAAGCAGATGACCTGCAAGCTCTCTACCCTCTTGCTCAATATGCTTATAGGGCTATCTATGTCTGATAATTGGCTGCACTGTCTCCCTGAAGGCACAAAATACTTTTGTCTAACACAGAACAAGCAGTTTATGGGTTTTCTTTTGGTTTTCTTCAAAACACATTAAATTAGCTTCCTGATAATAAAGAATTCAAGAGATTTTTAAAATGGCATCATTATCACAATTTAAAGGTCCTTAAAGCATTTAAAAAAAAACCAATCAGCATTTCATAATAAAATCAAACAGAGTCATGACCCCATCATCCTTTTCCACATTCTGAAGAAGTGAGCATTCACACTAAAATATAAGAGAGCACACCACCTCCTCAGAATTTGCCCAATCATCAGCCAAGTTTGCAGGTCAGAGCTTGTCTTCTTGATAAACAAAGAGCTTGTGACTCTACTTAATTTTGTGCTGCTCCTTCTGCATTTCTCAGGAAATGCATTTGTCAGCTGTGATTCTGTGTATGTTCACACTGGTTAGCTCAGCTCAACCCGTTTATGCATTAGTTAGTCCACAAGGAATCACAGAATGGCTTTGGATTTTTAAATCCTGCAGTCTCACTGAATAATATTTTCATTTTCTTATTTCATCACAGAAATTACAACACTGGCCAAATGTTTCACAGATAAATATCAGGCTTTTCAAAAAAAATAGAAATAAAATATCAACACAAGAAAAATACCTTAAAGATCTCCTAAAGATCAATATATGCCAACTATTTTGTATTGTCAAGGATTGTTTCTAAGCAGCAGATATGAAGTTCAACTCCTTGCATCTGTGACTGCAATAACTCTTACACATTAGAGTGCCACCAAAAAGACTGGTTCACTAAAATAACCATTCTTAAGTGTGAATGTCTGCTAAATCTAAGGCAGCACTCTTTGCACTAACGATGCTGATGACACCTGAGAATGCTCCTGCACATAAAACAGTCTCAACTATTGAAGCTTCAATACTTTTGGAAAACTGGGATGTAGAGAGCCCTATAAACTCAGCTGTAAGCATTCCTACAGTTTTTAGCTATTTTGCCACAGGCTGAGGAATTGAGCTTTGAAGCTTTAAGCAAAATGCCAGAACTGTATTTGCAGCCAGTGTTGTCAAGGCTACCTAGCACTGGAAAGTTCTTTCTCCAGGATCACTGGCTCAGAGTTCACCATCCCCTTGTTGGTTCAGTGCTCAGAGGTCAGATTCAGCCTCCAGGTCATGGCACAAGTGCCCACATGCTGCTGGTGCAGGACAATCCCATGATGTACGTGAGCACCTGGAGCCAGAGGAGCTCAGGGGACACCAGAGCTGCTCCTCCTACCCCTGGAACTCCTGTTCACGTCAGGACCATCATGATGTTGGTGAGGCTCATCATCATCATCACTGCTCAGCAGATGTGGGGCTTCTCGAGAAGTCTTCCTCACAAATCCCCTACACTGAAGTTTTTAAACTGGTTTTGGGACACTGATATTTTGTTTACTAAGAAATGTTGAAAAAACATGGGTTTGGCAGAAATCCAAATTTAAACAAAGATATAAGAAACAGAAATTCTGTACATCACCACATTTTTCTATAAAATCCTGATCACAGAGGGCAACTAAGGTTGTATTAATCCTTCTGACAAAGGAGTTTCTAACAGTCATGATAAATAGTTTGAAAATATCTGTTCTCTCCCACCAGCTTCCTATTTCCATTCTGATCCCCTATGAGCAAAACATTTACTTTCAAATAATTCTGAAGCCACTGTGTATGACCTTTATAGGCTTCTGCAGTTCAACAAGGCATAGATGTTTTCTTCAGGGACAATCTTAATATTTCAAAGTTTTTTTCTTGTTATCGAACAAAAGGTTTCTATACCCCACCATATGTTCCCACCCCAAATCCCAAGATGAGTAATTGATTTATTTTTCTATAGCTAATCAAAAGTCCTGAAAAAAACATAAGCTATCTGGAAGCAAAAATATTTTTTTACATTCATAAAAGAAATTTACTTCAGTAAGTATATAAGAGAAATGGAGATTACAGGGGGAAAAAGCATCATTATCTACTTGCTAATCATCATAGGGAGATAATTTTTATTAGCAAATACCATATCTATACATCTCTACTGTGTTATACAACCAGTAATAGATGATGCCTTGGTCTGCCTGGAAAAGAAAGCCCTACACAAGTGGCACATCAGTTACACGAGTTCTTATCTCAGACATTCAAATTATACACCAATTAGAACTATGCATCACTGAGGACTAATTATCTCTTAATTATGTATTTTGGTTCCCTTAAATCATCAGCTGAACTATTAACAGGGCTTCTGCTTTCTCAGAAATGCATCAACAATGTTAAATATTTACAGATATTCTGGTGGCTCAGATTAGGCCCTTTCTAAGGTGACTGGAAAAAGAAAGGTACCCGAAAAAATAATGAATAGAATATTTACATTTATTGGAGTGGTGTGGAAGTTGGTCTGATATGGTTGGCAACCTTGTTCTGGTACATTTTCAGACAAATGCTGTTTTAGCATTATTAAAAGTAAAAAAGGTATAATCTAATAATCAGGAAACATGTCCCCATTTTAGCAGTACTTTAGGATCCATGGCAAGCATTTTGGAAAAGGCCGTATTGGATTTGGGCACATCAAGCCCTTGGGGAATATTATACAGCCTTGGGATTTATTCTCCATACAATTGACCTTACAATTCCAAGAAAATAAATTACAGATATTACAGATAGTCCATTCTCCAAGACAAGAACCAGTAGGTTTCCAGTATTATATTTGATTGCCTAAGAAAGAAAAAAGTAACCATAATTACTGTAGCAGTCCCCACTTGGATAGCAATTTTCAAGTACTTTCTAAAATGCAGTAATAGTACATGTAACAGATACACCTCTAATAATGTAACTACAACTGGGAATTTTAACAATGGTATTCAATGTGTTGAAAAACAGAATTGAGTTTAGCTTTAGCAATGAAGCAAATGAAACTTTACCTTCATGCTGCTGTCCTGAATTCAATTTTTAAATTATTTTTAATTTCTCCACTTAGAGGAGTTGGTTTTTTTCCTAAAAATAACTATAGAGCATAAAGTCCATTTAATGCATTTTAATCATATATAAAAGACAATATTATGGAAGATATAAACCTGAATTTCCAGTCTTTTTGCTGTCTAACAATCTAAATGCCATGAGCAGAATGGTGATTAGATGAGCCAGAATATTGAGGGACAAATGTATCATGAGCAGCCTCGTGATTTGTTATGGAGATCCCTGCTTCTTTAGATATACATTCTTTCATTCTAATTCCCTATACAATTTAATGCCTATATACAATGCATAAAAGCTGACAAAATATTAAACACTCTAACATAACCTTCCTTCAAAATCTCTTCCAAAGCACTGTAGTTGACTAAATCTGTTGTTATTAGGATCACTTCCTTCTTAAATTCAGATGGGAACTTGCATTTGCACTTCCTCAGTCTCACCTTCCCACCCCTCTGCCTTTGGCGCTGCAATTTCTCTTCCTTCAGAGTCCAGGACTGATATGACCTGTGCATAATGTGAGCACATTAAACATAACTTCTGCATCCAGCTTTGCTGAGGATAATTTTCACAGCAAAGTGGAGGATGAGAGAAAATGGCCTCAAGCTGAAAATGGGAATGTTCAGATTGGATATTGGGAGAAATGTGTTCACAGAAAGGGTTGTCAAGCATTGGCACATGGTGGAGTCATTTAAAAGATGTGTAGATGTGGCAGTTGGGGATGTGGTTTAGTGTTGGACTTGGCAGTGTAAGGTTAAAGGCTGGACCAAATGATCCCAACCTATCCCAACCAGAATGATTCTATGTTTCTCTGTTAATGATTATTATTATTATTATCAATCCTGACTTTTCACAATGATCAATGTCATCACCCCTACTGAAAACTGAAACTACACATATATGTCTATTTTAGGCAATACCTCAGTCATCTATAAACAAATCCACCCTGTACTGCAGGCTGCCTTCTATTCCTGTTATTTTTTCTGTTCTGACAGAATTTCCTGCTCCTTGCAGATTTGTCACTAAATGATAGTTCAACAGATTTCCCATGTTTTTGTTCTTGGTATATTACTTGCAAACCTATTTTAAACAGAGATTTTACATTTACTGTTAAGAAAACATCGAAGTTGTTTTGGAAGTTAATGCATCCACTTCATCAATACCTGTTTAGTGTTTCAGGAATTATAGTATCTCCATACATTGCTATATGCAGTTACTCAGCAGCCTCTATGAAAACCATTAAGGCACTTAGAAATTGAATTGTTCACCATAAATCATAGGGATTAAATTTAGGCATGCAATCACTGGTGGCACAGCTACAAACACAGCTACGTGTGGATAAATACACATTTTCCAAGCAAAGAGTCCACAGTCATGACCTTAGCAAAATTCAGAAAGGCTTTAAAACCCAGAAAGATCTGATCTCTGTTAATTTAGCTATTAGGGTTGTGATACTGTTGTAATTTCTAATGGCGGTGACTGACAAGTTTTACTTCTTGGAGCTTTTACAACATCTAAGTCACTCATGAATGTTAAAAATTCAAATGAAGTCCAAAACAAAAGCAAAAAAGCTGAAATAAATTATACTACACAGTAAATTTTATTACAAGGGTAGATATGCTTCTTGATTTACATTACACTCCTCCTTCAGTTGCTACACACAGGCTATTAGCAGGGGAAAAAAATCAATTCTGAAACAGGAGCCAGTAAACTGAAAGAACACTAGTTTCAGCTTCAAAAAAAATCACTTGAAGATTTATATATGAAGAAGTTTTGATTATTTGTTGTGCTACATACAAATAAAATGTAAATCTTCAGCGTAATTCATTATTCTGTTCTGGTATACAAACCAATACAGGGTACCAAAGACAGTTTTTGTCAGAAACCATGGTGCAGAAGAAAACAGAGCTCCAAGTAGGCTTGCTTAAAAATACTAAACTTTTTCAAACACATCAGGGCATTCTACATGTTCACCAACATCCTGTCCAACCTCACAGCAACAGTAATTATTTTATGCTGTGGAAACATGTTAGTTTAACTATGCTATGTTCAAAAATGTATAACAAGATTTTTTTTTCATTAAACACAAACCTAATTTTGCCAGAGAGTGCTTTGCTGCTGAGGCTGAACCTTACAATTTAAACTGACCCTCCCAATTAAAACTCAGACACTTGTGAATCTTTCATTTACACTTCAGGGAAGAAAGGAAATAACTAGTAGAACAGTTATTATTATCTCCAGATTCAGCTTTAAAATTGGTAGAAAATTTTGCTGCTCAGGCACAAGTTGAGATCAGACTTACAAGTCTGACAATTATAAAGAGATGTAGGTGCAGGAATGAAGCTGATCCTGAAGCAGGAATGTTCCTGCTGTCCTTAGGGACAGCATTCAGA
The DNA here is from genome assembly GCA_013397195.1 of Hylia prasina. NCBI lineage: Eukaryota > Metazoa > Chordata > Aves > Passeriformes > Sylviidae > Hylia > Hylia prasina. Next base: position 974,608 of record VYXD01006823.1, read on the forward strand.
TGAAAAGCCAGGACAGCATTTTAAGGGTATTTGCTTTTTCCTATGCTGTCACTGCTTTCCAGAATATGGGAGCAAATGATAGAAAAAAAGAAAATACATCTGTTACCAGCTTAAATGACAAAAATCCCTTGCCATAAAATTAGTTTCCTGAGACTGAAGAACATGTTGTGACTGCTGTTATTAATATTTGCATAGCTGTCAGAAGCCCAAGCTTTATGACTGCTTACTACTTCAGGGACCATTGACCACTATTTGAGGTGCTGGCTACAGTCTGAGTTACTGCTTTTTAATAAATGTTACAGCCTTCAAATTCCATTACCAGTGGAGTCTGAATTACACTGACTCTCAAAATAAAATAAAAATGAGCAGAAACAAGTTATGAGGCTTTGTCACATATTCTGTTCAGAAATCTAGCCTATTTTAAGGCAAGAGTATTTTCTCATGGAGTCCTGTTTAATTGATATATATGACACAATACACCTAAAGGTTTGGGACTGTCAAAGACAGTCAAACCTAAGTGTGGATGATAAATCACATCCTCTTACTTGAGACACTTCTGTTAACACCTGTAACAAAGATAATTTATACAGATTTCCTTTGAAAAGATGCATAATCTATTGTTGCTTATGAAAGTGTGGCAAATTAAGCTTTAGGGCCTTAATCCATCCTTACTCATCAGCAACTCTGCATTACAGGAAATGGAGAAAAGGTGTGCTATAAGCTGTCACAGTGATTCAGCAGGGAAATATCCAACATTTGTGTGCCAGAGTATAAGTAGTACATACTTCTGAGGAAAAACTGGCATCTGCTCATTTTACAGCTAGGTCAATAGACAATAGATGTATTTGTGGAAACATCTCTAAGCTGATGTCCCACAACAGCACCTTCCTAATGATCCCTTATGCAACTATGTCACATTTCTGCTTCTTTCCTCAAGGAAGAAGGGACTTTACAGCTAAATAAGATGCCTTTAGCATCAGGAAATTTAAATGCAGTGTTTTTCCCCTGAGGGCTGCAGAGATCACCTGGCTTTGGGCCCATGGACAGAAGAGTGTTGTTGATGGGAACCTGCAGTACATTTCAATAAAGAGAGCAGCAGTGCAGCTGAAAGAAACTGAACATTTCCTACATAGTTTCTATGTTTGGCAAGTAATTCACTGCTATCCAGTGCTGAAGAATTTGTATTCTGAGGTGATTAGGATCACCAGTGACAATAATGAAATGGGGCACTGCCTATCACAGACCAGTACACCCTTCAAGGACTGTTTTTATTGACACCAATCACCAGATATCCTTTTTTTCAAGCCAAGAAATCATATTTCTTAAGAAGATATTTTGTTTTAGAGCCACCAGGGATTTATTAACATTTTGAGGAAAAATGCAAGCCTGCTGAATAGGTAACATGAATAATAAAACTACCTGAGGAAGCAGCTGTGAGCCATTGATCCCAATAAACAATCACCTGCTGGGATGGACACTTTTTCCCTATAGTCATGAAAATCCTGGAGATAGATGAATGCAAAACCAGAGATAATATAGGAGACTTTAACAGAAAGTGAACCTAAATGTCTTGTATAATGAGGAGGGCTGTTTCTTTTCCTATAGAAAAGGAAAGCTCCAGTGCCAGCATAACAGAAGGCATAAGAGCAGAGTGGTGAAATGCATACCAATAACACCATTGGTAATAACATCAATAACACAACTTCAAACACCAGTTTAAAAGGAAGTAAGGTCACTAGTTCTGCTTCCTTAGGAACTCATGTTTTATATAATGTATTCTTGACAAGTTGTGATGAATAATGGAAATGCAGGAGGACTGGTACTCAGACTGTATTGAAAAGTGCTCAGTGTGCTGGAGTACTTAGTCCTCTGCAAAAGCATTGTGTAAAAGGCATGTGCCAAATTTCATGTTGCTACCTTACTTATTAAATGAACAGAGTACCTCTCAAGGAAGCCACAATAATTTCCTTGGGTCTAACAGGATTAAATACAGCTTTCAACACTGAGGTAACACAAAATACCAGGTTTTTCCCAGCATGGTATGACCAGTGCAGCGTGGCCATTTCAGTGAAAAGGTCTGCAGTGCAAATAGACAAAAATCAACCTCTTTTGCCTATTATGAAGGTGAAATCTGGTATGATAAGTGATGAAGATGTAGAAATACTGGCCTTGGAAACTGAAGCCTCTGGATTGGAATGAACCATGACTCCCTTCTCTTAACCCTAAGTAACTGGAGTTTCATATACTTTTAAAAGTACATGCAGAATACTACGTGCAGAATTATAAAGTTAGCATATAAAACAAAACTTGTTTTCTCTGAAAAGCTCCTGCTCCATTTATCATTTGAAGATGTTATCTAATGCTAGAGCACCAAAACCAAGAAACATATAAGGGTAATGTTAACTACAGGTATTTTTTTGGAAAAGAAGAAATTACAGCATAAAAAAGGCTGAGAGTTAAAGAATAATCTTATTCATTTAGGAAGGTAAATACTGAGGAGAAAATGAAAATCCTAAAACAATTTACCCAATTGGACCTTAGCTTTCCTTTTTTGTTGCATGAAATTGAGTAACCTAATTTCTAGATGGAATAAGACTTTTATGAAAAATTAGCAGGACAGGAAAGGAGTGCAATAGTCAAGCACCACCACCTCCTGAGACAAAACTGTCCAGACTGATAAATTTCAATGTGCCTCAAAAAGAAATATATTAAAAAAAAAAAAAAAATCTGTGAAACCATGGCAGACAATGAAAATTCTGATTAAAAAAAAAAAAAAAGAGGAAGGATGTAACCAATGATCCCCTGATTCCCTTCATCAGGCTGTTAAGCTGCAGAGGAAACAGCAGAAGAAGGAGCAGAGATCTGCCAACATCTGACACAGAGCTGCACGTCTCAGGAATGCATCATCTTAATAATGTTTGTCTTACAATGGTGATACAGCCACCTTGCAGTCGTAAAGGTGAGAGGAGAGTGTAATGCATTTACAGTTGAAATTGCTCCATGGATTTGTATAATAAGCCTGTTTGGCAGCTGAAGTTGTTCTATCCTTAGGAAGTGGGAGAGAGTGTAAAAAACACCCCCAATATGAAGAGTAAAAGCAAGCAGCAAGTCTTCAGGGTTTGTTTGGAATTTTTAATACACTGGTACATTCATGAATGTTAGCAAGCTCCATAAATTCATCCTTTGATACCCTTAACACATATTTACAGTCACTGTTCAGGTATGATGAAGACAAGTGTAGCTTTACTTAACACAACAAAAACATTTCTCAGTTTACTCAGTGTACTTGGACGATGACTGCTTTAGTCCAGGACACTTTATCATATATATATATATGATAAAGATATATCATATAGAGATATATAGAGATATGTCAAGTTATGTTCCGTATTTTAGAAAAACATGGAAGTTTTAGTTACAAAACCATATTTTGTATTTTCCCACTAAAACAGAAATTTTGTAGGATATTTGTAATTATGGGTAACTGCAAAGTATTTTGAGCTTGTATTTGTTTCTGGAGTAAATCACCTGGAATTATGAAATTTTATTATCATTTTAACAATTTAAGTTTTAATACTTAATTCTGTAGGGGAGTTATACTCAAAAGCTGGTCATCCACATAAGAATCTCCTTCACTGATGCAGGGGACGTGTTCACGAGTGCAGGCATAGTAATTATAAGTAAAAATATTGCTGGAACTTCACAGGCCAGGGAGGGATCACAATTGCATTGATTTTTTTGTGTGCTACTGCACAGTATCTCACTACTCCAGAAAATACTGAATGAAATTGATTCCAATGAAGTCAAAGAACATAAATTCTAATAAACTATACTGAGTCTTAACTGAAGTCTGAGATATTGCAATCTGATACAGTCACTCAACATTTAAAAAAATCAGAGGCTCCAAAAGCCAATCATTAACAAAGGATTACATTCAAATATCCAGGCAGATACAGGTTGGTATAGTATTTTCTGTGTTTACATCTAAATGCTAAAGTTATATTAGAGAGAAACACATATGTTCAACAATTCAAATTCAGATTTTAAAATCAACAGCCTGAAGTCTGACTCACAACTAAAAGCTCATGGAATGGTTTGGGCTGGCAGGGACCTTAAAGACCACCTCATTTCAACTCCCCTGCCATGGGCAGCAGCACTTCCCAATTGACCATGCTGCTCAAAGCCCCACCCAGCCCAGCCTTAAAACCACACTGTGACTGCCATCATAATATAATATTATACACAGAAAGTACAGCATGCAAATAACTCTATTTGTAACTTTCTGTATGAGTGAAATCACAAAATTCAATGTAAAGCTGGAATAAAAACATCTCTAAAAGCTCAAAGAAGTCACTAACCTGTATTTTGATTGGCCAGGAGAAATTGCTGACATAGACATAGAAAGTGATGTTTGGGTTGCTTCGAAAGTTAAATTTTTCACAGGAAAAGCTGTCTCTGTATTCCTTAATATTAACCTTGGAAACAACAGGAATCTCTTCTCCAGATATTGTTCCAGCTAAAAAATTTTGAAAGCACAGGTGTAAATATACATATTTGGGAAAATTATTAATCATCATTAAAGATACCAAAGTATATTTGCACAAGAAACATAAATCCTTAATTGCTTTTGGTGTCTTCCCTCTAAAATAACCCCTTATTACAGTTTACATGGAACATTAGGTATATTCAATATACATACAGAGAATTCAGAGAAATCTTTACTTTGGTTTCAAAAAATTACATACAAATTGGAAGCATGACAGAAGTAACATGAATTTCACAAGGCAGTTATTATGGTCAGCCTAACAGGTAATATGCTTTCCTCCATAATTTATGTTTCATTTCAATAAACAGCTCAATAAAACTTGAAAGGGAATTTGTCTACATCTTATGTTTTTGCTGTCAAGTTTTAATTGCTCATGAAAGTGTTAATAACGTAACTAGTAATAAGCATTTATTAGTTTTTGCAAATAAATGAGTGACTGAGCTAATTTAAAATAAAGGAATAAATAGAATTTACTAACTATGGTATGGTAAAATACTTCAGAAAGGCTTTTATGAAGAAATTCATGAGTTTAAGAGAAAGTCTGAACCTTCTTTAAAAAGATTTTTTTTTTTTTGTAATGATTTCATTTTAAGCATCATGCCTCTCCTTGGATGTGTTTTCAGAAAGTCAATAGAACCAATCCAGAAAAACTGTCTAAATTAAAACAAAGAAGAGTAATGGGGTTCAAAGTTAGAGAAAAAATAGATAAGCAGCTCCTTTTATCAGCACACACAGAAGAACTTTATTGTTTGATATCAATGTAAAGGTTAATAATTAAATTTTTAGCTTGAACACTGAAACAAAGAAATAAAATCTCAGTCTCTGCAGTAGTTAAGGAAGCAATTTATCTTAATTAAAATCACAGCATTTCATAACACTGTCATTTTAAAAACTTAAATACGCTACAAGCTTTTCCTACCAAAGTAATTTTAATTAAATAGGAGAGAAAGTCAACATATTAATGAAGCTTTATTCAGATTGCAAATTATCATCTGAGGTTTAAATAATATAATTAATAATGGCATAATGATAATGGCAAAAGAACACATTTGGCAAAGTTTTATTATCAAAATTAGCAGCAAAGAGACAATCAGGTTAAAATAGCTCAAAGGATCAAGAAATCATTTGGGGCAAAACTCATCATACCGAAATTCATTCTCACCTGTAGAACCAATAGACCACGTAATATTGAGGTTAAAGTTGTTTGATGCATTAATTGATATATCCAAATTTTTATTTGACTAGGGAAAAAAAAGAAAGGAAAGTTAACAGAACAGATCAGAATGTATTGCATGTAACTCTATTGCACATAACTGAATACAGCCTTTTAATCATCTTCCAGTTTTCATTTTAAACATAAATAGAAATGGTAATGATTCACTGCCAAAGGCAATTCTCTCTTCTGCCTTGGTAAGACCAGGGTGCAATTTAACATATAACTACACCAGTAATGCTTGTAGATTGGCCTAAGTATAACAAAGTAATTGTCTTTATAAAATTAAAGGAAAAAATATATGGCAAATGCCTTCATTCTAATCACAAGCCAAAAATTACTTTCCTCACCTAAAAATGTTTTCTCAGCAGTAGGGTATACCCCTTCAATTTATCTCAGGAAGATACTAAAACTTGTTATTCGTGGGAGCAACAATAAAATAAACCAACTGATAATTTTTCAGAGTATTGATTAAGCTGGACTATATCTGCCTTTTAGAAAGGGTTCTCAATGAAGACACTGGACTAATTTTGCAGCTCTCAAAAAATGTGAACCATCTAAAACCTTATAGATACTTTGAAAATCTTTAATCAATGTCAAATACAATGGAAATTTTAATTCTGAGTCTCTAAAACTAAAATTATTAACTAAAATTATTATAATTTTCTTACCTGTTCTGGATTTGCTATAAAGTTTATGGCAGTGTGATGACGATCATCCTCTTGTAATAAGCTGAAGGTAAACTGATAATCAATCAAAAGGCTGTCTGTAGGCAAAACAAAAATTTAAAATATTAAAATAAAGTGTATACATATTAGTTCTATATTATGCAAATACTTAAAAGTTTACCATTCACATTGATTTTAAAAGTCATGGAGAAATCCACAAGTCAGAATTAATCACATGCATTTCACTGTTGAAGTGTTTGCACTAGAAAGTCTTGAAACGATTAAAAATTAAAATTAACCAAAAAAAATTAAGGAAAAAAAACTAAATTAAGAAACAAATGATAATTATATAATTATAATTATTCAGAGTGAGATTAGACATAACCTGAAACACCCATTATTTGTGAAATAATTATTCCGAAATATAGTATTAAGGGTTGTTAGAGTGTTATCAGTTTCCTAATTTCACTCTGAAATAATTATTCAATTACTAGGTTTAAAAAATCTGGAAAAAGGTTGCACCTACACTAAATTTATATAGTATGAAGACTTATTTATTGTAGTAAATAAGATTGTTAATAACTACATGGCACAATGGAACTTGGAAGAGAAATCATGTGACCATCAAGTGTTTCCTTTCTAAACTCACAGAATTTTAAGACATTTTGTTAAGTGGCAAGTGACAAATTTTTCCTAGAAGGGAAATAAGGGGTTGTTTAGTATTGCTAAAAAAAATTGTATTTTACTCCCCATTGACTTTTGTTCTACACATTTTTCTTTCACCCTGTGAATGAAACAGAGCCTGCCAGGCAGCTCCCACACACTGCTCCCACCACTGCTCACTAACAATCTGCTGGGCTGGCAGAGGGGCAGAAGAGAGAAACAGCCACCTTCAGATGATCCAACCCCATGCCTAGCCCTTCTTGGAAGGAGCAAAAAATGAATGGGACAAGTCAGAAGACATAAGTCTTGAGCTATCCTGGTGTGTTCCCAAAGCCAGAGGAACGAGATTAACCCTTACTTGGGTCGTAGCTCGAGGAATGACCGACAAGGAACTTTTCTGCAGGGGAAGGGGCAGAAGCTCACCAGGAATTACTGTTGTTGCAATTTATAGAGGGAGCGACCTAGAATCCCAGCAGGAAATGTCCAGTGCAGAGAGTTAAGAATCAGCAGAGCCCTCAGAGATGTAAATTGTGATAGCAGATAAATAATCCTTGTGAACCAGACGTGGGTGTGGTGAATGCATCCTGAGTGCTCTGTTACATGGGCAAGTATCTTCAGATACAACAGAATAAATCTTCTAGATCTTTTACAATTTACAGTTCTACACGTATCAAAAGCTTCTATTTTTTTCCCTCTCACAGGAAATAAGGAGGTGACTTATAAGAGTACATGATTCTAATTATTATTTTATGCATGTTAAAATATGGCAAGTCATCTCTGGTGCTGCAAGCTAGTGAATAATTGTAAGGCATTATTTTGATCCCTGGCCTGCTGACATTCTGCTAGTCGCCAACACCACACAAACTGTGTTACAAATAAAAAAATATGTGATCATAAAAACACAATCAGGAAATACAAAGATAGTGAAAGATTAAGTCAAAGCAGAAGAAAAGCTGTGTCAGCCTTTTGCTGGATTCAATAGTTTGCTTACTGCTGACAATCACTTTTTCTGTAGCAACACATCATCTGAAAAAATACACTCTGTTGCATCCTATGGGAAGGCTGACATAGAAAGATAAAGCCCACTATATTGTCTTAATAGTTAAAGAAAATTGTTTTGGTTTGGTTTGGGGTTTTTTTGATTTTTTTTTTCCCTTTATAGTGAGTGTGGAAGGTAAAGTAAAAAATAGAGGTTCACAGAATTATAGAATATCCTGAGTGTGAAGGAACCCACAAAGGAGTTACATGAAAGGAATTACCATGACATTCAAAGATGAGAAGTTCACTTTCTCTATTATTAGCCACTGCAGTTCCATTATTCAAATAAGAATAAGCTGATCTACGTGTCTTGGCCAACAAGTTTTGACTAGATTTCTGCAGGTTTATGCAGGCAAAAGATGAATAAATATGAAATTTAAATGCCTCATTTATTTATTAATATTACTCTACATTTCTATAGTTATGCAAATCTAATTAATAAATCTCATTGACTCTATTGTGCCATATCTCTGTGCTTAACAATCAGATGACCATAGTACCAGAACATATTTAAAGGTAACAGGACAGGAAAATTTGGCAAGTAAAGATTGACCTCTATTAAATGGATTAATAAACCCTTTAATAATCATGAGTACAAAAGTGAAAAGGTTAGGAATAAAGTATAGATATGCTCAATCTCCTGATCTGGTCAACTTGGATCTCCTCAAAATACAAATGACTGCTTCAGTATGAATCTTTGCAAACAGATTTATTGTAAAGGTGTGGTAGACCAGCACCACAGAAAGCACACCTACAGAAATTCTGGCTACAGCAAGGGCTACAAGATGCAATAAGCAGCACTAACAAGCCTGGACAAAATATCACTGATTTGCTCATAAGATATGGAAAATAACCACCTAAATATGCTACAGTCTTCTAAGCCCAGACTGCGTCCTCTCAGAGATGCAGAGTATCTGCCAAAAAAACAGCAGTGGTATATAAACAATATCCCATCATAAAATAGCATTGGGAATAGACATAGGACTCTTGTCTCCCAGTCACAAATGAACAGCTCTTCCGCATACAAGTTTTAAAAAAATCAAAGTAATTTACTTTTAAAACAATATGTGGGATTTTTTTTTTCCCCTGGGGTTTGTTGGTAGTGGTGGTGCAGTTGTTTAGTTGTTTGTTCTTGTTTATTTAAATTTATGTTTATGTTACTTGTTAAAAGCCAACAAAGTATGAACTAATTTTTCAAGGAAAGTGCAAAAAATCCTTTCACTTATAAAAGAAGTTAAACTACACAGTTCCTCATAAATTTACCGCCTGTAACAAATCAGAAAATTAATTCCACTTTTTCTTATTGCATTCTTACATATAATACAGTTGACAGTAAATTGTGAAAAACAGTAAGAGTTAGTTATGTTAGTTAGAACCTTTTGTACCCAAGATATCCCAAAGTTTTTTGTTGTGTTATTAATTACTCTATTATTTAATGGTTGATCAGTTTGATACTTCATTCACAGCAGCAAAGTTCAGCAGGAAATCCCACACATTATCTCCTCTGTAGCACTCAAAAGCCTTGAACAACACAGCTTCAAGAGCAGCTCTGAGAGCCAACACAAGAACTCGCCTTGGGATTCTTCAGTGTTGCCAAAGGATCTCTAAATTACACCAAGACAGTCCTACAAACTGAGAAGTGAGGATCTCCTCTAAACTCTTCAGAAGCAGCACATTTCTCAGCACTAACACAAAATACAGTCTTTAATTCCACAGAGACCTGCCACAGGACAAATCATTAAATCTCTACCTTGGCCCTGGCCTGGGTGCTGTAAAGCAGAAACACTTCTCTCTGCAGAGACAACTCTAATTCAGGGAAGTCACCAAAGGTGTGCAGGACTCCAATGAAGCAGACAGCAGTGCTTAAGTGCAGTCATGTGATTCAACAGCACAAATGAACTCGGGTGCAAATGAAAGAATTGACACTGAGCAAACACTCCTTCCCATCTTTCTGAGGACTGCAGAGGTTTGCTGAAGAAATTCCATAGGTTGAAGAAAGGTCCACAAAAATTCAAGGAAGATTTGTCTGGATCTATTCTTAAGGTGAAGATTCCAAATCTCTGACAGTCTCCAAGGTTAGATTTTATTAGAATATAAATTAGTAGAACTATTTTATGCAGAAATGCAGAGTAGAAATTAAACGGGATTGTAAAGGCTCTACCCACTGAACCCTGCTGCTGTCTCACTATCCTTCCTCACTCTCTCCATCTGCCTCATTCTGTAACTTTGGACACTCTTCCCCCACATGAATTCAGCAGCTCCCAGGGAAAATATCACCTCCCTCTCCTCCAGAAAGCTCCACCTTCTGCAGACTGAAGCAGGCAGAACAGCTTTCCTTCCTACTGCCAAACCTCTTCCTGAACATAATATATGCCAATGCATCATAAGTGCACATAAACTAAGCATTTACACAGTACATCACACCATATTTCCCAATTCATAGTGCCATTCAAACTAGAGAGCTTAGCCTCAAAAGCAGTACAAAATTTAAACTGAAAGTCAGTTCTAAGACTATGACCTGTTCTAAATAGCTAAATGTATAAGTAACCAAAAATATAATAACTAAATGTAGAAATAGCTATTTAAAGTACGTTCTGTATACCCTGTTATAGACTGTTGTGTGTATTTACAATCAGGAATTTGGAGAAGCCTAAGATTCTACTCCATGTGGGTTTGTTTCTACTTTAAACCCTTATGAAGCCACCACAAGTAATTTTACCCTTTACATAAACAAATGAGACTTGTCCTGTTTCTGTTTACCAAGACAGAGACACAACAAATCTACTCAAGCAGGTGATTCCAGCAGCCAGACAGAATTTAAAGAGCCACATTCTAGTCTTTAATCTACAAACTCCCTGAGATTTATGTCTAAATTTCCATGGGAAAAGTTTGTGAGGACATAGAAACACAGGTCACATCTTAATTCCCCAACATACAACACAGTATTTGCAATCCACAAACTGGGTATTTTTGAGCTAGGAGTCAGCCCAGAACAGTTTAATATCTATTTCCAGGCATTTTGTTTCACTTTATCTTAGAAATAATTGATTAAAGTAGGAAAAAATACCAATACCATCCTGACATTGTCAATGGTCAAATATTACAAAGACTTATGGTTATTGAGTTTTTTCACATCTCTATTTTGATTTTTTCAAAACCCTTGACTGCTTTCACAGTCAAAAGGAGTCATTAGAATCAATTCAAAATGCCAGTAATGAGCATGTGTGAGAACATAACAATAATTAGGTGAAGAAAGATGTTTAATGAAATGAGGAAAATAAATTTCAAAGCAATCCTTGAACCCTAGTATTGCTCTTAATTTTCAAGAAACCTCTGTTTCATTAATAAAAGTCAGTGACTTCTGGTAAGGATAATATGGTTTAATATGAAAGTGTTTTGTACTCATATCCAAAAAGGAACAGACCAATTCTCATAGTCAAACTTTTGTATTGGAAGAAAACTCTGATTTTTAAAATGACAGATTCCCAAAAGAACAAAGGCCAGACAGAAATTCTGCAGTATTTCTAGAGCGCCTCTACAGTTCTGTGATATATAACTTAACACTGGTAATTAAACTGAATATGTTTAGTATAAATTAGTGATAAATTTACATTAAAAAAAGGATGTTACAGAGGGGTATTAAGACTGTAAAATGAACCANATTCTGTGAGAATATATAACTTAACAACGGTAATTACTTTTAAAAAAGGTAATTAAACTGAATATGTTTTGTATAAATTAGTGATAAATTTATATTAAAAAAGGGATGTTACAGAGGAGTATTAAGACTGTAAAATGAACCACTACAAATCAAGGGTGCCTTTAAATGATTTTTGGGTGAGTGCTCCCCTAATGGGCAGCTATTCAACACTTTGTTCCATGTTCAGTACTCAGTGTTGGGCCCATGCCTCATTTACTACGTGCTACACAAGCCCTTTTCTAAAGATGGAATTAATTTCTAATGTGGCTTTCTATAGTATTCCTCACCATAATTTTCTAAGTTCTTCACAAAAGTTAATGAATTTGTTACAACATTACTGAAGGTGAGAAGGCAATTATGAGTGCCATTTTACAGGACAGGAAATGAAACAAAGAGACCAAGGACAAAACCATCTATTAAAAACAAGCAGCCAATTTAAAATACTTTGACTTTGATTTTTCATAATACTTTTAATTATATAACACTACATATGAACATTGTTATTTGGCAGCTCCTTCCATCATTCATTGTAATTCTTTCCACTTTTACAACAAAACAGGAAAGGAACACACGTTCAACTTTCCATTACATTATCACTGATTTGTTCCCTACAAATTCATTCAGTGCATTGTGTAGTGAAAGTTCCTTGGGAACTGGTGTATAGCAATAGTATTAAAAACTGAGCAATCTTGCTCTAAAAAAGAAGCAAATAAAAAATTATTGTGACAGCAACCTTCATTCTTCTACCTTCCTGCACCCACTGCCTATACAGCACATTTCAATAAAGGGGGTTTATTAAGTAATTTAAGAATCAGGCTGGAGTAAATTCTAGAGAAGCGCTTTACTTCCCAGCTCTCTTTTACCTTTGAACAAATCATTCCAAGAGAGCATCCCAGTTCACTGCATCTCTCAGCAAAAGGATGAACCTGAGTTCCCAGAAAGGGAGCAAGAACATTCATAACTGGACACATTCATGGCTTCTCTAACTTTGGTCACTGGCCGTTCTCCCATGGCTCCTCTCACACGGTTTCTTAACACACATTTTAAAAACTGAACAAAATAGCAAAACAGTTTCATACATATACAGAATTTCTGAGAAATGTCTATGCATTTTAGTTCCAAAAGTTTAAGTTTAGCAAAAGATCTAAGCCAGAAGTGCTGGAATGTATATCAGCCAGATTTACAAAGAGAGCATTTAACTAGACCCACCCACCCACAACAGTCTCAGCTACAACTTAATTATCCCATTTTATAAATATTATAGGATCACATATATATAAATATATAAGGATCACATGATCTTTACTTATCTTTACAATGACTAAAGTGGGTTTTTTTCATATCTTTTTTCTGATAACTAATAACTTCTATTTTGTGAATAAACCTCTCAAAAAAAGAATCTGGTGCTGTTCTATTTTTACTTCTTGAAATCACTTAAAGTTGTAACAACCTCTATCATGATTGCACTTCAGACTCATTAGAGTCATCCCACACTTTTCTATGTAAGGATCTGTCTATTCATGCTGATTCTAAAATTCGTACTCTCACCTCTTCATTGCACAAGCAGTTTGTCTCTCTCCTCCTCTTTCTAGTGATTGGTCTCTATTTCCAGCAAGACTTTGTTGAGAACAGAACTATTCATATTCCTCTCTATCAGTACAAATGCTGCTTTTGAAACCAAGTACCACTATCAAATGCTATAAATCATATTCATTTGTGACCACATGAAATTCTCCTTGTATTACATCAAAGTTGGGGGTTACCACCAGACCTATTTTCAGTCAGGATAATTATTTTGAACTTTCAGAGCAGCTGCCTGATTCATTCCTCTGTCATCTGTATCTAGCAGTCATCCACTGCCTCACTGTCATTGTTACATTGAATATGTTGGTGTCTGACATTACTTGTCCATTGTGATAAAACAAAAAGTCATTTTCTGTGAAGTCTTTACTAAAAACTTACATTTTATTTTATGTAATCAGAGCGCAATGAGCTTCAAAATACCCCAGCACATACTATTTATATGTCTTTTTCCATTTCAAGAAAGAGCATGCGAGAATAAATTTCACATAAGTTCAAAGTCTTTAAAAACATACAATAGCAAGTCATTGCTTCTTTTACTGCACTTCAGAAAAATGTACTGGGCTAAAAAGCCCACAAAAAAGACAGAGGGAATAGTGTTATAATCAGCAAATAGGGTAACTAAGTTTTATTTTAAATAGAAATCTTTTATCTTATGAAATTCTCAGCTGCTATTTGGAAAGGTCTAATAAGTTGTCAGTTTTGATCCTAAGGGAGGGCCAGAAAAATCTGATCTGTATTAGAATTTTATTCCACTAAATTTTGCTGATTGTCTCAGCTCACCTTGTATTGACTAAAACTTTCAGTGGATGACAGAAATGCACTGTGTTCAGAAGGGTAACTCTTGATCTTTACTGAAAATAGAAAGACCTAGAAGGTTAATTAAGTCTGGACACATAAGTTTTAAAAGACTAGTTAGGTGAGATGTATCTCACCATAACTGTCACAGAAATAAAAGTGTAGGTATGAAAATACCATGGTAAACAAGGCTGGACTTGTAGCTGAGATCTAAAAACTGGGACCTTTTAAGCAAGCAATCTCAAAATTATGCTCCTGAAGTTTTTAAAACCCAAATCACAGCCAAATATCATTATTTTTCCTAGATATTTCATTAAACTCTTTACTGAAAATGATGCAACAACTGATGGGTTTACTGTGAACAGCTGCAGACCCTTTTCCAGCTCCACTCAAGACCATATTCAAAGTGTGGAAAGCAATGGTTAGGGAATTATGAGCAAAATATTAGCAAAGGAGGCAGCAACAAAGAAAAGTGAGCGCACCAATCAGCAGGCATCTAAACATCAGTTGTAGGAAAAGGTCTAGATGTCTCCAATGATGGAACATTTCAGAATTCACAGCACCATCTTGTCCAAAGTGTGTTATTACTTGACAGCAAAGAGTACTCAAATGTACTTTTGTTTTGTCACGTTGGAAAGTCATTGTAATACCTGAACTCTTGTAGTATTCATAAAGTGTTAGAAGAGTGGGAAAAAAACACAAATAAAAAGCCAAGAAAAATAAATTCATTAAAATTATTATGGAAGAAATTTAAATTTCTCTCTCCATTTTTTTTTTCATAGTGATGTAAACACATCACCACCTTTGTAACACTCAATATTATAACTCTAACATGCAGTATTTTTCAATATACTAGCATCAATACTCACTAACCTGATTCTAATTTATTGCTTTTGTTATATAATCTCTACAGACTGAAGAGATCTCTGATCTGCTTGTTCTGACAAGAGAAGTAGCACATCTAAGAAACAACAATGTAAAATTATTGTTTGACTTCATGTATTATCACCAAACAGAGATGTTTCTTGTCTAAGAAAGTAGTAAATGAAAGCAGTCAGATTTTCATGTTATTTTAAATCTTGCTCTCATAACTTTCAGTTTATTGTATAATCCCTAAAAATCTACATTTCCTTTTAGAAATGATTTTTTGAAAAGCTTCGATTTATACATGGATCAATGCTAAAAATATGAGCATGGCAGAAGTACAAATGCAATTTTTAAATTGTTTATGCCTTTATACATGTATATGCTCAAGCTTTGCTATAAACTGGGAACAGTCAGAAATTAATCAGACAATAACTTCTGCATCTTTATTAGTAGAGCTTTTATCCTGCTTCTCAAATAACAAAATATAAAGAAGCAACTTCTTGCTACTCAGGCCTTCCAAGGAGACAGAACACGTACTCTATAGATTGTCTATAAATATACACAGATAAATAGGTGCTCCTGCAATACCCCAACATATTCAAAATTCTCTTCCTTCCCTTTTCTCATTATTTAGTTGAACTTTGCTTAAGAAACCCTAAATCCACAACCCAAATGTCAGAACACACCTTATGCTGCTTGACTCCACATGACTTGTACAAAGTGCACAGTGTAACTTGAAGTTATGTTTCCACTCTGCTGTATTCTATCCTGTTTCCCAAACCATGTTAAATTGTTATTTTGAGAAGTAAAATCTCTCATAGCAAATAAATCCAGACCAGGAAAATTGCACTTCATACTGGACAGAAATTACGTCATATACCTCACTGAGCAGTGTCCTCTGTTTTAAAGTCACAAATTACAACAGGTACTTGCTGTAATGAATATAATATGCTACATCTCCATGCAGTAGAAATGTTGCATTGCAGCTTTGAAAAGAAGAACACAAGCGCTTTTTTTCCTTTAAAACACCATTAGGTATTTATGGAGTAAAATCTGTTGATTTCAATAATAACATTCTCACTCAATAATATCATTGCTCATGCTAAAAACTGAGTGCCAACTCAGCAGAAAATATTGATGGAATGTTAAAATTCCCAACGCTCACAAATGAAATTACCTATCTGTAATATTACCTAATCCATTTTACACAGCCTTTAAAACAGATAGGAGGAAATACCTCAACCCAGTATGGAATAAAATACAGAGTGAAAAACTCCATAAAAAAAAAAAAATCCCCCACTTGCTACAAATTTGATTTGTAGGACTGGCAGTCAGGTACATAAAATAATAAACAGTCTGGTTAAAATAAGCAGATTGAAATAATGGAGGAAGGAAAAATGGAGCCCCCTGGGCTGTTTTCCTCAACCCCACTGCAGTCACCCATCCTTCAGAGGAGATTTATTCTTTGCCTCAGAGAGGAAATCTTGGCCACCATGGCAGGGCTCACTGACTCCTTTCAGAAAAAGTGACTTGGAAAACTCAATTTCCACCTGAAACAGCTGCTGGACAATAAAAGAAATATTATAATTTTCCTAGTGTAATTTTTTTCTAGAAACCAGGATAAATACAGCTCTGCTTTCATTATTCATGACTGGTTTGGGTTTTTTTGGTTTGTTGGGGGGTTTTTGGTTGGGTTTTTTTTTTTGTTTGGTTAGTTGGTTGGTTGGTTTTTTTTAATTTGGCCATGAAAAGAAATTACTGCGAACCAAAATGTGCAAATAGAATAAATCTCTACTTTTGTTTTGGTTTGGTCATTTTTTTTTTCCAAATTATTAGCTGAATGCAGACCAGTGGAGACATACCATTACTCATTGATAGATATCAAGCACAAACTTTTTGACACAGATTCTCTGAGAACTGAATTAGCATGTAAAAAGGAACAGCAAACTGTAGCAAATACTGACAGTCTGTTTATTCTTGGTATTTGAAGAGCAGTGATTGTTCATATCATCTACAACTGACCTTCACAGACCAGAGACTGTGGTAGGCCATCCCTGCCAACAGACACGAAGTGACACATTTGCATGATGGAGTCATACACTGCCTTCCTTAGAACGTTTCCATTTTTCTCTTTCCACCATTTATTTTGTTGTTCATTCTTGCAATGACCTCTCCACGTTCTCTTTCATTAGCAATTCCCAGCATCAGGAAAGGCTCTAACACCTTAAAATCTGTCTGGCGACATTTTCAAAAACACGTATGGAAGCAGTAAGTATGGGAAAAAAAAGTGATATTGTTGCCCTTTTAAGACTTTTCTTCCCACATTTTGCATAGCTTGTCATTTTTATAAAATTATTCTGATGGCCGTAGCATTTCCTTCAGGGGCTAACATAGTAAAACACATTTATTTCCCCATAACATAAAAAGACAAATCAAATACATATATATTACTTCTTTACCAGTGTATCTTCATACTCTTTGACAGATACATTTTTCAACTTTCCCTTAATGTCTAGTTTGCTATTGTATCTATTTTGCAGTGCACACTGCTGCTTTTTGACCTCACACAGTTTGCTCCTCCATTTCATGTCAGCATTGCCCTTTATATCAAGTGACTTCCAAATTACACTTTGCTGTCAATGAGTGATATTTCTGGAACATATTTTAAAACAATATTCACAATTCAAGCTAAGAAAAAGTGACAATAAATTAATATCAAGGACTCACAAGCTGTTTTGAAATATGCTGAAATGGAGCTGAGTTATTGAGTCAGAAAGCTGAATTTGACAATGTCCACATATAACCTAGTCTACATTTTCCTTAAGTTTATATAATCCACGGTTTTTATCATCCTCTTGAGATAAAAATGAACCCAAACTTACTTAAACAATCCTGCAAGAGTTCCTCAATTACTCTGCAAGGGCTTCACAGCACTAATTCTAAAGCTGAAAACATCCCTGACTCCCCTCTGGACTTTACAGACACCTGTGCCAGGACCAGGTTGTTCCAGGACCCACACCTGGACAGTGGAACTCACACTACAGGACATTTACACTAATGGAGGAGGCTCAGCTGTCCTCCAGTGCTTCATGTTTGCCAGCAGGGAAAACCACCCCAGCTGACATGGAATGATGACTGGTTTGGCGAAGAACTCCCAAAGGAACCAACACAAAATCTCCCACGTATCACAAGCCACTCATTGAAGTCAGGGTGTGCTTTTTTTTCCTTTTTCAACTGGTTCAAGATTTCACTAGAGATCTTCCCTTGAAGTCCTACTGATCAAGAATTCTCTTTTCCCTGGGAATTCAGCATGGGAAGCAATACAACTGCAAAAGCACCACAGGTGTTTTCCCCTGACTGTCAGTAGGTAAAGCCAAGGGACTCTGAGGGATCCTTTCCTATGGCATTTATTTCTTACAGCTCCAGACTTGGGGAGCTCCAAGGTCTCCCGGGTGTCTGAGGAGTGACAGCTCCTGTCCCCTGGGAAATGTTCAGGAATCACACACACACAGCACTTTGAATACACAGAACAAGGATTCAGAAAGTATCCATTCCTATGAACCCAAGCTCAACATATCAACAAAATCAAGTGTTGTGTATTTGTAGAGACTGCACTGGCTTTCTTTTTAAAACACTGCTTTCATACATGGGCTAAAATCCCCCACAAAGCAAAGGACGTCTTCTGAATGAGGTCTCACCCACTCTTGTTTCCTCAAGGTCTATAACTACTCATATTTTATACTAATAGCTATTTACTGTAATACTATTACATTGCAAGAAAAATATTATAAACATAATACAAAAAATATTTATGGCATCTGTGGTACAGTCCTCTAATTCAGACTTTTATCTGCATGCAATATAAGGTATGTTTTTTCTTCTTAGCAGTCAGAAAGTTAGTTCTGCCAGTGTTAGTTTGTCCTGTTTCTTTGAGATAGGGTAGCATACCTAAATGAATAATCACTAAATTGACTCTGTCTGCCTTAACAAAAGGTATTAAATAATAACTGTAAGAGCATGCCAATTGGTAAATTCACTAATATATATGCAGAAGGTACCAGAGAAAGCAAATAATCTTCATTTCAAAAATAATGTATGGCTTTTTAAGCAAAGAAAATCCACAATGTGAAAAAATTATTTTCAAAAATGAGAAATAAACACATACATGGAAGAATTCTCCAACTAAAAGTAAAAGCTGAAACTGATTGGCAGCAAATCCATTTCTTTAGCCTGCCCAACAAAGCTGCAAGCCAACCTAGCATTTGGCAAATGAGTAGAGCCTGGGGTGAGATCATAATACTTTATTAGGAGCTTCGGATTCTTGGTGTGGTTATTGTTTTAATTCTCTGGAAGGCGACAGTTGGTTTGTGCAGTTATTTTAGCTCAGGGCAAAGACTGTGTTTGTCTGTTGCTCTTTATAAATTCTGAGTTGGTAGGTTTGCTAAGGCTAATCTTTTCTGAAACCATCCTAGAATTGTCTGATTTAAACTATAATCTGTTCCACTAGACTCTTTAAACACTAAGAAGATTTCATTTTAAATGTAATTTTTTTGTATAAGCCCATATATTCAAAAGGCAATGTCAGTCATTACTGTTGCTGTATTTATAAATAATATAGATTTTTTTCAGTCTGTATCAAAGTCAATCAGTGTTAGATATAATTAGCGGAACTCATTATTTTAAGTCAAGCATGACAGTTTTACAATTACAATATGTATTTAGTTTAAATTAACGTTGTCCCAAAAGGAAACATGAATTGTTCACATCAGTAGCAGAGCTGGTAGCTGCTGGTATACATCTCCAACTCGGCTAAAGCAAACACGTTTTCAAGAACTAAAATTTATTGTTTATGCCCTTTAAGTTTCAACATAATTTTTAAATATCTGGAAAATCCCTGCTAACAGTTTTACTTATAGTGCTACTTGCTATTTATCTTCTAAAACACTCTCCTTGGAATGTTCTTGAGTTTAATTTTTCTCTAAGTATAGCAAGTCTGCCACCTAGTGTTTCATGGTACCTCTAGTACACATTTTACTTGACAATAATTTTTTTACAATTTTATTGATAAAAGAGGTCATGCTCTGAGTCCTGAATGCATCAACATGCATGTTTTTAGTATTTAAAGAGATGTCTTTTTAAAAATTTTATTTCTCCTTTTATTAAATTATAACATTGTTAACATAATAAATGTTACCAAAAAAATTGGCATATATTAGAATTTTGACTATGAATAAGCCTACAAAAGAAAAAAATACATTTCAATAACAAGGAAAAGAGGCATGATGAACTATCAGACCATGTCAATAGGTCTAATAAGCCCAAAATAAGCATTTTGACAATATAAAAAAGGGTATATAATAAATCTTATCGTTTTGCTCTGAGACAATAGTGAGCTGATGTTTCTAAAAATTCATTGGAAATTGTCATAAATTATCTACATTTAATAATTAAATCATCTTTCTAGTCACTCATACTGCAAAAAAAAAAAAAAGAAAAGAAAAAAAAAGTTAGGACTAACGAAGTCTTTAATCCAAAGACCAGATATGAAAAAGTAATTAGACTTTTTAATTTTTAGCAAGTAAGACAAATTTTAAATAAAGCAGATAAAAGAAATAAGTGCTTGAGGACTTTTTTCAGGCACCACATAAACTGCATAAAAATGTGGTTTAGAAATTTTAAATTAAAATACAGATTTACTATAAGAAATTGTATGGAGAATAGGTAAGGACTAGAACTTTACTTTTCCCTTTTTGAAATCCTGGTGTGTCAGCAGTAGTGGGGCTAATACAGCTTCAGAACTGGAGTAGAATCCTTATGAGGCTCTTCAGCCAGAAGCAAAATTTGCTTTTTTTGTCCCCAGCTCCCTGCATAGACACCAGATATTATCTTGAGAGTTTTTACTGAATGTACATTTCATAGTTCCTCACCAATTTTGCACATGAAAGTTTCATTCTTCATCTTTGTGAGCTGCTGCCATACTGAGGGAATTGCTTATTGCTATCCTGTCTGTATTTATACCAAGGAAAGAAGCAATAGCCTTATAAGCTATAATGATTTTATGGCTCAGAGTTTAGAATGGTAGAGCAAAGCCATAAACCAATTATTCAGGTCAATCCCAAAAAAGTCATTACAAAATGTTTAGTAAATCACATATTTTTTTTCCTGTGGTTTACTTTAAGTAGAAAAAGAGCAGCTAATAAAATTTAGCCATTAAGAAAAAAAAAATAAACTAACAAAAAACCTGTGACTACTGTTTTCCTGCTAGTAATAAAGCTGTGGGGTTTTATATATAAACTAAACTTTGCAATGTGTTCTCTGGCTTTCTATTTCCTCCCTGTATGTCCAGGAGACTGAGCAGAAAACTCAGAAGTGTCAGTGGAATGTGTACACCTGACCCCAAAGCTTCTGCAGATGGGCCCATCCCCTTCCTTCCTTGCACGTTTCATCCCAGAACACAGTTGAGAGTGACTAGTCAGTTACTGTATGTGAAGTCATCCACAGATGACATTTCATAAAACACTAAGTTAACAGAAAAATTAGGAAGAGCTCTGGAAGGAAACACCTAGAAAATGGTTCAAATAAAATTTTGTACATTCTTTCAACCTTTTTATACACAGGTATTAAGGCCTCGTCTTTTTTAAAGGCTATAAATCCAACAAACATCTGGATCAGGGGCATATGATCAAAAAATAGGTTTAAATCCCACAAAAAGCTGCAAATCATTCAGTCCCTCCCCAGTTTAATGGTCTTTGCAAATGACCCATCCCTCATGACCTCTTAAGTTTTGGGTTCTCTAATCCTTCTCAAAGGTTGGGTTCTAATCTCCAAAAGCAGCCCTGCTCTACAGCATGGGAAACTCTACAGTGTTACACTGGATCTATAATGTTTATACATACATACATACATACATATATATAATGCAAAAGACAAGCTTCACCTGATTTTTATTTGTTCACAGATAGTCACTGGCCCACAAAACTGTCTATCCAGCCAAAAGCTGAGCACTAGATTAATTAAAACTGTTCATTTATTGCAATTTTATTACACTGTGACTACATTCTGGCTGTGCATTACTGAGGAAATCTTCCGCAATGCCTGAAAGTTTCCCACTCCCAAGTGTGTTGCCCTGTAACTCACTATTGCTGCCTGTTTTAAAACAGCAACCAGGCTGCAGGAGGAAATGGAAAAGCTATTTTTGTTCCCTCTCTTCACTGTCAATGGTGGTACCCAGAAATCATCCAGAAATGCTTCTAAACAGTTTTTTTTAAGGATCAAAGGGAATAAAAAACTAAGGTATGTAAATCCGTGTGCATTTTTTCAGCTTCATTGTCTTAGCAAGGAATTTTCTTGGTGGATGAATGGGCAAATCTGGAGTGCTCAGCTCATGAAAATTCTAACTATATGCAGGCAAACAATGTGATTTACACTCACATGACTGATTTGTTGTAAGCTTTTATGCTTCTGAATGTAGCAGTATTAGAATCAGTTGTACTTCTTGTTTGAAATGTTGCATTGGAACTCAAATTAATGTACATAAGCCAGACATTTTGGAAAGGTTTTGACCTTAGAAATATGACTATCTAAGAGAGGTTTATTGCAGAAAGTATCACAGCCTCTCAAAACAAGCGATTGTTAGCAAGCCTATAATTCAAACCTTGTATTGTAACACATCATGAATTGTAAATTTAAACTTTCATTTTCTCTGGAACACTGGATTAACCACTTCTCCATTTATGATTTAAAGCTTCGTGTCTGTACACAACCCAAGTGAAGATCACAGAAATGGCATTTGTCCCAGTGATTCCTCCCAATCTGTCTAAAACCATCTGGTTTTCCTGCGTGTTCCCTTGCACCCAGGAGCTCTGCCTCGGACAGCAATGCATTCCTAATGCTGATGTGTGAAGAACTAATGCAGCCATTTGGATGCACACTTTGCTCTCGAGGTGTCACTGCCATCCATCATGCTGGCCCAGACACCACGGAGCAAAAACAACAGCCAGTACAAATGCATCTCGACAAAATGTTATATTTATGGTTTGTGTACATGCATAAGTCAGCTGCACCACCATCTCTGGCCTCCACTCAGGATTCATTTATATGGATTGAATCAGATTCCAATCATTCACAGCCCAACAGAAAGGCCTAGGGATACAGAGCCTCCCTACCAGAAATACAATCCAGAAGCAGACCCGTCCTCAGCTAACAAGGATATTTACATGGGCAAACAAAACCGTAGCTTCTAAAATCACAAAGGTTTATTTTGCATTAATATTGGTTTTACTTTGTTTAAGAGATCTTTCATAACGTCTCCTCTGATATTCCTAAGTAATGGCACATTGTACACTTTTAGCTCAAGAAATACTTCCTCTCTTGAAGTTCTAAACTGCAAATTGTTGGCTGTAAAGAGAGAATTACCACTGTATGTTTGTCCATTTGCTACACTCCTTCCCTGGCACTCATGTTCGGCCACTCCTGACAACGGGGTGCTAGAATAGATAGATCATCATGCAGCTGCTCACATATTCTTGTACATTCAGTACATTTCTAATTTCTGTATCTATGAGGCTTGTTCTCATTCTCTTGCTCCTAAAGAAGTTGTGCTTTTTCAGTAACACAATCCACTCCCAAAGAACGATATTAAAATAATTTTTAAAAAGCCATGTACAGGGATTTTCACACAATCTGGATAATACACTACTGCATGCCCCATTACACATTTCCTACTCTATTTCTATTAAGTTTTCATAATTTAAAGCAGAAAAACTACTCTTGTTCAGTGCTGCCATATTTGGAAATGCCATAAAAGAATGAAATCTGATGTTTAACGCACTGTTCCTCTGATCTCTAGGATTTGATGGCTTTGCTGCTCTCTCTTGTTTATCCTTTTGGCATAGTATCTGTATTTAGATTAAGTCCCTGCAATGTTTCAGCGTGTTACCTCCTATATAAATCTCATTCCTTCCAATCATGCCAGACCCATCCATAACCTTCTGTCTTTTTATCTGTTCAGATCACTTCTTCAATCACAACACCATCCATGTACAGCATTAAAATCCTGTTTACTCTCCTACAGCACCATGAAAGGAAACAAATAATGAAGAGACTACAGCAACCAGGGCTCTCCCAGTGGCAAACTCTGTTTTCATTTACCCTCTTAAGCAGCCCATTGATGTCAATACCAGTGCCTGCACCAACACCAGGCTGTTCCCCCTTCCTAGGCTTGAGGATGGCAGTGACAGGCAAGAGGGAGCAGAGGACTAGGCAAGAAGCAGGTAAGATGGACAGAGAGCTGGAGGAGATGAAACCAGCTGAGCTTTTACAGGGCAGTGAATATTCACCGTGTCCCAAGCTGCACAAAGTTCCTCTAAGGAAACAAGCATTCCTGCTGCTAAAGAGAAATTGAGGTCATCCAGTATCACACAAAAGTTACCCAGACAGTTGGGATTAAATCCTGAAGTTTTGCTTCAGGATTTGCCCCTTTTTAGGGCAGTATTTACACTAGTGAAAAAAAGGGCAAAATTTAAATGCTTAAAACTTTAAAAGATGACTATACTCAAGCATGTGACAAAAAGTTTTCCTGAGGAGGATCCTAACCATACAGCAAATTATTATCTGCATTCACTGATTTTGGTTATAAGTAATAGAAACAGATGTGCCTAGAATTTTTATTTCTCACAGTCTTACTCTGCTCATAAATACATACAATTTATCTTTCAGCCCTCTTGAGCAATAATATTCATGTGCTGTAAAAAATACACTTCAAGGAAAAGTAAAGTGACATTTTAAATGTCTAAAGAGAAAGTTTCTTAATGAGGACTAAAATAAAGCACAGAAAAAATACCATCCAAATGCCTGTCTTGTACAAAACTGAAACATGGTACAACCATATTTTAGAATATAGATAACAAATTGGAGCATCTCTTCATGATGTATATATACATTTATATTTTTAATACATGATTTAGTAGGAAATGGACTATGCTGAAAAGAAACTGTCACTGAAATCTTATGTCAGTCAGTTATCCACAAATTATCTGATTACTTCCCATTATGATGCATCATCCACCAAATACAAGAAATATAGAATTCCATTATTATTTATAATAATGCAGTCTCCAATTACTACAATAAAATTACTCTGAGAAATGTTTATATGGGATACTTTAAATGGTTGGGAGTATTAAAAGAAAACTTATCATTTCAAAACAACAAGATCTTTAAAATATTTTGAAATCTGACAAAAGACAAATAACAGTAGTGAGTTAAAGGTGAAAGGGCATCTTGAATATAGCACAATTTGTCTCCAACATGATTTATAGACCCAGCCTGAAACACGATCGCAAAAAAATAAGGTTTTTCATGGAGGTGCCTGAGGTCTACAAATCTCATTACTGTCATTTCTTTTCAACCTCTTAAATTTAATAACATTTATTTTTAAAGGACAAAATAAATGTTGACACACATATCCAAAATAGCCTCTATATAATTGTCTTCAAAGTATGAACTTCTCAGGTACTCACTCTAAACCTAAACAAAATGATTTAATTATTATATAGATAGAGAATTATTCTTCTGAATACTGATATTTCTGTTTTACAGTAAAACACATTTCTTAATGCAAAAAACCCAACAAAGAAAATTCAATTTATTCATCGAGAGTATCTTTAAGACACAGTTTTAGGGAGAATTTTCAACTTGGTCTACAACATTTAAAATTTATGTTCCAGGTTAAAGTATTACATCCAAACTTATGTTGTCTGAGAAAAAAAAAATATTAAAAAAACCCAACAGCATTCTTTAATAGCTGGTAAGAGGAATAAATGTTTTAGGCCTAGAGATATGTCAACATCTGTAATATAGTATGTAATTTACTATTTTGTTCTGTAAAACATACCTTGCAGATACAAACCATTTAAGGTAAGAAAGACAGATTAGCAAAGGAAATAAACATTCCTTTATTAGGTAAATGATGCCTTAAAGAGACTCTAAAACAAGGCTTTTGTGTATGTTGTAAAATGAAATGCTAAGAAACAAGGCCAAAAATCAGAAGAGAGGTTATAAGTATGTTCAGACATCTGTCTTTATGTATAAATTCAAGTTTGAAGTAGGGATGATGTTAGAAACAACAGACAAATGGATCCAATTGTCAGACATGGAGCAGGTACGTGCAAAAGTCACAAAAGTTAAAACAGTGTTCTCCAACATCCCATCTGTTTTTATGATGATTAAAATTACTATTGAACTTGATACTGGAATAGTAAATTTGGCACAGCTCACTAAGGGATTTATGCACATGGGTAATATGCATTTTCATCCCTCCAGGTCCTTCACTAAGACTATCAAAACTGCAATGCTTCAGAGTAAATTTGCCAGAGGCGCCTTTTCTACAACATTAAGAACACGGAGACAACACACAACCTCCTTTTATGAGGCTGTGGAGAGCAGCTGTGTCTCATGTCCCTGGGAGGCAGACTGGCTAAACCACTCAGAATGTCCCAGGGAATAGTGATGTTTATACTATGTGCATTTCTCCACCACAAATTCTGTCTTTAAAGCATTGACACAATTACTATTCTTTTCATTCACATATGATGAGATACAGAGAATCACCCTGTGGCTTGGTCAGGCCCTCTAAGCTAGATGTAAGGAATCAGTTTTTAGTAGATTTCATGTTCTTGTGGACAAAGTAAGAGAAGACCGGTGGGACATTTTATTTTTCAGTCAAAATATCAGTGTGCTCAATTTTGGAAAATCTCCAGGAATTTACTTTGCTTTTCCAAGGAAATGAAATTATCATATAATATATAATCAACATTTCAGTATGTAGCATTAAAAATACAAGTACTCACAGTAGCATGTTCCCCTAAGTGGATTTCCAAGATACCTATTTTCAGAGTCACAGCTGCAGGGGGAAAAAAAAAGACAAAACCAAACATTCCCATTAAACACAGTACAGCTTTAATCAAAACGCAGCTAGAATATTTATTCAAATAGCATGAGTTTCAGTACTAGCAGCACAAATACATGCAAATAAGAAGTATTTAACATAGTTCTTAATGAGGGTGTGCTGCTTTCTGGAGGCACCTCTCTGTCATGTAAGGAACCCAGAGTGACCAGGCTCTTGAATAAAGAACCTCAGTCACGTGCCTGATGTTGGTGCCTGCTGTAGGACTCAGGGCAGGAATTCTGGTCTCTCTGCACTCTGATGAGCAAAGGAGAGCCAGGCAGCCACCCCAAGCACTGGATCTCCTATCCCTGTCCCCTCAGCCACAGCTGATTCCCTCCCTGGTTTTGATCTGGCACGGCAGATCTCAGCTACTTAACTTCCATGAACTTCAGAGGCAATTGCTCCTCTTCAGCGACCACCCAGGGCACCAGGTGAAATTCAAACTGAACATGATGTACTGATGCTGCTGACAAGGATGTGTACATGCTAAGGGCTGGAGAAATGGCTTTCTTATTGATAACATATGTAGCTATTTTCAGAGACATGAAATAGACTACAGAAATTCAGTTCAAATTCAGTTAAATAACATTACTCTAAAAATGCCAAATATCTTAATAGAAAATGATTAATCTGCTTTAGGTTTCCTTGGCTATTTTATGGAAGCCTCCATCAAGATTACAATTTTCTCTTAAATATACAGAAATATTCACAAAACAAAGAGAAAGCTAATCATTGCCTATTAAATTTCATATAAATATTTTCCCAGAGGTAATCTGAATCATTTAATATCTTGGACTATCTTTTTATTACTTTATTCTAACAAACTTAATTTGGAAGGAGATATTTTTGCTATTGTTTTATTGGTGATTGGTATTAAAAATACATTCTAACTTGGATGTCATATCATTTAACAAGTTTCAGACTTTAAAATATTTTGATGTTTGTATTTCTGCTGGTTTCCTCAGTAGTTTCTAACTGGTGATTCCTAACACACTCACTTTTATTAAAAAATAAGCAGAGAATCTCCTTGACCCTTTGTTACAATACCATAAAGAAAATAATCAGCAGTAGCAATAAAATGAAAAAGTAGAAAAAAGATGTTCTGGACTCTGCCCTTGCACACTCCTGATTGCACATCAGCATGAGAACTCTTTGCAGGGTCAACTATACAGAAATTCAACACTTTTTAAATATACTAATTTTAATAACTGATCTCCAAGAAAACAAACCTCCCTATGCTTCCAGTCTAACTGCAGAACAAGATTTGTGGTCCTGTTCAGAGAGACACTCTGGCCCTACAGTCCTTTCCACAGAATTTAGAAGAGAGTCCAATGTTGAAGTAACTCTCTTACATGTACTTGGACAAGAAAAAATCTCTCAGGTAATAACACTGGTCTGCCTGACACGGGTTTTTTCTAAACATCAGGAAACACCAACAACATTCTATAAAGACCAGCTTGCTACTGAAACCATAAAAAATATATTCATGATTTGAAAGGGCCTCCAGGTATGGAATTCTGAAAGAGAGCTAAGGGAAAGGGACCATCTTTAAATCAAGGGTTTAAAAGAATTCCCTTTTCTTGTATGTAAGATTGCCACATGAGACAGTGTACCGTGTAGTAAATGATAATACATGATTGAGGTCATTGTAAGAGGACTATTTTTTCTATTAAGTTGTTTCAAGTGCAAAGTGGATTAAATGCTAGGGGTTTATGCTTGAAGAAAAAAAAATATAGAAAATAACTCTGTATTTAGAGTGTAAGGATGAAGGCAAGAAACTTCCCCTGCTGCTCACTGCTAATGGCACTGACCTTTGTATGACACGGAAGAGCAATACCCAACTCCCAACAACAATAACTTTTCCACGGGGAGAAAATAAACAAATTCCTCTCTGAACTCTTGCCCAGTCACTGCACTCACCTGTGCTGATTTCACCCTGAGAATAAAGGTTTGCATTTTTTTTTAAATCTTTAAAATCTTAATGAAAAAAGACAGCTGTTTCCATACAGCTTCCCTTCTCCATTCAGCTGCCCTCCTAATCAGATGCAACCATCTCCTGTGGATCAATAAGTACCAGAACCCAGGGATTTCCAGCATCACATATACCTTCCCTGCATTTTTATTTCTATTTGTATCACAGAAAAAACCCAAATATGAATACATGAAATAAAAATATCTATAAACTCCATCTAATATAACACAGGCTTCACAACTTATGAGAACATACAAAAGAATGGTTAATACAAAAATTGCTAGGTCCTAAATATTTTGCAACATACAAGTATTCATTCAAATCCAAATAATTATCAATTCCCTGACAGTTACAGAAGTGACCTTCAAATATCTTGAAAAGAAAATGGCAGTGCAATTTTACAGCCGTTTCAGTTGTTTCAGCATCATGAGTGATGGAAAGATAAAATATGCAAAATAAAAAAAGAACAGTGAATTACATAACAGCAAAGCACTTTGATGTATTATCATAGATGTTATACTCTGTGTTGGAAGCTTCATGGAAGCACTGAAGCGGGGAGTGACTTTGGGCAGGAGAGAGCCCTGTGCCAGCCCTGGAGGGTGTTATCCCACAGAAGCTCCCAGCCTGTCAGAGCAGACACAGCTCTGCCTGGGCACGGGATAAAAGGCACCATGGGATGTGAGGGAGGAGGAACCTCTCCATGGACAGCACCTGTACAGGACAGAGGGAAAATCCAGGTTCATCCAGTGCTGCAGGCAGGCAGGCACCCCAGTAACTGAAGGGGCATGAGATCTACCTGTTATCTGTGTTCTTTTTATGCCCTCTCATTAAAACAGCTGGTTTATCACACCACTGGATGCCAGGCCTTTCATGCAGAACATTTCCATAATGTATATCAGGAATAACATGAGGTAGAGTTTTTACTAGTTAGGGAAGCCTGTTTTAATTTAAATGGAAGATTCTACTTAAACACTTGGTTTTCAGTGTAGAGAAAAAATGAAACTAATAGGATTAAGAATATATCTGAAATTATTCACACGAGCATGTATGCTGGGTTTCGATTAAATTTAGTTTTGTCTTTTAATCCTCTCCTATTTTATTAGCATACATATTGCTCTGCATTAGTCACTGATTACGGTTCCAATTACGAAATTTCCTATTCGCTGAATTGTTTCCTTATGAGCTTTACTCATTGTAGTAATTTTTGTACCTTTTCCAAAAGCCAGCACACATTGGACCATATGTGAAGCATAATATATGCCTCATATCTGAGAAATGGGAGCTACACTCATTATTTTATGTGCCATAGGGCCATGATCATTTGCTTTAAGTGGTCATAATGAATGAGCAGTTCCACTCTGGCAGGACTCCAAAGACACAGCTCCCATTTACAAGGACAAATGGAGGAAGGCTCCTATTAGGTTACGTACAAGTTCTATGGTTTGTTCCAATACAAAAGTATTCAATTCATCAAGCTCACTGACCTTTGGATGGCCTGCTATTAGCACTTATTTCCCAACTTCTCCCTCAATTATCCTTTCAAAAATGAACCATTTTCTTTCACTTTCTTTTTATCTCCCTGGATTTTCTGGAAGTTCAAAACAGAAGTTATTGACAAATGCATTTAAAAATAATTGTTCTCATGTTTCTGACAAAGATAATTTCTCAGTTTCTCTTTAAATAAAATAAATGTATGCAAATGAGTACATGCTTACAGTAAGACTGCCAGATTTGGGGGTTTTTTTAATGAATGAAAGGCTTCTTTGTAAGACAGTTTACAAACAACCTTTTGTTGAAGCTTAGCAATGTGTGTGTTCTTGTGCTCTGTACCTTACAGGTTTAAGAAAGCAAAGGAACTGACAGCAGGGGGAATATATATATATATATATATATGCGCCTAATTTTATTGTTCTTACTGGTATGTCCCTTAAGGAAGGGCACACCTTCAAGCTTCTCACCTGAGGAAAATTGTCAATATAACACCAGCCTAGATGGGCAGCTTTCTAGACAAGTGATTTGACCACATGGAAACCTTCCTATAACAGTTCATTTAACTTTTCATGGTGAAGGCAGAAGTTTCTGCAGTCCAGCTGCTGCCACTAATAGTTTAATCTTTCTTTTCAATTAAAAGTGAAGCAAAAAAAAAGAGGAACAGGGGAAAACAAACCTAAGTACAGCTGGACTTTCCTTTAGCTGAGTTTATTTTTAATATCAAATTCTCAGGGAAGGCCACTTTAACAGAAAATATTATTTTATTCAACTGGTTCCTTGCTGACATAGTTTTCTGGCCCAGACCAAGGCTTGTCAACTCTACAGTCACAGCATATTATATAATATGACCCTTACCTCATATTTTGTCCTTGCAAATTAACACACCACTCCCACAGTGTCTGGGGACAAGCTGTCACCTGGCTGATCTACAGCTGGTCATAAACAGGTTTGGGATTTTGCCCAGGTTCCCAGCATTGTGTCTACAAGAGACTCAGGATAAATTAAGACTAATGGTCTGCTTTAGCAGAGTATTCCTAGTCCTAGACTGATTACTTGGCCCAGCTTTTGGATGAGTCAGAATAGCTTCCAGGACTACTGCTCACCTCTGTCCTAGCCTACTCCTCATGCTGTTCCCTTTTTACCCAGTGGTCTTGCTGCTGCTGTCCTCCATCACTGATTGCTGCTTGTGATCCCTTTGCCCCCAGTTCCTGATCTTGCACAACCAGCTCTTGGTTTTATTCTACTTTCCTGGTTCCACAGTGATATGATGCTACGGGGGCTTTGAACAGTGAAATACAATTTTTATAACAAAAATCTGGTTATTTGGGACATCTTGCAACTGAAGTTCACACAGTGTTTGTAAGGCCAAACCTAAGACTTCTCCAGTCTCATGGTAAGCTCTGTAGCATGGTAAGGGGATATGAAGAAATACTCCATACTACTATATATTACTACATCCTCAGCATTGAAAATATGTCCATCTGCAGCTTTTGCAGAAAATTATGAGACAGCTGATGAACACTTAGCTCAGATTCACACACAGTTTTTTATGCTGTCTGTTGGTTATCTCTTCTTGAAAGTCATCCTACTCTTACAGTACATTTCCAGCAATGAGAAAATAAGCTGAGGTATGTGCTTAACTGCAGTCAATAGATGTAACTGACTGTAAGTCACAACATTTTGGAAGTGATGCCACAGAAACTGCTGATGTTCAGCTCAAGAGTGGTGACTCGTGGGTGAAAGCAATAACCCAGTAACAGCTGAGATTGTAACTGGTCCAGAGCAGTGAGTGACTGACACCTGAAAGCCCAATTCTCACTCAGGTGTGGTCAAGACTTAGGTCTTGATTTAGGCCTGCCTGGCATCCATACCTTTTGCACAGAAATACCCAAGAACAACCACATCTTCTGACCATCCACAACAGACATGGTCAGCAGCAAGGAAAGTAAGTGACCTCACTACCAGCACCTACAATTCACCAGCCAGTGTCATGTTTTGGGAGTTCAAGCATGTTTTAAAAATTCAGAAAAAAACAAACAGCACCATCCTTCCACAGAAGAGCTAAGGTTTAGATGCAGTAGTTGAGCTCAGATGACATATTTAATGAAAAAGAGGTATTGTTAATGACTGCTCTGTGATTTTCAGAGAATAGGCTCAACTGTTAATTATTATTGCATTTTTTTACCCTGCGATATAATCTTTATTTTGCTGAAGTGAAATATGTGAAATATACAAACTTTTAATCCATAAATGCAAATTTGTCCCTCTCACAGATAAAGGTCTGCTTCTTGACTGCATTGACATTGTACTCTGTACTATATTGTCCCAATGCTATCCATTAATACTGCATATATTCAGATAGACAGACCTCTCAGATCTTTGGTCTTAATGCAAAAATTGGACACTTTCACTTCTCACATTGCCAAAATCCTTCCACTCATGAGTAACTTTGGATATAAAGAATTATTAGCCTACCTCTTAAGATAATGATAACCTAAAAGGGTAAAAGGTACCAGGATTTATGTTTCCAGTTAGAACTTTTTAATAATGTGGGGAAATGATTTATTTGTTTTTTTTCTTGTAAGTGCACATAACGATGTCTTGAGACAATGTTTTTTCTGTAGATCAATTTGTCTGCTCCTCACATAATTCATGAAAAAGGCCTAGGCCAGCAATACTTTTTTTTTTTTTTTTAATCTAGGCTGATCTCACCAAAAGAAAAAAGTAAAACATTGCAACATCATAAGCAAGTTTTCCATTTCCAGACCCTTCATGCTATTCAAATTCTTCTTCCCTGCAAGATCAAGAACAATTAATATTATAGAGTTCTTATATACTCTTTGAAGTAATAATACTTCAAATCACAAAATCCATTGCACTCCAGGACAAAATAAGCTTTCAATGAGGTATCACTTATCATATAATTATATAATTAAGAGGGAAAAAAAGGTTATGATATAAAATAAGAGTTTCCTAATAAAGCCTAGATTCTATTTAGTTGTTCTGTACAAGAACAAAGTGACCTACAGCCATCATTTGGAATAGCTGGATAACTCTCTGTTAATCTTAATGAATAAGGCACCCAATGGATTTTATATGTAAATGATTTGATGCTGCTTACTCTGAACAAGAAAAATCTCATGTCCATGGCCTTACCCTTTACCTCTGGCACTCCTTCCTCTACAAATGGCCATGTTCTTGGCAGTGATGCACAAACTTGAATATATGCAAAAAGGTGAACTTGGAAAAGCAGACTTCCCTCTCATCAGTCACTGTTCTTTCAAAGTCAGGGAAGAGAAATACCCAAGAAATTTCTTCTCTCACATTTTGACCTACATGAGACACTTCAGACATTACTCCAGCCCTTAGAAAGTAAATGTTAGAATATCCCATAACTCAAAATAAGAGGCTATGTTTACACTGAACTGAACCACAACTCCGAGAAATATTAGCACGGGTTTCTCTACTACCTCTTTCCCTTTAGAGGGAAGAATTAGATAAGAAACAATGATAAAATAACCATGAAAACTTATTACTGCTTAAACTGAAATGCAGCTCCTCCTAAATGTTTACTTTTCAAAAACCAGTGAACAGTTCACAAAATTCACCTATGTTTAATCCTTTTAGAAAACAAATATTGATTAAATGTTTTAAATGTTAACTTAATATCATCAATAGAATATTCATAGAATCATAGAATGGTTTGGAAGGAATCTTAAAGACCATATGAAATAAATATATGCAAGTCAGTGTTAACTGGAACAGGTTGTATAGAGAGGTTGTGGAGTTTCCCTCACTGGAGATACTCCAGAACCATCTGGACACAATCCTGTCCACGTGCTCTGAGATGGCTCTGACCCATTTTATGATTCTGTGATCAGCTATTCACTCCAGTTCTGGCACTTTCCAAGAGTGTGTGTATATTGCTGTTGTTTAAAAACCATTTCTCAGAAAGAGCAGGAGAGGCAGCATGTCAGAGCATTAAATATTTTAACAGGCCCTGACAGTCAGAGCAAATGCATCGTAATAGGCTTCATCAAGTAGATCACATGAAAAAGAAATATATATACACACACTAAATATATATACACACAGTAAACCCCAAGTGGTTTACTGCACTTTCATTAGTAGTTATTGAATTGTAAAATTTTACTATTATTAAGTGTGTTTGTAGTAAGTATATTTAACTAGTAAACATTTTATGGCTTCTTTTGAAAAAATGTGCATTATAACATGACTCTTTTATTATTGTTGAATTTAATCTATGGTTTATAATACCACTATTTTATTACAGTTGAATTTAATCTATGGTCAGTCTCTCAGGAAAATTATTGCAAAGAACTACTCAGTTACAATCTCAATGCAGAAAGGTCAATGCTGTGGGATTACAGAGTGCTATCAAGTTCTCATCTGTTTGCATTTGATCTTCTTTGCATTCATTTCGCTTCATTTTCAAGGTTCTGGGATGGGTTTTGTTTATTTGTTTTTGTTGTGTTGGGGATTTTTAACAAAATCACTATTTATATAAGACTATAATTTCGAGGCAATTTAAGGAAAAGGCAATTTCAGAAATATGTATTTCAGGATGCCATACAGACACTATAATTTCCAGAAAATGGTACAAATACAGGCAAGTTACTTTTTGTCTTTCTACTTCAAATTACGTATGGTAACTTTGGTTATTTTCTTGTCATTTAAGACTACAATTTAGCACAATAGAGCAATTAATATTTCCAAAAATATGGGAAATTCTGACTAAGCCAAGACAAAAATGACAATTCAGAAGCAAAGCACATCACACCTTTTGGAGTGGACACTGCAGCTCAGTGATGGCCAAAGGCTGCTTATACGTGGATGTTCAAGAAAACTAAATGCAAAATGAAGACAAAGGTATGAATAAATCAGTGTGTCATGGCTTTGTCTAGGCTGTCAGCTATACAGTGAGGGAATTTTAGAAAACAGTCAAATTATCTGAATTATTGCTCTACTTGCAACAACTTCTACAGTGCTAATGACAAGTTATAATATAAACATGAAGCACAAATACCACAGATGTTTAAGTATAAGACATACTGCAATTGGCAATTGTCATTCTTACCCTTGGGAAGCCAAAACTCTAGGCATTGCATGACATTTTCAGGCAACTTTCATTATTCCTGGATGACTTAGGTACCTGCTTCTGATGAGATATTCAGAACTTTTACTTCCCATACTTGTTTCCTATGGCATCGACAGAAATTTCCAAAGAATCATTAAAAAGCAAACATGGGGGCAACACAGTTTCCAGACTTGTAGCTTCCTTCGTGACCTGCAGGTCTTTAATACCATATTTTTGTCCATCAGATCATTCCAATACCTACTCATCTATCCAGCACATTGTTCTGATAAGTTCTTCTCCTGCCTAAAAGAACTTTCTTTACCCCATCCCTGCATAGCAGTCTATCAAATCCATGTGATATTGCCTACCATCATTCCATTATGGGCATATCTGGCCTTTTTTTAAGTCCTTTTTAATATCTAGGATATCAATCCTATCTAACCTGTACCATCTTTTACTTGACTTTATTAAAGAACGATATCAATTCAAGAGATAGAGAAATATCTATTAAGAATAGAACACAGAAAAATGTCTGTGTAGCAGGAGAAAGGATCTAGTCAGACACACACATCTGCTTTTCCCTGGCCTCTTGCCTATAAAGAGCCCAAATCCCCATTAGCCCAATATAGCACATAACCTCATGAATTTCGTGGAGCAGAGATGATACTGATACCTCTTTATGAAGTGCCAAAGTGAAAATAAGTGTTACTGTCTGTGTTGCAGCAACAATACTGTAGCTGTCAACACTTCCAGCCTTGGCCAGCTCTCCCCGAAAAGTTATTGGACCCTTAAGCAGAAAACTTAAAAGGAATGGCTGTAAAAGAAAAAAAAAGTTGACCAAAATGAGACTATAGCCTCATGGCAGGGGACTGTGAAGTATTTCACAGCAGGAGTTTTGCTCTGTCAGTCCTGATCCATGGGGAAAAAATGGGGTTTGATGGGCAGGCTGCACAGGACTGCTGTGGAAAGCAGAGCTTGGTTCCTGTGTGAGTACTGCGCTGAAGAAAAGCTTTAAGGAATCCCAAAGGCTTCCCAAAGGGCAATTCACAGAATACAGCATTTTTCAAATGCACAAAATCTTATCCTAAACAATGTCAGAAGGAGAAAAGAAAGTAAATTTTTTAGTTACTGTAAGACCTCTGATGATACAACTCACAATGGATGAGAG
This sequence comes from Hylia prasina, assembly GCA_013397195.1. NCBI lineage: Eukaryota > Metazoa > Chordata > Aves > Passeriformes > Sylviidae > Hylia > Hylia prasina. The sequence goes on from VYXD01006823.1 coordinate 1,011,358, forward strand.
GAATCCCGCATTCCAGCTGGGAGTGACTGGGAAATCAAACTCCTACACTCCTCCAAAAGCTGTTTTATCATTCCATCCCATGTACTTCAAAGATTCAATCCCTCAGCAAAGAGGCCATAAGACAGCAGCTTTAGTGGGACTTCTGATCAGTAATTGATCTCCTGTATTTTTTAAGCATCACACTTGAAGCTTGAACTAGTTATTGCTGGAATTACCTCAGACACATGAATTACACTAGGTCTGATCAGTTACTTTAGAGGAAAAATGTACCTTCTTTGCTTCCTGGGCTACACCAAGGGTGACAAACCTATTGAAATACTTTTGTAATTAACATGCTTCGAAGTACAACTTAGCACTTTTCTGAATGCATTCTGAGGAGACCAAAAAGATCTGTCTTTTTGACATTTAATATTGCAGTGCAAAATATGTAGGTATTAAAAAATATTTCTGATACTGAAAAATTAAATAGACTAATAAAAACTAGGTAATCTGCCAGAACACGGTCTTAAAAAACCCCATCTGATCACCTAAGATACAAAAAACTATATCCAAAGGGCCATGCAAAAACACCCAGACACTCATAGAGTCAAAAAACCTGAGAGCTGACTATTTATTATTTTCTAACTAAATATACTAATAAAAAAACCCAGTTTTTGCAAGTCCCTTAGATGGGCTTAGGATCAAAGACTAACTAGTCATGTGGCCAACCCCTTTCCTATCACTCTGTATGATAACAAAGAAAAAAGTGCTTAGAAAGAAAACTGAAAAGTTTACAGCATGTCCAGGACTGATGAAGGTGGCAGATTAAGGGGGAAAAAAATAAAAATCTGATTACGAAGTCATGAAATTTACTAAACTAGGACTTTTTTGACGTCAGAGAGAAAAAGAGAACGCAGGAGGCATACAAAAATCCCGTTTATTAATCCAAACATACAGTAGAGGTGGGACATTACTGATGCAGAGATTGTGTGGGAACTGTTATGGCATAATCCCTTCACAAGTCTCTATTTCACCAGCCTTGAGCGTTTCTATTTTCTATCCATCATTTTCTGACTGTCTGTTGGTTTGCTTCTTAACTCAAGCCTGCATAGGATAATAGGCTACAATTACATTAACCGCCTTTCATCTCAGTTTGAATTAAATTTGTTCTGCGTGCCAGCATGAAAATCTGTCCCCAGTCATTTTGCTTAAGTCAAAGAATAATAAACTCCCTCAGTCCAATGATTTAGCCAATGGTTTCATATTATGAAATATTTCTTAACAGAGATAGTATCAAAATTAGTATTTAAGAGGAAAGATTCAATTATAATATTTGTCAGTTATGTGCACATATATATTCTGCATTATAGAGGGTGATTTTTAAAATATTTAAAATACAATCCTTTCCCTGGTTGCTTTCACATTCCTAAGGTCTTTTTTCTCAGTTGTTTTCTGACTGGGTTTCTAAGTTATGCAGAAGTTATGTTATAATCTGCAACAGCAACCATAATCTAGAAATGCAAAATATTTTACTGTCAATTGAAAAATAATTCTGGTGACTGAAATGTTCCATCATGTCAGAAAAACAACGTACTTGTTACATTTTCCATAAATAAGAGAAAGAAATCAACTGAGAGCACAGTGGAGAGATGCACTGTGAGGTGAATCCTCTTTTGAAACTATCAGAGTAGAAAAAAAAATCCAACTAATTCACTCTCTGATCATTCTAACTTTCTCTTCTGGATTTTTATTTTTAAAGAAAATATAACTGGAATGACCTTCTGATTTCAAAGTTCTACTTCAGGAGTGACTTTAAGAAGTTTCTTGAGCATCACATCAATTTTGAAATGGCAGAATGTTTTATGAGCAATCTTGAATTCACTGATTGATAATATTCACATTATTCATGAGGACACATTCAAAAGGCAAAATATGACATTGACAAACACCTCATAAGAAACAGACAAGAATTATAGTGAAATGTTCTGTTTAAAAAACATGTGCACCATATGACCTACTGCCATACAGAAGAAAATTTTGATAATCAGGTTTGGATTCTGGAATCCAGATGCAGAATTTTCTGTAAGAAAATTTTAGCCATGACTGCTAAATTTGCAGAAAACAATGTTCATACAAAATGTTACCTGATAGTTTTTATTACAGTGTATTAATAGAATGTATGACAATTTACTGTACTATGAGCATGCAGAATATAAAATATGATACACTATTTAGAAATACAGAAAGCTGGATAGATTTGGGATGAATCTCAATATATCCACTGTGAAGGAGGAAGATGCATTAGAATAATTTTTGGGTTACACTATTGAATGCTTCTGATCCATTTCTAGGCCTGTATATAACTGGAATAATTCAATTAGAACTTCTACCATGTTTATAAAGACGCTTTCATTCTTTCTTTTCCCTATGAAAGAAGTACCGTTTGCTGAATATTCACTGTAGCTTATTTTAGGGCCAGTACTTAAATGACACCTGTTGCAGAAAATTTCATTTGATACAAACATCATAAAAAAAAGACAAGAGATTCTTAGGTTGAGGAAACTGTGGAAGGCTGAGGACACATGCAGAGTATGCATGGGTTCAAATATTTCAATTAAAAGAATCAACCTCCTCTGGCATAACAACTAAGTTGAAAAACAGCCTGTAATGATATCAGAACCTTAATCACACAGAAATATTCTAAGAACATTGAGAAGACAATGAAAAACAGGCCACTGCAGCTCAAAAAACGGAGCACAGAGAAAGCTCTAATCAAAGCTTCTGAAGGGCAAATGTCAAACCACTTATCAAATCACATATTTAGCTATTTTCCACAAATGTAAGAGCAAAAGCAATAAAGTAACGGTGCAGGAAATATTTCAGGAAAGTCAATGACAAAAAGACAAGAGAATTAAGAAAACAAAAACATCCCAAAGTTTTTTTTCTTTTTCTACTCTGAAAACAGGGTGGAAAATGCATTTAATTTTATTTTTACACAGGGTGGTATAAATAAAACAGGAGGAAAAAAAAGGGGGGAAAACCCCTACAGTACAATTCAACAAAAAATGCATTTTCTTAGGAAAAACAAAACAAAAACACCTTTCACAAATAATGGATTTACATTATTTCCACTTATGAATCTCAGATTTATTTAACTCACACGTGGTCGGCACTAAACAGCAGTGGAGCTGTTCATCTCTTTAAAAGTGCTACTACCTCTTCTTTTATTCATAAATATAGAGGAGACAATCCTTCTGTTCAACATGAAGGATTGATTTATACATTTTTCATTTCTTACAATCACCATTTGTCACGTTCAACTTTACCTTTCCGCACAAAAAAACCCCTTTCTTTACCAAGTATAGAAACATGAAAAAACATAATAAATATAAGGAAAATGAATGAACTAAGAGAAGCAAAGTATCAGCAGTGAAAAAAACTTTGTGGACTTGTTTTGTGAAAGCCTTGCTGCTATCCCATATGTGACATTTTACAATTAGCCTCCCACGAGCAGAGGAAACAAAAGTAAACCACATGTTCCCGATTCTCACCAAACCAAGGGAACATCCCCTCTTCAACTTAAAGAACAAGGTGCTATCATGTATTAAAATATTTATCTGAATCAGGGCCCAAATCTGTGATTAAATCAAGATTCTACGTAAGAGAGGATAAAATGACCTAAAGGAGAACAAGATCAGATTTTGTAGCAGCTGTTAGAAAAGTAATTGCTGCCCTTATCTCCTTACGGATCTTGTAAGAACTCATTTCCAGGACAATTTTTTTTTTCTTTTAAGTCTTCTTTATGAAATCTGATTTATTAAATCTCTTTGAGCCTGACTGTTCCTTTACCCTTTAATTCTTATCACTTCTCTGTGAGCAGCCCAAAATGTTTTCTTCCAGGACAATGAGCCCTTTTTGACACATTCCATATGTCGCTTGCCAGTCTTGCTGCTCTCACTTTGGCCTCCTGCTGTAATCCAGTATTCCTAAATTTATCTTTGCTCTGTGCAACACTGAGAAAAACTAGTGTTGTGGCAGATCAAATTTTCAAATGTGATTATAAGTTTGTTTTGATTCTAAATCAGACTCCCGACACTATTTCAAACAGCTTTCCTAGGCCTTCTAGTACTTTGTTCTTTTCTTGAGTTGCTGAAAAACTCCTTTTTTGTAATATAAAAAATAATAGATAGAGATGGAGAATGAAATCTTTAAGTCAATCCTTCTGAAGTGATAATCTAAGCCACTCAGGCTCCACTGCTGAAGTTTAGCACATCATCAGGTTCTTGGATTGATTTATGGCCTTGTAATCAAGCTCCCCAGCCCCCTTATCTAGGCAGCTGATAAATACCACTTATTTTTCAATACATCCGCAAGAAAAAAAATAGAAAGCTCAAAGCATGCAAAGGTTGTGCAGCTTAATTTATATTTTGTACTTTCTAGTGGTGATTATTCAGTACAGAAGAAGAAAAGAATAAGGAAGCATTTCTAATACTAAGACATTATTTTCTTTCAGCTGGTGAGTACAGATAGAATGTTTTGTATCAAATGTTGTGGGTTTACCTTTAAGAGGTAAAATACTACATTTTCAGTTATGTTTATTGTAACTTACTGTCTTTTTGAATTTACATTATTTCATGTCATTCACATGATAATGCAGGCTAAGAATGAAGGCAAAGGTAAAGGGATGTTTACGTAGACACATGTACTTCTATATGTTCTGCCTGCAGAATTCATTATCCCAGGTAGTCCATCTCCTGATTTTTAAACAGGACTGAAAAAGCATCCATTTTAAATAGACAAAGCTGCAGCAAGGAAGAGTATCAGTCCAGGGAATCACAAGAGATTTCAGTGACCAAATAAAGGATAGGACTTCAACCACATTTCTCCAGCCTCATATTTTTCCTTATGTTAATTGTTAAAAGTACAACTCAGATATCTACAGTTTTCTAAGCAACTCTAAAATATTGCATGCAGTCTCCTTATATGCCAAACCATTCCAACAATGGAATTAATGTTTCATTTCAGTTACCCATCATCACTGCAGGAGTGGCACAGAAAGCTTCTCTAGCACTGCCTGTACTTGGGAAGCATAACATGGGCTCTCCTGCAACAAGTGCACAGGTAGGGTTGGGATGGAAAGAAGATTCAATATATAAGAAAAAGGATGGAAAGAAAATTCAATATTTAAGAAAACCTGCTTGACTGCCAGATGTCTGCACAGGCAGCTGCAGCAGAATGAAAGTTTGTTGGCAGTTTCCTCAGGACATGACTCCTTAAGCACAATTTAGCACTGTGAAACTGATGTGCACAGTCTACACAACTATCAGAAACTTCACAGAAAAAGAAATGAGGACTAATGCATTTCTCACTCCCATGTCTTAATACAAAAACACATTTCTTAGTTCTTTCTGTGCATAGCTTTAATCTTTTGTGTGCATTCTTCTAATACTCTTGGCAACCACTGAAGCAATTTAGAACTAATAGCTGGCAACAATGTGAAGCAAAATGTCTTAACTTTGAAACCAGAAATAAAACTATTCCAGATGAATTTTCATCTATATGTAAAGGTATGCAATTGACAGAGGAAACAGAAAATGAAAATGGCAGTAGGAAGATGCATATTTCATCTATTAGAGACCATAAGAGGAAAAGAAAAGCAATCTTTCCATCACCAGGAGATTTCTATCAAATAGTGTCTTTAGTATCCACCTCACCTAGCCTTTCCTTATTGCTCCATAAAAAATTCTTTTCTTCCCTTTCTCAGTAAATAAAATATATGAATATCAAAAGCTGAAGTTGATTGATATATATATCAGCAGGTTTTCATCACAATGTAGCTTCATTTCTTTTAGTTATTTGTAAGGTTTTGAAAATAGATTTTAAAATAAAGACAGGGTGTGGTATTTTGGACAACTTGAGCACTGAGCAATCCATATCGAGCAAGATTAAGGGGTACTATTCCAATTTCAACCTTAGCTTTGTGTAGAGCTCTGAGCTCTCACACTGGTATTTTCTTTTCCCATTGCTACCTCTACACTTGCACTACCTTAATGACAAATTGATTAAACCAGATGTCTATTTCAACTTTAACAACTCTAGTACCAATTACTAATTACCATACTAATGGCCTATCAGATGTGAATTATAAGCCCAGATCTATGCTGCACAATGTGTATTATTTTATCAGAGAGTTAAGAACTGAGAATAATGAAGGGATTTTAAGCAGCTTCAAAAAATCACAAGAATTGTAGATCTACTGAGAAGAATTTGAGATTCAAACAAACTGGTTTTTTAGATTCACTATTTAAAAAGAATCAAATGTCTGGATTACTACATACATTGAACTTGTGCAGCAATAATAAGGAAAACATGAGTATTTTCGATGGATCTACCTTAGAAAACTGCTTTCCCTTCAAATAAAACTATGTCCTCCACAATGTATTGACTTGGATAGCACAAGCCCTGACAGCAGACACAGAGAGTCCCTTCAGCCTTTGCTCAGTCCTCATCAAAATTATGTCATTAATTGGCTGCAATAATCAGCAACACAAAAATTTTAAAGCCACTCAACACTCACTGTAGTATTGCAAAACCTGGTTTTCAACAGAAAACAACTCTACAATAGCCAATACTTTCAGTTAACTGTCAATAAAATCAGTATTACCTTCAAATCATTCAACCTGATATTTTTAAATGCCAAACTTAATACAGATTATATTGAAAAACTATTTTCATTTTAAGTTCTCCTTGAACACTTTCTCTGCCCAGCTAAATAAGGAAAGCCTGGAGAACAAGAGGACTGTGTTATATCAGTTCAGCTCAGGAAAGAAATACAGTGTTGGTTAAATTCCAACTCATCTCCCATTCCATATATATTTTGAATTTTCCAAACAGTGAAATAGTAAGGGAAAGAGTTATTTTGATAGGCAATATCCTAATGCTTTATTTTATTTGTATAGTGTTCTGATAAGTCAAGAGAAAACTATTCTGAAGTAATTCCTGTATATACTTCCCATTGGATTTAATTACAAAGTTATTATATACTTTCCAAAAAATCCATTTTAATAAACTTCAAACTACATTCAATCAAGTAGCTCAGAAAATGATGGATATTAATAATATTCAAACATATTAAGTATAGATCAGGTCAAATAATCACTCATCTCTTTCTAAAAGGATTTTTCCTTAAATTAAAACAGAAAAAATATTTTTAGTCATTTAAAAGACATAAGTGCTAGTAAATGCTATTCATCATTTAATACGAATTGATGCTTTGTGCCTCACTAATTGGTGTCATTTCAGGAAGATACAGTTTTATATTAAAAAAGGGGGAAAAAAAGGCAAACCCAACAAAAATGGAAAAGGTGAGTTTTGGGGCACAGCCAATACTATTTAATAAGCTCATCATAGAATCTTCCCCATCACAAATCTGAAAAAAGGTCAGAATTTACATGAACATGCAAAATATACTATTTTCAGAAACAGCTGAGGTTCTTTGAAATCATCTCAATTTTACAGATCACTTTCAAATGAGAAGAAACCACATTATCTGCCTCAAAACTCAATATATTTGTGGCCCACAACAATTTTTACTTGTTTTTCTCACAAGTGGAGCTTCCATTACTGGGTATTTAAAGACTAGCAGCACATAATAAAATACCAATTTTGTGTATTGAAATCAATGTCTGTAGCTAAATCATAATTCTCTTTACAATACAACTCCATTCTCTCTAAACTTCAGCCAGCCAAGCCTCATTTGTTCTGTTAATCAGTTAAGGAAAATGAACCAATTCTCCTTTCTCTCTAATAAAATACTGGAGAAAAATCTTACGAGATACTCAATACAGTGTACCATGAATGATTCAGGGTAAGAATTTCACAAGTTTTTTTCTTACTAGAATATATTTAAATGCTTCTACCAGAGAAGGGTAAGTATCTATTTTATCCTTGGTGGAAACCACAGGAGAAAGGGGAAGCTGTACAAAGAAGTTCAGAAACAATTAATGCATCTCCAGATGTAGCAATCCAACAACCTATCAGTATAGACTGATTGATCTTACCCTAAATTGAAAACTAATAAAAAGAACCTATTTGTTTATGAAACAACTGAAAACTGATGGCTTTATAGAGCAAAAACTTTTTTTTTTTTGAATAAAATGTTTTGCTGAAGGGCACAGCAATACTGCTCTAAGTCCTTTTCAGTTATTTCCCTTCTCTCCTTTCCAAAGAATTGACAAACTGTCTCTGTAATGATCACCATGGATGGGGCCATGTCAGAAACCCTCTGGCTTTCCTCCTCAGCTCTCTTCCAGCACGAAGGACCAGTAACGATACATAACATTTTGATAAGCCATTTTTAAAGATGATCTTTATCCGTTACACAATTATATATCCTATATAGTAGCTAAGATCCCCTAAGAAACACCAACAATTAAAACCACTCTGAGACCATTCTTTTCTCAAATGTTTACACATACTAAAACTGACTAGTGTTTGTGTGTCATGACGGCAAAAATAATAAAAGATGCCAAATTCTTTGTTCTAGATACCAAGTCCATAAAAAAAATGTACTAGGAACATTTGTTTTCTGAAAGATAATAACCTTGAAAAGGTTTTGTTATCCATAAAGTTTTGTAGGACTGCTTACTCTCATTTCTTTTTTAAATCTCCTTAAATATTTGCCTTCCACAAAGGAAATATCACTTTCCTTCCTACTGCTCCATAGTTAATTGTCCAAAGCTGACTGCAGTAGCAGTAGCCAGCAATAATAATAGTGATGTAGAGGTAGAGGGTTGTTACTGTCACACAGCATACATTGAATTTAATCAGTTACAACAGAAAAGTATATAGTAGAATTTTTTAAAAAACCTCCCTGAAATATGTGGTTTTGTCATTGACAACTCAGCTGAAGGTTCTTTTCTGATGACAGCAGTATGAATAGCCAGAAAAGCCATCAGCTATTTTCTTTTCCTTCTATAAAGTGAACAACTTATCTTTAACTAAAGCAGGAGGAAGGGTCAACCAACTTCATACTCTAGTGGAAATCCGTGTTATTTCTCCCCCCTGCATGCAGAGTACTTCACAGACCCTATCCTACACAGGGCAATTTCTGATTTGTGAGATTAATTACAGCTCCCATGAACAATGGCAGTTTATAATCTAACCCCAGCAACATGAAAGAACTGAATATTATATTAATGGCTAATTAAGATAATGATCATGATAATCAAGCTGCATGTATTTATGTTTTGTGGAGACCCCAGCATTATATCTGGACAGAAAGAACAGACTGTAGTATTGGGGGTATTTGGTTTCATGAGCAAAGACAAATGGCTGGTAGAGCCATATGCTGAAAAGAAGTTTGTCTCCACTGTCAGCATCCTCCTGCAAGTATTTTCTGGAATCTGAACACTCTACTGGCTGTCTTACAAGAAATTCTCCAGTCTCCTTTTTCATTTTCTCAAAGCAGCAATGCCAGGAGATGGTGTAACTGCAAACACCTCTCCCACTGGCTGGTACTTTACAAGCAGAATTGTTCATACTGAGTTCTGGCTCATGTGACTTGTGTTACTCAGCATCCCTAACTCCTGAGTTCCAGTCCTGGCCAGAGAACAGCATTCCCAGGTGCCCCCACTGCACCCCCTGACAAATGCAATGCAGCAGAGCCCTGTGATTTTCAACAGCTTGAACTGGGTTTAAAAAAGACAACATCAAGGTGTAAATCTTTGCAACCTATTCTGACCCTGTCTGAGATTAAGACAAAGCATTGGCTATGCAGATATGTGCAATTCTGCTTTAAAGCTAGCCCTAGGCAAGATGTAAAGCCAGCCCAATCCACTAAGCCCTTTGACCTCCTTTCTAAAAACAAACACAGAAACTAAACCTACAACTTTGCTGGGTAAGAAAAAAAATCAGACTCAGTAATAAAGCAATTTTATGGCAGTCATAACCTCCCTTGCTCTTCCTCCCAGTAACTCTTTCACAGGGCACAGTCTATGATTGTTTCTCTTTTTCCTGTATGAGTAAACATCAGCATCACTCCCACTCCTCATTTCATCTGAGTCAGAAGTCAGTACCTAATTAAAGGCAGAGTAAGTGTCTTCATCCTATATTTAGCTTTAAATCTTTATGAGTCTATTTCAGACATAAAGAACATGCAAACATTTTTCAGCTGCGCTATTCTATTCTAATAAAAAATAGCACACAGAAACATTACCTTAACTGTACATCCCTAGACAATTGACACTGCACCAAAAATTACTACCATTTTATATAAAGAGGTTTGCCTTACAACAAATGCATCCTGAGCACTGGAATTCAAAACATCCCACTGGCATGGGATGTGTGAAAGACCTGGGCAGATGCCCTGTTCCACTGCTTCACTGATATAACCTGCACTGAGCAAAACAGATTATTCAAATGCCAGTCACTGAATGACATGGCCATGGTACTGGCAGAACAACTTTTAAGAACAAGAGATTCACTACTTCTGAAAGAGAATCCAGCACCACATCTTTTTCAAATAGGAAACCAAAAAGATATTCATTAAATCTCTATCCAACATGCATACAAACATAAACCACAAGAAACAAGGACACTGCTTGCATTCCTTCTTCAGCCAGGAGTGTTTGAACAATTGTAAAAAATACCTGTTTTACTCTGCACTTGGCATTTTTGGAGGTAGCCTGAAGAGGAAGTAATGACTACAAAAAATCATAGAAACAACTAAAGCCCAGTGGTGAGAGGATTCTCCTCTGTTGAAACTGCCAAACCAAAAGACATTTTTTTATATGTGCACACAGTCAGTTATGGCACATCCTAACTTAGAAGCCAAAGCAAAATTGTTTTATTCTCATGAAAGTGAAACTCTCATGTCCAAACCGCTCCCCATTCTCCAGACAATTAGTACTAAACTCAGAAAGATAAAAGGCATATTTCATAGGGACAGCACACAATGAACTCCCAAGGTACAAAGCTCTCTGCAAGGCGCTCACAGCTTCTCCCTCAGCCACTACCTCATCCTCACTTCTGCTCTGAGAGCACTGTCTTCTAGGAATGATATGACATTCCAACTCTAGTTCTTTATTTCTGTAAAACTGGACAACTTCCTGAATAAAATGTAATGGTTGGAAGTAACAAAGCTTACAAAAAGTGCAGTTTCACTTACAGAGAGCCTGCAACTCTGAAAGATCCCAGAGAACCTCATGAACTTTACATACAATATACTGAATATACCAAAGCAGACAAAGGGAGCCTACTGCAGAACAAAAAAATCAACAGAAAGGGCAGGAGTGACACACAATACTGCAAAAAACCCGTATTTTCCTTTTCTTCAAATTTTAGATCTCAAATGTTTCAAGTGCCTTCTGAGGGTTTGAGCCATTAGAGTGCATTTGGGTCATGTTCTGAAGCTTTGATATTAGACATATTGCTTAAATGAAAGCTGCAATTTAAGAAAAAATGACTGATGCTAGCAACATGGATTAAAAGAAAAAATATCTGAAATCCTTGAAACATCTGACAATAATTACTACATGTAGAGCAGTAAATGAGTACATTTAAAATATAAATGTACTCATAAATGTTGAAGTAGGAGTTTTATTTTATTGTTCTCCTTAGAAAGCTAATGATCCAGCTCTTTGAGAACCAGCTGAGGGCATGAACCTGTCCTTACAGAGGCAGGCTGAAATTTTCAGACAGTTAAATAGGGGGAGAGGCAGTTGCTAAGCCCACCAACATTGCTAAACCCACCAACAGCTACATGACAGATTTTGCTGTAATTCTCCTCCAAACATCACAGGTAATGGGATAAGATGCATTAGCTTGTCAAAGCTTTCTCTTAAACTGAAAACTCGAGGACTGGACTCAGCATGAACAGGTAGAAAACACCTCCTATCAAATACAACCAAATATGTAAAACTAATAGTGGAATATGATCAAATGATAGAAATAGGAGGGCAGAAAGTGTTGCAATCAGGACAAAAAAAACCAAATGGTGGTCCTGTAGTAACTTAAACCACTAAATACTATACTTTTTAACTTTACTTTAGAAAACCACCAACCACCATGGTACGCAGTATTAAATGGATTATACCCTCGATTAGGAAAAGACAGTTTCTCAATAGAATAAGGGAGGTTTTATTAAATTTTCAGCAACAAGAATTCCTTTTTTTCTATTTGGTTTTGGGATTTGTGTGTATGTCTCTGATAAAGGAAGTTCAAATCAAGTGAATGTATTATATGATTGCTGCCAATTCTTCCCCTACTGGAAAGCAGCAAGAGAAGCTCTGTGTGGAAATAATTGGGAAAAGATTTACTCTGCTATCTGCAACTAAAGCTGCAGTGATATCAATAGAATGGTGAATTTGACTCATAACCCAGTATATTTTTACCTGCCTTCCCATCTGGTAAGAGGAATTGTATCATTCTGTGTGTTATGGAAATTGCACAGAAGAGTACTGCTGGATATTTTAAAATCTTATTCTTATGTACAGCAGACTATCAATAAGTGCTTATTTTTTATGCACAGATCCTTACATTATTAAATAGCTATTTAAAGCTTACATACAGGAAAGATTTTTACCAAATAAATACCCTATACTTTTATAAATAAAATAGTATTTCTTCCAGTTTTACAGAAGAAGTATGTCTAAGAAATTAATGGTGTGGACATTTATTAGAACTAAAATGAGCAATACATTTTATAGTCTTGAATTTATCATTCTCACAACTATATAAAATGTACTATGAAATGTGAGATTTAAAGTCATACTTTTCCCCCAGTATTTTCCTCCCAACTAACATCTCATCACAGAGGTTTTGAAGGCCAATTTTTGCCCAGTTCTTACATGGTGATGACAAAAGCTACAGACACATTGTCATGTGAAGGCTTCCACTTGCGAGAGCCCAGACATACTGAAACTTCTCAAAGAATTATTTAATTACTCCCTTGATCCCATCATTTTCATATTTTTCTTCCTTGCATCCAGCAAAATTTTTCATTTAATATCAAAATTTGAACTTTGAAACATCCCTTCAGCATATTCTGCACAGTTCCACAAGCCTATTCCCTGAAAAGCTCCCTGTGTATAATCCCAAATAGAGATACAAAACATGCAATTTTGAAAACCTCTGTCAACAGAATTCTATGAGAAAATAAAATCAGCAGCTAGTAAATCAAATGTTAGAGAAAATTAAATTTAAAACCTGCCCTGAAGCAATAGTTTTCCCCTAAAAATGTATGGTATAAGCCACCATGATTTTCCTGTTACTACCAATAGCATATTTCATTTTCAAAAAACTCAGGGGAAAAAACAAGAATCTAAGTATTTTTATTTGTATCTGTTTTTAATGTTTGCAGTCTAGTTACACAGACTGTAATCAAAACCATTCCAATAATTTCATGATTAGGATATTACTAAAGGTTTTTACCAACTGAAACTACCAACTTAACAGAAAAAAAATTATTAACACTTGAAAAATATATGATCATGTGTCATTAAAGAAACATTGTAAAACAGAATGCAAATGTGTGCTCCAAGCTGCTTTACAACACTAATTTTGATTTCAAATGGCACTGTGCTTCATGCCATCCAACAGCACAATTAAGAAATGAATACAACTGAGAGATGGCTATGCTAAAAAACACATAAATAAATAAAAAATAAAATAAACTTCCATAAAAGTACAGAGTTGATATGGTAGGGAGGAAAAAAAAAAAAAAAAGAAAATGTGTTGTAAACTTTCCCTGATTTCATGAAACCTCTGCCCACAAGGCATGGTGTGTACATAACATAGAGCCTGCAGCTATGACTTCTTAATCAATAGGATTCTTGACAGAAATATAAATCTAACTTTCTCACTGAACAGCCAGAGTTTGGAATTTTCATTGAAATCCTTATTTTAGCAAACCACAAGGTTGTAGGTTTGCTGCTGAGATGGCTCAACAGCCTGACTTGACAGTAGCAAAAAAACCCCAAAACATTCATCCAGAGCAATGGGGAACAGTATTCCTACTTGGAAATAAGTTTCAGATGATCTATACAGAATATAATAAAGTAATAAATACAAGGAAAGCATTGAGCTGATTTAAATTTCTCCTAATCTTCTAGATAATGACTGCATATATATCTTATGATACATTCAAGAGAGATTCTGAGTGTACAAATGATTTTTAAAGAGGAAATAGTTTTCTATTTTTTAAGCATAATACAAAATAAATCAAGTTCATATTCTTCACATGAAGTTTAGAATGAGTATGGAACTGCATTCAGTGACTCATTAGTGATTGTTTTTTATTTTTTTTTATGTTCTTCATCTCCCGATGTTCTAAGGGAAATAGTTAAAAAACATTTGATTGAAACTTCCATACATGAATGGATCACTCTCTCAAACCAACCATCAGAGTAAAATGGCAAATTCTAAGCGTATCATTTAATCCAACTCAAAATCTGTGGGTTTTGCTTGAGTGCCTATGAACCAAACAGATGTGAATCTCACAATGTGAAATGTCATCACAGCCAAAAAAAAAAAAAAATTAAAATGGCTGCAGATTTTATTTCATCCAAAAAAACCTCACCAACACTAAAAATATCAAATGTTTTAACACCACAGCTTGCCCTAGACAAGCCTTTGGTTTGTGTACGAATCTAGAAGGGGAATGCATTACATGTGACTAAAAAAGGGATTTTCAGTATGAAATTGCAATTTTAAGTTTACTCTTGAAAAGTCAAAATTCAAATTTCTGTTTCATCTGTGTTGTGGAACTGCTCTAAGTTCTGCCCAGGGAAGTCCACAACCAGGAAAGCCTTTTCTAGTTCAGTAAGTGGGATAAAAGAACCTTTTAGGACAGCAGACTGATACAGCTGAGCAGCACAACCAAACATTTGAGACAGAGGTTCCAAATCAGAGTGGAAAAAACAGTGATGAAACAGACACAGGACAAAGGACAACAACAACCAGAGATACACGAAAGACAGGCTGGGGTGAAGGCTTGTAAAGAGTGCCTTAAGTGGAGGGTAACCAGTAAGGAATTGGCATTTTCAGCACAGAAACTGTTTTCTGTGGTTCAAGTGTTACAAAAGACAGAGGAGAAATTGTTGGATTTTTTTCTTCCTGTTCTTTGTATAGTTAGAATGGCATCAATACACGTCCAAAGCTGGTAATCAGATCACTCAGTAACACCTAGAACTGATTAATTGTATGGGCAAAAAAAGGGGAAAAAGATTTCTCAGTGAAGACTTAATTCAGAGCTTAAAGATATAATCATTCCAGCTTTTGTCATGATAAAATTTCATCACTTAGTCCTAATCTTGATTTCCCATCTCATCCTGAGAGTCTTCAATTAGCTGGACACAAAGTCCCAGAGGCAGTAGGGGAACAGTAGAGCTGCCAGCAGAGCTCTTTCTCACGGATACACACAGATCCTCTGTATCAGAAATATTTGTTTCTTTACAATTTATCAAGCAAAGTGTTAAGGGTAGGATCCAAGCCAGTTCATTGAATGCATCAAAGAAATTCACAAATCTGGTGTAAGTGGCTGCCCTGTGGCAGGCAGAGGAGAAGAGCCTGGCACCTCTCCCTTATGGGGAGGAGTTAGGTGGATTCATGTGCCTTTTCACCTGTTCCAAACAACACTGCTAAGGTAAGTTTGTTAGATACTATTGAAATAATTATAACTGCAAAATGACTAAGGTTCCTATTAAATAATGCCGTGTACCCAATAGAACAGACTGAAAGAAACATCTTTAAATGTAAGGCTATTCACAATTAACCTCAATGTGTTATTTCTCCTTGATCAGTTACTCCACATTAGTACTTGGTTGCTCTTAGTACTCCATATGTTATGAAGGTGCAAGCTCTTCCTCTAAACGCAAGAAGGTATTCCAGTGCAAAAAAGAGTATTTTCCATGACAGGTCTACACATTCCTATGGTCTCGATTTGATAATGTGGGAAAATGTCTAAAACACCTTAGTAAGGTTCCAAAACCCTAAAAACTGAATCTCGGTAGATTCCAATCAAGTTAAGTGACAAATGTAATGAATGCAATTACCAACTCATATGCATGTTTTTTCCTTACACAAATATTTTAAAAACATAAGAGAAAGGAAGACAAATAGAGGCAATTCCCCAGTTTGTTCCTGGAAACAAAACGGATTTTTTAAGTCTTTAGTGTCTTCAAAACATTACTAATATTTGTGATGTAATTCTTTAACAAAAGTCCAAATAAGAGTGCAATTTCCTGAGAAATGTAGGGAACACTATATCTACCACAAAAACATTAGCAGGTCAATCACAAAACACAGTACTAAAATGAGGATCAAGGATTGCAACAGCTTCAGGCTACATTTAATTGTACTCACAGTTGACACTGGTCTCCCTTGATTCCCTTCGTTGTGCAGAAACATTTTCCTGTTTGCATGTGACAGATATTTGCATGTCCACTGCATGTGCAAGCTGTAAAATCAAAAAGGAAAAGTGAGATTTCCTCACTCACACTTTACTTGATAACTAAATGAATATTCAGAGATTTTAATACTTCATCCCGAACACATTTCCTACAAACTGTACTGAAATATATATCTATTACTACTTCAATTATAATCTTTTTCAGAAAAATTCACTAGCATATCACTTACTTGATTTTCTGGAGAGTTAAAAACTATTTGTGTGTCATCAGAGGCTCTCCTCCACACCTTAAGTAACAGCAGTTTGAGAAAAGCCATTAAAACCTACCATTTCAATGTGCAATATAGAAAAATATTCATACTTCATCTTTGCTATACAGGGTGAAATCCTGACCAATGACAAAAGCAATAACAAAATCCATTTAGTTTGAAATGTCTAATTAAGGTATTATTGCAGATGTTTGGTAAAAGATTTAAGAATTGGAATTCTTTGATGAAAGTGGACAAAAAGAAATTTCTGAAACCATTTGAACAAAGGCAAGGTAAACACTACTATAGTCCACAAGAAGAATCTTCTAGAAGCAGGAAACAGGCAACTTTAAAAGCTCCTGAAATCTGAACTGAAGGAGATTCACAGGAACATCACCATCACTCCACTCCACTTTAAGGCCAAAGCAATTCTCTCCACGGTGGTCTGCTCATGCCACTCTTGCTGCCTGATAGATTCTCACCTCCAAAACATCTTCCTATTCCCAGTTCTTGAGCTCTCTTCTTCCTTTTCCTTTCCTTTCCATTTGAATTACTATCTTTTTTAGGCAGCCATTTTTTTATTCCTGACCAAGTGTACAGAATTTATTAATCTGTAAATGTGTCAATGCATCCCCACATCAATGGGATGACTCCCTGCTAATATTCACACCACACTCAAAGTCTTTCTTTAATCCAGACTAACTTTGAACCCACCATGATGTTCATATTATGCTTTCACTGAAGTTTTAATTATGACTAAGATAAAGGATTTAATATATGAGGTCCTGCTTGGGAACACATACAGTACCAAGTGGTGACCTGTATAAGATAAAAGTTTATTCTCCACTTTATAATCTCATATTGAATTTCCATCACAGACTGAGTTCTAAACTTCCCTTATACCGATAAGGAATACCACACAATAAATCCTTCTTTGACAGTGTCCCATACACACTCTCACCTCTCTGCCACAGCCTAAGACAAATAGAGAAAAAGGTAGTAGACAATGTAAAAACCTAATTAAATGTAAGATATTATTGAAATAATATGTCCATTTCAGGACTTCAGTGGTTTGTTCAGCCTTCAGAGCTCATTAAATAGCCAGCTGAACTCAGGAAGAATTCTTACTATGGAGGTGCCAGGCATTCAATCTGCAAGAAACACCAGAAATTTCTGTGCAGCACACAGTGATGTGTGATGGTTTTCTCTGTTTCGTAACACAACACTTCTATCAAAAATACCTACAGTTACCACAAAATCCTACATTTTTTAATTCTGCTAACCTCTTGACACTCTACAATAAATGTTCATCGAAGCGCTGCCACTACATTATCAGTTACATTTTTCCAAATCCATTCATGTTTTCCACTCTACATTTACAGAATCATTATTTAGGTACTTTAAGCTGGAAAAGCCTCTTCACAAAAGTTAATTTTAATTGTGTAAATCTTTGCAATGCTTTCAGTGAAAAATACAGGAATATATTCTTAGCAGCTTATTCTGCTTATGGTTAAGTGCTCTCAACAGTGATGCTCCACTACAAGACAGCACCAAAGTTACAAAGGAAATAAAAGGGTGAATTCTGAAGCACTTTCCAAAAGCTGTCAGTGTTTTGACAAATATAAAAGCTATTGCCAACTAACCTTAATTGATTGCTCCCACAATTACTGCTCACTTAACAGGAAGTAGATCACAAATGTGAAAGTGGAAAACATAAATGATTATATAGTAGCAGCACTTCAATGAACATTTATTACTCTCATTCAGCAAGTTCCTATTAATCTCACTGTTCCTGGATAATATCATGGAAAAAGACAACACCTTTACATTTACACTTTTCAAATCTCATCTAGAAAGAATCTGTTTCACAGCAATGAAAGCATATTTTAATATTTTTTTAATGCAGTTAATTATCTCAGGCTTGCAAGTGTGTGATGAAAAATGGACTCCTACCAATCTGTGGATCTCTGTTGTGGGGTGTAACCCCAAAGAAATTCATTTAAGCCATCACTGCTGTTACTGAAGCAAATGTGAGTGTGTGATCCAAGAAATGCAATAGCAGAAGCAGGACAATATTGTAGGACATTTGGAAGAAATACTGACATTCTTCATTGCCCCAATATTTCCATACTCCTCTATACATATTTTCTTTCATGTTTTCTATTTGTTTCTCTCTGCTTAACCACTCTCAGTGAATGGTTTCTCTTGGGATAATAATGTAGTCAACAGTTAAAACAGCAGCCAAGGATCCTTCCCAGCATAATGCTACTAGAAACAGACCAAGTCATGGAATCAGTTTTAAAATCGTATTTTGTACCAATCATTGTCAGCTGACAGAAATCAGGAAAACAGATTCAATTTATATTTTTCATACTCTTTTGAGGCCAACACTTCAGTTCGTTCACTGAAAGGGTTGTCAAGAACTGGAAGAGGCTGCCCAGGGAAGTGATGAATTCACTGTTCCTGGAGGGATTTAAAAGATGTGTGGATGTGGCACCTGGGGATGGGGGTCAATGATGGGCTTGGCAGTGCTAAGGGTAATGGTTGGACTGGGCTTGGAGGCTTTTCCCAAACTAAATGGTTCCATGATTCTGTGTACTCTGTGCTGCACCTTTGAACAGAAACACTGAGTTCAGCCCAACTTCAAGTTTTTCCATGCTACTTTGTGCATTCATCTCCAGCTTGGGTTTATATCATGCATGCCTGCTTTTGTTTAAACACTTATTTTAAGTACTTAATTACCATGCTTCTTACCAATAAATAAATATTTAAATTAAATCATCTATGGCTCACAATAAAAATCCGCTTAAAAGACAGAATTTAAACTTTTGGTTTGGGTTTTTTTTGCATATAAAATGATGACATTAGAGCTTTAAAAACTACGAGAAAAAAACTCACCCTTGCAATATCTACTCTATTTTTAGGGAAACAGTAGCTCAAAATACTCTTTTGTACAACATGCAGATTCTGAGTGGAACAGAATGATTATATGAAAACAATATAATCCAGTAGAGCAAATCCATGCTGGAAAATCACAACCCTACAGAATTTATTAAATAATAAATCCACAGTATGATTGATTCCAAGTTGCCAGCGCAGCATATAAATGTTCTTGCTGATGCTGACAACAAAAGAATACCCATCACTATTTCCATGCAGCGTGCATTTTAAACAATTGAATTTAAAAACACCTATTGCTTAGCCCTCATCTCCCACATACAGCTGCAAGAGCATTTTTCTCTCAAATGGAGTTCACTACAGATGGTGATTTAAGTAAATATGTTTGCATACATGAAAGGTTGCTAAACCATAGCTGCACTTGGATAATTACTATAAGACACCTTGCTGATGTTTTTCAAAAGGAAAGCTATGACAATGCCACTAAATATTGAGGTGTGCTACTTTGTTAATTTTGCTAACATTCAAGGCATAAGTTAAATCAAAAGAAAAGGAGATACAGCATTTCTTAGACTAGGTTAAGTAAGAAATAGCAAGTATAAGCTTCCATTAGATCCAACATTTTAATGCTCAGTTTCCCTGTAAATGTTCACCTATGTAATCTATTAGTCTACTCATATGACAACTGCCCTACAGAGATTATTTTCTACATTAGAAATAATGCAAAACTGTCTAGTCACTTAATTCTCTAGAAATGTGTGTTTAGTTAGAAGCCCCTGATACCCTTTTCACATTCAACAGTTGTTTCTATAGGCAATACATCCATTCAGCCTTTGAGACAGGCCATGTAAAAACAAAAAGATGTGCCCAGTAACACTTCTGCAATATTATTAATTGAGTAGCATTAAAATTAAGCTAAAGAACTTCTGTGAAACAACAAGCAATAAAAACAGGAATACAAAAAAAAAGTACAAAGATGCTATTAGAACATACTGCTGTACATGCAGAAATGGAACGGTCATTTTACAGTGACATGATACCCTCCAAAGTAAATCAGTCTTAACAGAATAATTAACACACATATAACTAATTTTCTTTTCCTCTTTCTTGTTTTACCTAGTGATTTCTCTTTCTTTGGTCTCAAATTAATTTATTTTTTATAGTAGCCTGATAGCACAGAAAAGAAAAAACACAGGTGTACTAACACAGCGCTAAGGACTGTGAGACAGAGAGAAAAGGTAAACAGAACACTCAGATATGGAACTTAAAGTCATAGTAAAACACAGACAATTTCACTCAACCTTGAACTGACACTACTGAGATCATGTGACCACTGGGAAGGCAATTAATTCTTCCTGAAAAGCAACAGTCAAGCAATCTGGAAATCGCAGGGGTCATCTCCTTAGCTGTTGGGATTGAACATACATTCCAGAAGCAGGATATTTATCCTAATAAACCCAGAAACAACAAGCAGATTGTTTATCGGTGGCAGGAATCAAAATTTAGTTTGGTTGAACACAAAGACAACCACCATCAATTAAAGACTTATACTCGTTCTTTAGCCATTTTTGCTCTGGTAAAATAGCTCCACAGTGTTTGTATTTCATTACTCCTTCTGTTCAAAGCATCCATCCTGAAAAGTGAGCGGATTTCTTTTGTTTATTTATAATAAATACCTCTCAAGCAATCACAGTAAAGCTGTCTTAAATCATCAGCAACTAACAGTATAAAGACAGCTTGGAAAACCATAATTTTGTTTCATACAAGTAGATAATGAAAATGCAACACACAAGATTAACACTGAAAGACAGGATCTTTTTCCTTGTTAGGAACTGAGCAGAATCTTAAACAATTAACAAGAGTAATGCTGAGCCTCTATCTGTCATGCCAATACTGAGCCACTGTACAGAATTTTTATTGCTTGCTGTTGGAATAATATGTATTTTCTAACAAAAAACATGCTGAACCAAAACATTGCCACATGAACTCATGAAATACAGTGGCAGAAATTTCATGTTGTCCATGCTAATCTGTTTGAAAAACTGAAACTTTTACACTAGATTTGAACATAGAAAACTGAAAAATTCCAAGTGAAATTATTAAGAATACTTTATTTGGAGATAAGTTTAACATGTCATACTGATCAATTTCCTTTTCATTCCTTCCACTTATTCATTTCATTTCTAAACATAATATTAATATTATTACCAAAAGCTAAATAGCCTACAAATTTTAAACTGGGTTAACCTGCAGATTTTAAGAGTTCAACTCAAAACTGAAGTCTGTATCTGATGTATGGGACAGATTTTTACGTATCCAAGCATTTAATGAGACTTTTCACAAGATTCAAAATATTATTCCTTAAATTAGTCTTAGATTTCTCAGCTGTGAAGAGATTTCTCCCATGAAAACACAAGCAAAAGCTAGAATTACTTTTAAAAGAAGTCATTTCAGATCTGACAGGCAAACTTTTACTAGCTTTAGTAAAAACTAAAGCAGTGAGTCTTGATAGTTATTTTCAAAGCAAAAAAATAAAGTGAAGATTTTGGATGCCTTCATCTAATGTCCGTACAGAGACGTGTTTAAGAATTTTTCAGGCAATAAAAGGCCTAGTACCTATTGTTATTATTATTATTGTTGTTGTTGTTATGTCTTTTTACATTTTCTTAAGACAGCAGCTTCTCTACTATTTTGCAAATTTTGGTCAAAAACTTCCTTTCATCAACAGGCTGTTATTTTTCCCCTCATTCTCTCTAAAGAGAACACATCATAAATTATTACAAAAAAATAATTTTAAAAAATTATTATTATAAGGCAGTATGAAATGNAACACATCATAAATTATTACAAAAAAAAAATATATTATTATTATAAGGCAGTATGAAATGCAAAACTATTTAAAAGCATTCAAAAGTTATTCATAGCAGCCATAAAGGTAAGAAAAAATTCCAATCTAAGGTGAAAAACATCTGAAGTCAACAACTGGTGATTGCAACTATTTGTGTGTATTTGGTCATTCAGAATAAAAGCCCAAAGAAAAGAAATTACTTACACAATTGATCAGGCAAAAAAATGCCACAAAATTTAAAGAAGTCAGCAAATCATTTCCCTCCATTAGCCATTAGGAGGTATAAAATATGACTGATTTTTAATGTATTCCATTGCAAAGGAGGCTTTTTTTTTCCTCTAAATAACTAATGTGGTCTGGCATTATAATGTATTCCATTTAGAACTCAGAAAATGAAGACAGAATCAACTGCAATCAAACTGAAATGCCATTACAAGTTTTTTTGGGGATCTTCACTTGAGGAATGAGGTAGAAACCCCTTCAGCTAAGGAATGAGCTGCAGGGATGCCTCAAAATCTATTTTCTCACCAGCTGGAGCCCCCTTAGGGAAAGGAAGGGGTGACCATTTCAATCCAAAACACACACAGAAGGGGAGATGGAGAAATTAGAAACAAGGAAAATTCCTGCTTTTTCTGTTGCATTTGGGATGAGAAGACTGGCTTTAGTCAAAGGCTTATTTGAGGATAAAGCAACAGTGATTTAAGAAAATGTCATCTCCAGCTTGCAGCTGCCTGCCCTCAGTGCCTCCTGAGCCAGACACAGGATCTATGTGAGCTGTTGACATCTCCTTCAATACAGGGTAAAATATGTTTGTTTATCAGAGACTGACAACATGAGTACGTTTCTAGACAGCTGAAAGTTTCTAAATCATGCCCTGCCTACCTCCTCTAGGAACATCATTTGGAAACCAATGGATTTACACATTTCGTTAGGAAGGTGAACATGCTGATATAAAGCTCAGACATGAGAAATACATTTTGTAAGTATTCCTTACCACATAAAATAAATTTATAGCATGTAAACCTGAAAAAACCCCACAAAAATAAGAATGCAGAGCGACTCATTCGTCGTTGTCAGAAACTGTGCTCCATAAGAACATGCAGGAGGATTTGATCACTAACATCAGTGACAGCAAGAGAATTGCCCTTAATCACTGCAAGTAGATTAAATAAGCACAGAGATAAAGGAATATAATATAAATCAAACTGCTCTATCTTTTCAGTATCTGTAAAACCTATAAGTGGTGATTAATTAAGGGATGCCTGAATTCTAAGTTCTCAGGATAAGATGCTGAACAAGCACAAAATGCCTGCTACTTGCACAGATTAAGATAGCACATGTTGTTCCTATTCTTTTTACTATTTCAGATATTTTTGTTGCATAGTAGACTACAGAAACAGTTTAAATTAAGGTTTTTTCTTTTTTCTTTTTTAAAAATTGGAAGAGATTGGAAAAAAGTGGTGTTCCCATTCCACTTAAGTAAATTAGAATCAACTCTGATGGATGGAGAAGTTACACTTATGCAAAGCAGCCTAGTGTAGCCATCAGGCTACAGGAACAAAACAGTAGTTGACAAAATTGATTACTAGTGATTTAACTACACAATTACACTGTGATAGTCCTGGATGGAAAGAAAACTTTCTTAGGCAAGAATAGAAAGTGTCTGTCCACAATCAACCATTCCAACAGCAATCCTAAGGTGATGCTGGAACCAGTGCTTTGCCATGCTGACTGTTCCTAAAATCAGACCATTCTGCAATGAGCACACACATCCTGGTTTAGGAAGCAAAATCAAATTTAGAGAATCAAGAGGTAGCTTAAAACAGTTGTACTTGACAGGAAGTTTATAAAAATCTTCTGTATGCAGTCAAGGAGAAAAACATCAAAAATCTTAAACATGTTGAAGGGGCATCCTGTCAAAACCTTATGAAATCTCACGGCCACGCAAATAATCTCTCTCTGGGGGTTATTCACGTCACATTCAAGTTTCTTCTTCTTTCTCTCCTAAAACTGTGAACATCTAAATGTCTATTGATACTTGACAATGACGCTTTCCTTGAAGTGTAACTCCAGGTCTTGCACTTAAGATCATTCTAAGTAGGTTATGGAATACAAATGTATCTATAAAAAGTTTCCTAATTTTAGTTTGAGGGTTTTTTGTTTGAACTTACAATTAATTGTGCTAGAAATCATACTTTATAATAAAGTTCTAATCTACAAAAAAAAATCAAAAAGAAAATTATATGTGTACACAAGAATTAGCAGCAGATTGAGAAGTTTGCTTAGCACATTTTGCTTGGCAGTCAAAAAAAACTGGAACAGTAATTTTTAAGGATATTTTCTTCCAAGTTCCTCAAGTAAGTTTTTTCTATGGCAATCCACTTTTGGTTAAGTTGCACAGGACTAATTTTGAATACATTCTGATTGAAGTGAACCTAATTTAAATTCATAACTAAGCCCAAGCACAGGTTTCACTCAGTGGTCAGACTATCTTGGACACTGTTCAATAAACAGCATTCATTATAGGAAGGAAAATAAATTCTCAAATCACCTTTGGGGTCTTCTTAAAAGAGTGCATATTCTGACTAGTCTAACAATCTCTGCAAAAAGCAATATGAGGATTTTCTTGAATAGCTTATTGTGCTAGAATCCCTTTTCTTTGTGTTTCATATGAACCAAGAAGTCCTTTTCCTTCTACTAAAACCAAATTCCAGCATTTTAGTTAATAGTAAGTGCTTTTATTCTATGATAAGGTATTTTATTTAAAAAACCTGAAGAATTGGTTTCATCGCTATTCAATACTGAAAGGTAAAAAATAAATTAAGGAAAACAAAACAAAACACCACTACTACTGCAAAATGGGATTTCTTGACAGTCCCCTCATTTGTCAAAACCTTCAGACATTTTGTTTGTACAGCAAAACAAAATCATGTTATCTGCTGGAATTTAGTGAGATTTTCTTTGTCTGAATAATCTTAAATTACAGCTTCTTATCACAGAGTTTTGCTGTGAACTTGTGACACACTGTTTCTTATAAACCAAGGTACAAGCAAACTTTTTTTTTTAAATTTAGTTCCATATTCTAGTTAGTACCTGAAGACATTACAGAGCACCCTATACTCTTCCACTGATTTCCAACATTTACCTATTTTATATAAAATGTCTTTATTCACATAGGCTCCTGTGGTCTTGTGTCATAAGCATCCAATCCACTGAAAATCCTTTGTTTCTGTGACTAACCTCGAAGTGCCTGGACTTAAAGATACTTTTGATTTTTTAAATTCATACTTAGTCACTGTGAAAAGAGGGCTTCTAAAACACAGTATTTAACCTAATATAAAATTCCCTGTAAATTTTAGACAGCTAATAATGGAATGCCAAATGTGTGATCTTGCACCAGTGAAATCCACAAATATAATCCCCTACATACTAGACTTTAAAACAGGTAAGCAGAAAAACTATATAAAACCTCTGTACCCCAAAGTGTCATTTCATACTCTAAGAGAGTCAAAACTCCCATCTGAACATTTGTTCTGCTTTAGGAAGATGCAGAAGTAAATGCTTTTGCTGATGTTTATACTGCTAACTGAGGATATTTATGCTTCCTACATTTCTGGTTTTTCCAACAAATATCAGTTAAAAGCTCTTTGCCCTCATTCTTAGTCCTACCTTAAACAAGACTTGTGGCCCTACAATATAAGATTTTGGACAAGAAACCTTTTTGGAAAAGAACTATATGTTGCAGAAGAAAAGTAGTCCAAGCTTTCAGCTGTCTCCTGATGAAGTTTTAAATGCCAAATTTTCTCTCTCCTTTTAGGACTTCAAAAATCTATTTCTCAGGCCAACACCACCCACCTAACTTTGCCTGTTGGAATAGCATCACACATCAGTTCCTAAAGCTGTTAGTCTCCAGGTGTTTTGAGACCAAACCTCATAGTGCAATGGTGGCATATTTGATATTTATTAAATAAAATTATTAATTCCATTTTAAAGTTTAATGTCTTAAATAAAGTCATAAAATTTTATATTCAGATGCTTTATATTTAATGCTTCTCTACCTGCCCTATGCAATCCCAAACTACAGGTAATTTTAAAGCTACATAGCAATAGTGTTCAAGTGAAAAATTAAGACTGCTGCTTTCTGTTCACTCATGGCTTAAACAACTTTTAAAATCCTAGAAAATAAGTCTAAATCTAAATTAGCAGGTACCTTTCTATCAACTACAAACAACAATTTTAGTCAAAAAAAAAAAAGAAGTGAATTAAAAAAATGTTTTCCTTGTCATCTTATCAACTTCTTCCTTTAGGAAAGACAGGTTGTTTTCTGTTATGTGAGAAGCTGTGTAATCTGCTGTCCATAAAACTTCATATACAAATGCTGTGTATTTATTCACATATACATGTGTAACTGTATTCTAACAATATGGCTGGGGAGCAAACAAAGGCATCCTGTCAACATCATCCTGGGATCTGTGGGCCAATTCTCCTGGGATCTATTTCCAATTGGTTTTCTTTAGCACATTTCTCCTATTTTTTCAGAGATAACCTAATTCAAGTCAATGCTTTTGTTGCTAAAAAAATCAGAATGCATATTACTTAAAAGTAAGTGCATTGGAGTGGGTTTTGGTGTAGGCAGCCCATCTAAGGAACCCCACAATTACTTTTAGGTAATCAAACTGGATTCTTCTTTTAAATATCTGACACACTGATTGCCCTTTGTGCTGTACAGGAACACAGCTCCTGAGGGTGCCTATGGCAGTTTTTAACAGGATTTCTTTTGGAGAAGAAATGAACAAAGTCAGAATCAGTTCTTCCACAGAGGGTCATGATGAAAACACATTATGAAAGTTGCCACTGCTAAATAGGTAAAAATGATAGAAAAAGTGCCAGAGAAAACAATTTGTAAAGTCACCCATCAGGCACCTTTAAAAGTTAGATAGAACCCAGAATCCAAGGAGACCACTGTCAATCTGCTGCCAGGCTGAGTTTAACATCTTTCTCATGTCTCTCTTTCACAGACGCTTGAAGTAATGACTTGTGGCATCCTTGGCCTCTTCTCTCAAAACCCCAAATCTCAGCTGTCAGTAACTCAGCAGCATATTCACATTTTCTGAACAGCAAGATTTGAACACCATGGAAGCTCATCCTTCAGATACAACACATTCGTTGGTTGTCAACACATCACTAATAAGTTTTAGTTTTTATTCTTTTAGCCAACACAAATAATCACAAATATGTATCTATACAACTAGTCTACTGCTGGGTTGAAGTTCAGCCAAGTCCTTCACCTAAGGTACTTTAAAATAACTGACAACTGACAACTAAGTTCTGATCTACTGTTTTTACTGTCTTGAGGCATTTCCTGTAGTCACATGCCAGTTGGGTGGCTCCTGTCTAGATGTCAAAGTTTATGTGGAATGCATTCAAGCAGCAGCACATGTAGATGTGTACACATATGTGTACAAATACAGGTGATGCACACATGGTGTATATTTGCTAAAAACATACTGACTTTTGATAATGGTTTGAAGATGTGGTTAAAAAATCAGATGTTGCCAGTAAAAGATTAACTACACCTTTCCAAACAGAATGATTACAAACCAAACGTGGGGGGAAGCTGGTGCCTTTGGTATTTATTGCAAATGTCCCGTGTGATAACAGAGAAAGGAAAATATCTATAAAGGCAACAGAAATGCTGCAGACTTGCTCAAAAACCATCACCCCAACAGCCTGTGTGGTTGGAAGGTCATCAGTGTCTCAGGTGCCTTTTAGGGCTGCTTAGAGAACAATCAGTGAACTCACTTTAAGACACAATGTTCCTGCTGTGCTGGCTCTCACCATCTCCTCCTTCTGCAAAAGCAACAATGGCAGCACAATTCTGGGAAAACTGAATGTTGCTTGGATTGTTATCCCATTATTAAAGAAAATGACAATACAGCAAAATGCTTACGTTATCTTAATATTATTAAATGTATTATACATTCACTGC
Organism: Hylia prasina; assembly: GCA_013397195.1. Lineage (NCBI taxonomy): Eukaryota > Metazoa > Chordata > Aves > Passeriformes > Sylviidae > Hylia > Hylia prasina. The sequence goes on from VYXD01006823.1 coordinate 1,039,728, forward strand.
ATGTGTCATTAGTTACAGTAAAGAATTTTTTCCTGGCATCTCAAATCATAAGGATAATTTTTTAAAATACCATGCATAAAGAAAATGACAAGATGATAAGCAGCTACAGCAATTTTTTTAACACTGACAACTAAGTAGATGATTAATAAGTTTGAAAATAGTACTAAAAACCATCACTAAGATGAAACAAAATTGTTCCAAGCAATCTCCCATAGTGTTTTCCTTTGGTACTTTATGTGCGGTCTGTGGTACACATACAACTCTTATTTTTTTCTAGAACTTCTATTTTAAAATTGCATATTTTCCAGACATGCAGCACATAACAGAGCAAGACCCTGAAGAAAACAAAACACCAAGAGAAACCGCCAAGACAGCAAGCCAGTCAAACAGTCAAAGCTGCTTTATTTCCAAAACCCAGTAACATTCAATGATGAATTTTCTAGTACTGTATTTCAATATTCATGCCTTCAAAATCCTTCCTCAAATGGGACTTGAGCAAAATGTTGAAAAAAATTAGTCAAAGTGTTTTGGAATTTCTGCTTTTGAGCTCTTCCACACCTCAGACTGAAAGGCTTCCCAGGTGTCCCAGGAACAGACAAGGCTGAGCTGCGATTCTCTCATCTAATCTTTACCACAATACAGAGTGTGCCTTATCCTGTTCAAGACAGGGTTTGATTACTTAAATATTTCTGGCACAGGCTGACAGCACTGAATTAGCATTCCAATGAATGCCCATGGATTTGCTTGGCCTGGAAACCCAAACCTGTCTGTACCCAGAGCACCTTATTCCCTCACACTCAGAATGCATCTCTGCCTTCCCTCTTATTTTCTTGCACATTGAGATAATGCTTAAAAAGGGCGCTGTAACTTTACCTGCTAAGTTGGGTGGTACTCTTCTTCATGCTTTCTTTACTAGACAGGGGGCTTAGATAACAAATCTTAAGCATGTGCTCAGGGACTGGAGTTACTAAATTTGTGCACTACCATTTATTTCCAAGAAGGAATGCAAATCGTTTGGTACAACTTAAAATATTTCATAATTCAATATAAGAAATTAATTTCATTTTCTATTGTGGCTACCTATTTGACACAACAGACTACCTAAAGCCATTTTTAATTAGTATAAGAACAGATAACTAACAGATTACAGTCACAGAACTTCCCTTATAATAAAAGACTCCTGCAATTTATTACTGATTTTTATACAGAACGCAGCAATGAATCAAATATAAAATAATTCAAACTATATATTTGTACAATGAAATGTCAGCAAGAACTGAAGCAGCACATATATCTTTAATGCAACCCACATCTTAGGACAACTGAATATAAAGCTCAATTTTACACCAAGAATGCAAACTCTCTCACTCTCTGTATTGAAAAGAGACTTCAAGTGACAGAATCTAAATGAGTAATTGGTATTAGATATGGCTATTTCAAGAAAAAGGACAGTAATTATTTCTTAAAAATATGACCACTGCCAAACTGTTGCACATCAGCAACCAAAATACCACACTTGTGACACAAATAAACCAGTGTCTCAGCTACAGGGGGAAACCTGCACAAGATGGAAAGCTTTTTAACTCCACAGTAACTAAAATGCTACAGATTCAAAAGTAAGTGGTAAACAACTCAGTAACATCTTAGTAACATTAAGGACAAAAATATGGTAAATATCCATAGCTATATGGCTATACACTGTCCAATTTCCTGTATAATCAGAATACTTTATCTTTACTCAATACCTCCCTGATTTCTAGATCTCAGACTCCAGGACACTACAGAATATTAGAACTGGAGAAAAATGTGTGGAATCAGCCAGTTCCCTACCCATTTCCAAAGCCTGAGACGTTTGAAAATTAAAAAAGGATAGTGTAAGTGATAATGCCGATTTCATAGCATATTTAGGTAATCTTTCACAGTTTAACCAGTAGAATTTTTTCCTTGTATTCCACCTTAATCTTTCTTGTTGCAACTTAATCCCATTACTTCCTCCTCAACCAAAATAGGGGCGCGGGGGAAGGTACTTTATCATCTCCCTCTCTTTTCAGCTTCCCTTCATGCATTTGAAGCCTGTTATTATGCTTCCATCTTTTCTTTGTCCTTCTGCAAGGTTTGTCACGTTCACTAAGCCTGCATCATATCAGGATGCAAAGCAAGTCCTTAGATCTGTTTTAAAGCTATTGAAATGTCAGCAATTATAGTGAGTCAAAATCCAGAAAAGTCAATTTTTTTTACCCATTCTTTAATCACAACTATTCAAAACCTTTTGAAATCTGAATTATATCTTTTTTCTATAACAACTGTTACTCATTCCATAATAATTTGATAGCACAACACTATGCAATACCACTATAAATGTATCAGTTATCTGATGACAGTCGTAAAGCCACCATTAGTACCAGTGTGGAAAAAAATAATTATATTTTAACAGAATTTGCCATCCCTGGACAAAGGTCAGAACAGAATTGATCACTCAGAGGTGGACAGTCATTTCTTTCAGAGCTTTCTGAATTACCTCCTTGGAGTACAAACAGAAAGGATTTAGGAAACTATTGGCATAGTTAAGGAAGAAATATAAAAGTTTTCCAAGGACTGCAAGGCTTGCTATGTACGTCCTCTTCCTTCCTTTCAAGATCAGGGATCTAAGAAACAACAAGGGCTAATTCAACTTATATAAAAAAGGAAGGTTTTCTTGCAAATCATTGTAGTCTGTATCACCAAGAGTCAAACTAAGAGCTCAGATTTGACCTGTAAGTACACGCATCATGATAGCAGAAAATGTAATATGTGTACTGAATACATAAGTACTTTCATCAGGATACTGGGAAGTTATTTTATGTCATGAGCGTGCAGGGAAATGACCTGCAGCTTCTGTCCCAGAGCACACAATGTCACCTCTCCACTGCAGAGGATCAAGTACAACCTCAGTCCCCAGCTTTAACTACCCTCCAATTCAAAACCAAGCTCTGTCCTTGTAACTATAGCAACTTGATCCATGAAGAATACTACATTATTACAGATGTACTTTCAGAGTTATAGTCATCATCTTGTCATGCCTTCAAAAAGTTTTCAACCTGCATCCTCAAAGTAATTACTCAGGAGCTCCAAGGGAAAAATGCACCATGTGCTCAGACAGCCATGGAACCAAAGGCTGAGTCTTGGAAAAGGAAAGTTGGTGGAGTCCAGCCAGAAACTCAGCTGCCAGCAGCAAAGTGACACAAGATCCAACTATGGAGACAACTGGTTTGGGTATTTTTTTGGTTCCTTGTGATTCTTTTGTCTGTTGATTGGCTTTTTCATATAATTTCCTGTCGTATTTTCTCTTTATTTAAGTGACACTTAAGCTCAGCTTCTAACTGGGTTTCCCTTTCTTCAATTCATTTTTTTCTCTGTATGTTTCTATTTTAATTATGGTTTTAATTTCCAGCCATCTTTAATTTTTTTCTGCATTACCCATAGCATTAACAGAATGAAGGAAAAAAGAAACAGAACCATTACTTCTTTATGTTTGCACAGTGCCTGATCCCAGCTATGGTTCCAAATTCCTCTTAAATCCCAGTAACATTGATTTGACTTATCTATGGACCGCTGCTATTTTTTCCTGCAGAAATCCCTGGCACATAATTTGGGCACCTCTGTAACAGTACTCATGATACTGTAGAAAATCTAACAGTTCACAATGACTACATCCTTTAAAATATCCTAAGGATGTCAACATATTTATTATGGGCTCTATACTAAAAATACAACATACCATAGCAGATAAAGCATTCAAATAATTATCATTTCTATTTTTTTAAAGCGTTCTCTCTAGTCAAAATTGCTCCTGTGAAAATCATGTCTACCAATAAAAATTTGCATTCTTACAGACAGGTTTGAAAAAACAAGCTGCAAAATTTATAATTTTACTGGTCTTATAAATTGATTTCAGCCATTATTGCACCACGCATATTTCACTAAGGGTGATGGAATGCTTATTTGGTTGATAGCTAATGTATCCCTGAAGAATAAAAGCTGTGTGAATATATCATTTTGCCATAAAGGTGATACAGACAGCAAAAGAACATTTTGTCAACTTCAGGAGAAAAACTGAACTATTAAGAATTATTTAAAGCATCATAAAGCCTCAGCAAAATGTTCAATTGTCAATAAGGGTAGACATTAATCTTTCTATCCCCTTGAACACAATTTTTACATATCGTGCTTGAGTCTACCAGATGTGAATCTTTATGCATTGCCTATTCTACATCACAATGCTGAGGAACCAACAAATGCTTTAAATGAAGAAATATTCCTTGAGAGGCAAAGGTCTGGTTAAAGAAACATCAGTAATGGAGAATAAAAAGTCATGGGACAAAACTTTCCAGCACCCTTCTAGATTCAAAGCCAACCTTATTGAGTTTTCATATTGAATATGTTCCTCCTTCCAGCATTTAGTTTTAAGGGAAGGAGTTTCTGTTGACTTTAAAATCACTCATGCAAGTGAAAAAGCAGCCCAACAGTAACATACAAAAACCATCTGGACTTCATTCTCTCCTTCACTTCAAGGAGAGTCCTCCAGCGTAGCAGTGTAAAAACTAAACTTTGAATAGGTATGGGTGCCTTGCCTTCCTCAGCATACATCCTTTGTGTTTCAACTATATATAAGACAGTTAAATGAGTAATTTCTCCACTAGCATCACATACTTGTATAAATCAGTGTTAACAGACATTATGGCAGATTCTGAACTTTGTTTATGAGTACCTTCCCACTGTCTCTAACAGAATTGTTTACATGGAATTTAATGACATCTCTCTGAAATAACTGGAGGTGTTGCTCCAACAAGGGAGTTTCTTCCTCCTCCTGAGAGCAACAATTGCAAAATGGTGACTCTGAATGAGTTTCTCTTTAAATATATTAATCTGATTTTGAATCATTAGTTTAGCTGATCAGCTCATCTGTAGTATAAAATAAACCTTTAACCTTTAAAGAAAAGTTAATTTCACGTTACATTAAAAACATTAAATTCACATGACACAAAATGTCATTTTGATATTTTTCTTTTTCCTGCCAGTAGAACTTACCTGTACACTGTCCTCCATTTGTGGGATCCCCATAATATCCTGGCATGCAGGTCTCACACTGCTTTCCTGTTGTTAGGTTTTTACACTGATCACAGACATTGCTGTTAATGCAGGTGCTGTGGCCATTACACTGGCAAGCTGGAATACAACATTTTAAAAGCTTCATTACTAAATTGCTCTTTAGAACAAAATCATCTCTATGTGATTACGAAATTGTAGTAAAGTGTGATTCTGAGGAGTTTAGTCCTGACTAAAAACCAGCATAAATATATTTGCACTTTGACACAGAACCTCTTCAAAACAGCATTGCACTACAACACAAATGCACACAAAAACTAACTGTGTTGTGACAGACAAGTTTTAAGGTGGATTTTATGAGAAACTGGGGGGTTTTTGCCACTGGAGTGATTGAATTAGTCCTTACAGGTTTAAAATGCTGTCCAGGCATTTCAGAAATCTTCGAAGAGGTGGTAAGTCACTAACTGAGACTCCATGAAAACCCCGGTACCTACATGCAAAGGCGAAGCATTTGAAATCCTACTGTGATAGAGAACATGAACCCACAGCTAAACACATCTAGTGGGGAGAGATAATTTCCAAAACAAATTGTCCTGATAATTGGAATACAAAGCAATTTTAAGGACATCAGGACCACATCAAACAGCTCCAGTCCCTCCTCACTACAGTTGATTTTGGTGAAAGTAAAAAAACCTGGATTCCTATTGACATAATTTTTTCACACCTGACCTTGAAAGCATAAAACTGCTTTTTGTCAAATAACATCACTATAAACCAGCAGAGCTCCACTCTTTGGGGAGAGTACTTCACATTTTGGGGAAACTCAAAAAGCACTGATCACTCCTGCAGCAAAATCACCATGTGAATCCTGCCATAATCATTGATTCTGCTGCCAGGGTTTGAAGGATGACCTCTCAATACAGTGGAGCTCCAGAGCTCGTGGTGCCCAGCAGATTAGTAATCTGTCAATTATAGCAGCTTGTCAAATGTCAAATTGTGTCAGCCATGTCAATTCCTCAGTGCCAAAGTGGATGGAAGACTTGGAAGAGGACAGCTATCACAGTAAGATTGTATTTTTTTTTTTAAATTTGGATTTTTAATTCAAATGTCACAGTGATTGGTGTCTTGGCTAGGCAAAAAAAAAGGGATTCTCACTGCATGATTTAGAAGTTTTTAGAGCCATTTTATAATTTAGTAACTTAATATATTTATAGCCATTGACAGACTTGGCTCATAAACCATTAAAACCTCCCAAGCTGACAATCTCTTCTTTCTTCTGCAACTATGTCTAGAGAATCTTCCATACAAGTATTTAAACATTTCTGTACCATTGGGTTTTCTCATTATCTTCACTAAATCTCTAGAAATCACAAGCCTTACTCTTCCCAAGAATACTTGAGTTTTAACCACCTTTGTGGTGTCTCCCTCTTTTGCAGTTTGTTGTCATTCCCAGGAAAAGCTACACAAAAGTACCACGAATTGCAGCTCCATTTTGGGGTTTGTGTACATATTTTACACATTAAATGACTTAAAGCAAATGGAAAACAAAAAAAAAATACAGCCCAATAAGCCAAAAGTAAAACCAGAGGTGTTCTATTAAAGTGAGATTGCCTATTTAAGACTATATCATAGTGTAGGACAAATGCTTAATATTAATATTCTCTAACTAGTGGGCTATTGATTTATGAATTTTCTATTTTTGACAATACTTATTTTTGTATTTCTTAATTTTTTTGTTATATAGGGCAATGAAAACAACCCTAAATTTAATTTTTTGCAAGTCATAATATTATCTGGTCATATATGATAGCTCTGAATTCTTACATTTTTTTGATTCAAAGTAAATGGAAGAGATTTTAAAACAAATTCAAAAATTATATACTCGATAAGAAGTAATGCAATCCACAACTGACATGACACACCACAGGAAAATTACATTATATGATTGCTGATTTCCCTAAAACTGTGCATCTCATTGAAAAAAGTCAGAAGTGCAAGTTGAATAAATTTCAAAGCTAGTTCAGTGCAATCAAACTGGAGACATCAGTATTAAATAATTAAAATAGTCATTAAAATAATGAAACACAGTAATGACCATTAAGTAAGAATTAGGAGGTAAATTTGTAAAAGTTCTTTTTTCCTTAAGTCATTTTAATGTACATCACTGGCAGTAACAAAGTCATTTTCCTCACACACAAAAATGTACTTCAACTGAATCCTCAGTGAGGCTGCCCTGGAGAGCAGCAATTTTATGTCTAATTTGCTCTTGACCTCTGTGTTGAAATAGCTGATGAAGCTGACAATTGTTGCTAATTACAGTTTTAAGAAAATAGTTGAAACTAGGAAAATTTATGAAAAGGGTGTCTTCATTACAATCTGGATCTAGTGTAAAAATACTTCATCTAGTTTTAAACAAACTAGTTAGAATCTACTCACACTACTTTTCAGAGGAGAAACTTAGACTTTATAGAAAAACTTGGGCTTGCATTCTACCCAAACCTTTCTTCTCATGAGATGAATGCCAAAGCTATTTTTTAATAGATATGTTATGTGCAATTTTATTTATAACAGTTCAGTTAAATGAACAATCTGATGAAAATAAAATTGAATTCCTATCAAAAGAAATACTACGACAGCTTATTTGAAGCCGATTGATTTCAAAGTGACCATTCACAAAAATAAACATTTTCTATACTGCCTGATGAATACTAATCTTAAAGTTTTGAACAAAAAGAAAATGAGAAGGAATTCAAAATTTTTATCAGCAGCACAATTGCCCAGAGGCACTATAAAGAGGATGGATATGGACTACAAGGAAAAATATGTGCATGCCTGAATGAACATGAATGGTTCAGCCAACTATTCATCAAGGTGTCAGAATAATCTCCAAACTGCATGGTATAAACTATCTATTTATATTTTCATCCTAACTGCAAACTGTTCAGTAGGCTTACACAGACTTAGTCTAATTCTATCTTGTTTTCAAGTACATCAAATGATGTGCTAAGAATAAACTGCGTTAATATAATCTGTTACAGAAAATATTCTATGAAAATGAAAACAAAATCTTAGGAACAAAACCTCCAGCCTAAACAGATTAAAAAAGAATTCACATCAATTAAAATTTTAGTTCTATGACTTCTGTAGTATTTGTCCCTTAAACTCATAAAGCTAGAGAATGTTAAATTGAAGTGGAACTTTGGTAAATTATTGATAAGAACATACAATGAATACAGAATTTTATCCATCAAGAATAAATATTAAACACAACAGTTTAGACAAGCAATACATTTATCTATTCCACTTTCACTAGTAGCAGAAATTATGCATTGCACTGAAGGGTTAACAATCCACTTATCAATATATAAGTAGTGAAATTTCTATATAACAACAACAGAATGTCATTCTGTTGTTTCCTGAATTGTTCCAGAAGCTTCACTGTTCAGGAAGTAGGATTAGATGATGTGGAAGGTTTATTTGATTTTAACTGAAAATATGCAACAGTGTTCACTGGGGTTTATATTTCATTTCATTATTCTAAAACTTTAAAAAGCCCCTCACTCTATATATATGCATGCACAACAGATAAACTGACAAAAAAAAAAGAGAAAAGAAAGCAAACACAGGTGCATGTACCCAAAAAAGTATTGATCCAGCTTCCAAAATTATCATCAGTAGAACATTTCCTGGAAAAATAGCACAGTTACACTAGTCTAAAAAAAATAATAATAAAACCACCAAAGTTTTCAAGCTGTGTTTTAAACTGTATTATTTATTGTAAATGACTTTTGGAAGGCTGTCGAAGTCCCCAGTGTGCTTTTCATTTTCCACTGCTGCTTCCACACTCTGCTGTCAGGGTTGGAGGATTTCCACACAGGAGGCTGCACCAGCACAGCTTTCACTGTCTTATAGCACCTGGTATCTTCCTCACTTTTCCAATGAACTCAAAAATTAAAATACTGTAATCAGACTGGTGGGGCTTAAATTGAGACTTCAGAGATGCTCTTTAAGGCTATACAAGCACATATTCTATTCACTCGGAGTGTCTAAAAGGTCAGCTGAAAGCACAGCTCAGGTTTTGGCAGCCCCCCATTCTGACTGTCAGCTGGACTTGGCAAGCACAGGAGGGAATTTTGTGTCCAGCAGTCTTCTCCTATGGATAATTTCTCCCCAGTTCCACTCCTTGATGGATACAGAAGCCAGAAGAAAGCAAGAGCTGAAGAAAATTCATATACTTTGATTTCTAAATGTGGAGGGATACGGTGGGTGATAACTTATCTACAAATACATGGCCATTTTGGGTAAACTACTTGCACTGCATTTCACATGTCAACTTACACTTGTGTTCAGCAAACAAACTCTATATTTAGGAAATATTTTGTAAAAACAAGTCTTTCATGAAAATGCAATTTGCTTTACTTAAAACAATAACATTATTTTGGTGTGCTTAAACTTTTATTTCATATATAAGAAAGAATGGAAGCAAACCTTACCTGGACACTGGATAAAAGACCACTCATAATTTTTTTCTTTTGGGCAAAGAGTAGCATCAAGCACCATTTCACTGGAGTGGACACTGACAGGTTTCATTGGGCCTCTTGAGGAGCCTTCCAAGCACTGTCCTTTGCCAGTGTTACTGGGATC